>CM070748.1:6714906-7182406 GCA_036346245.1 Bonia amplexicaulis
TAGATTCAGTCATATCTTGAGAGACCACGTGGAGGTCATCCCGTGTGTATGATGAGTAATTGATATCGGTTTAGGAAAGTCGAGTTTGAGTTGGTTGGTTTCGACTTTGACGTTGCGTGGTGTAACGGGTTCGGTCGGACTTGGTCAAACCTGGTCGTATGAGATTAGGATGAATATTCTGATGATTCGCTGGGTTTGGACTTCATCATGAGTAAAGTATGATGCAAATTATGCTTATGTGTTTCGTGCGGTGCTATGTGACGGTTTGCTTGTCTGTGTGGATGCAAGACTTCGGAGCTAGGTCATGGTGAGGCGTGGGAGGACCGGACTAGACACGTGGAGGTGTTGAGGTCCGACATTCGGAGACGCCAAAGATGATCGAGGTCGAGGTGGTTGCGAACCGGAGACGAGGAACCGGAGTGGAGCTACCGGAGGTGGACACGACGGCAACAGCGAATGGATCGGGACTAGACTCGTGGAGGAGTCGAGGTTCGACGGTCGGATACCGGTTGCGGTCGTAGGCGACGAAACGCATCGACTAGACTCGGAGGAGTCGGAGGTCCATCGGTCGAGTCAAAAGCGGTCATGCGTGAACGACAAGGAGCGCGAAAGCTTCCCGGAAGGTGTAGGAGGGGCGAATCGGTAATTTCGCAAGGCTGCACAAGCGGGAGACGGCTCCGTTAGGGTTTAGCCATGTAATGTGTTGGAGACCCGTTAGCCAAGGGCTATAAATAGGTGTTGGGGGCTGCATACCCCTTTGAGAGTTTTTGTGTATTTGCTCTCTATTTTGTGTGTGTTCCTCCCAAGAAGCATATGAGGCTCTTGGTCTTCTTGAGGATTGAGAGGAGAGGATGGGTTGAGAGTCTTGTAATTACTCCTCTTGTTCTAATGTCCATGCGTATGGGGACTCCTTTGTAGTTTTTGGTTGGAATGAAATTTGAAGTTTTTCTGTTCTTCGTTGTCTTTCTTGGCATGAATTGATTCAATGGCTTTGGGAGAGAGTTAGGGTTTTGTGTCTTTCTCTCCATGTCTGAGTATGTCTCTATGTTGGTGTGAGATGGGTTGAGGCAGAGGTGTTGCCTTTTTCTTTTGCATGTGTGGTGTTTGTTCTGGGTATGTTATTCTTGTGTAAGAGAGTGCCCAGGATAGAGAATAAATAGGAGATGATTTGGTTTCCTTTCTGTTCAGTGTTGATCATCCTTGTTCTTCCCTTCTTTTCTGTTCAGAGAAATTGGTTCTTCTTGATATCTTCTTGAGACAAGATTCGCTCATCTCTTGTAATCTTTCGGCTGTTAGAAGTCAGATTTCTGTTGGTTAACGTCTCCAGACCGAATGATTTTGTTAGCAATCATACTCTGTCTTCGGTCATCTTTTCGGCAATACTAATACCTACAATGGGTTACTCAGTTTTGGTTCAGTTTCTGTCTTCCGACTGGTTTTGGTTTTAGGCTTTTTCGGTCTACCTACAAGTCTTTTCTCCAGTCATTTTTAGTCTGCTCGTTTCTTTGTCTCTGTTCTTGATTTGCTCTGCCGATGGTTCCTCACAGCTTCTACAACCTGCAGCTCCTGTTCGGCTTGCACTTCTTTGGTTCAGAGTGTTGGTCGCTCAATCAAAGTGCTGTGTTGGCTTCGTGTGCTGTTTTGATTTATTTTTTTGGTACTAAGTCCTTCGGTCAGTGGCAGTCAGCTTTCTTCAAGCCGCCAGCTTCTTCTTTTTTCTCCAAGTTGATCTTTTGTTTGCTTCTTCTTAATCCTGAGACAAAGACAATATTTAGTTTAAGACTCAATGTTTTTGACCAAAAAGGAGAAGCAAGAATTCAAGAATTTATCTGTTTTTGGCCAACTGCAGTTTGTACCGTTTCAACATTTTTCGACAGCATCAGTCTTCAGTTTGAAGCTTCAGTCAAGTGCTGCAGAAAAATTGCTGGACAGCAAGTAGCAGTCAGTTTTGCAGCCAAATATTTTTTTGGTCTCTGCTGTTTTCGGCAAGCTATCTGCCTTGGCTTTCGGCTCTGTTCTTTCTTGCTTTTGCTTTCCTTCTTTGGTAGCAGTCCTGAGTTTCAGTTCTGAACAGACGTCTTTGCAGTCCGCTGCTTCCATTTCTTTTATGTTTGCGGCTTTGCAGAAACCACTTATTGAACTTCTTTTCGGCCGCAGTCAGTCCTTCAAGTATGTTTTTAATCTTTTGACTAATCTCTCGTAGTCATTCAGTCTCCTTTTGATTGCATGTCTCTTTTCTTGTCTTGTTCTCTTTCCTGGTTTTAAGTTCCTCCAGTGAGCATTTCTTTTGGGAGGCAAGACTAGTATTCACAGTCACTTGGCAAAACTGAGATTGTTTCTCTTCTTAGTAGAAATTGTCGATCTGCTGTTTGGATTTCAGAGAGTATAAATCGTCCTCTTCATAGCTTTATAGCTATTGGAGAAGAAGAGTGTGGATACTCGGGGGCAAATTTTTAAACGGCACCATTCACCCTCCCTCTGTTGCCATTTTCGATCCTACATATCTGAAAGAGATATTGAAGAAAGAAATATTGAAGATAACAGGAGAAATAGTATTTCCGAATTCATGGAAAATTTAGACTTAGACAGTGAAATAAAGCATTGTGAAGATAAGTTAAAGCAGATATCTGAAGAATATAATAACGTTATGAAAAGTGATTGGCCTAAAGTAAAAAATAAAGAAATCTATTTCCATAGAGAATTATCTAGGTTAAGAAGATAAAAAAAGGATAAATATTTAGCCATGAGTCATTCAGAATTGCGAACGGATAAGAAGGAACAAATTAATGATACAAAGGCAATTGAAAATAAAGACACTACAAAAAACCAATTAGTAAGTGAAGAAGCACAGTGGGAAGAAAATGAAAAATTATTACTAGAAAGCTATGAAGAAGAATTAGAGTTATTATACAATGGAGAAGAAGTTATAGACAATGCAGAACAATATAATGATTTTATATATTCTCTAGATGAGATAGGTTTATACAACTTAGACAATGCAATGGAAGCAATGGAGGTAGACTTAGGAGGAGGAAAGAAAAGAAGGTATGGTGAAAGTTCAGTAAAAAATGAAGGAGAAATGGAAAGACCATCCAGAATAGCAGGAAAATGGCCTCCAGAAAGAGAGGATTATACATATAATTATATTCCTGGACAATATAGGTATATGGGATCTAAGAGAAGAGAATTTGAAAGAGATGTCAAATTTCAAAATAATAGAAGCGATGGTGCAATATTAAACTTGGCTGCACATGATCCTATAGATTGGCCAAATATCGTAAGCATATGGAAAGGTTTGATAGTACAAAAAATTATACAAAACCAGCATAATATTGGAAATAAAGTTGAAGATATGATAACATATTTAGAAACATTCCTAGGTGAATCTGTGAAAGTTTTATGGGAACAATGGGTAGAGAAGAATCCTAATCCCTATGAAGAATTAAAAAGAGCAGGAAACAACCCAAATAACTTTGCTAATATAATATCAAATATCATTATAGCAGAAGATCCAGAAATGGGATATACATCACTGCAGAATGAAAGGCTAAGAGAAATAGAGAAGCTAACACTGACAAGCTGGAAAGGAATAAAAGAATTTTCACAACATTACCTATACAATGCCACTACAGCAAAACATGGATATAATAAAGGCATAGTAGAAAGGTATTTTAACAAATTACCCGATCCTTTAGGAAGTATGATATTTGATGAATATAAAAAGGAAACTGAAGGAGCAATTACTAATATATCTCAAGCTATAACATTTGTGTTTAAGCAATTAAGGAAAATATGCACAAATATACAAGCTCAAAGATATATGAAATATGCATATTATAACTTTTGCAATAAAATAGTCCAAATACCGCTAACATATGGAGAAGATAAACCCAAAAACAGAAGGTATCATAAGCCTCAAAATAAAGGATTTAATAAATATAAGACAAAAAGAAGATACTTCTTGAGAAAATCAGATAACAAAGTTCCATATTTACACAAAAGAAACGTAAGACGCTATAATCCTAGAAAGAATTATGATAAAACATGCAGATGCTTTATATGCAATTCACCTAATCACTTAAGTAAAACTTGTCCTAATAAAGATTAGAAAAGATACTCAAGCAAATATGAAGAACAAGAAAGAGTTTTAATAATAGATAGTGTGAACGAAAATATATTGGTTTGTGATGATGAAATAAAAGATGATGAGTCAATATATTCAATCATAGAAACAGAAGAAGTTGAAAATAATGAAGACGATTATGAGTCAAGTAATGATGAAATAGACTTAATAGATGAATTAGCTGGTTTAAAAATTGAAATGATGAATCAAATAATTTGTGAACATGATTGAATTAGAGGGAAAGGTGACTATAATATAAAATGCACCTTTTGTATATATTATCTAAGTCAAGAAAATAGCGCTACTTGTAGCCTATGTCTGAAGCAAGCATGTTCAGAGTGCTTAAAGGCAAGAGGGCAAAGATGGAGACAGGAAATAGAACTAGAACCAGATGATAGGATATTATCTAGCAGGGTTAGAATATTAGAAAATAGGATAAATAAATTAGAAGTGGAAATGGAAGAGCTCAAATATCAATTGGACATTAAAGAGTTACCAGAAGAAAAAGTCACAGAAAACGCTAAGTTTGAAGAACAAGCTATAATTTCAAAAGAAACCAAAGGAACCAAGTTAATCCAATTAAAAGATGCTATAACTAGTTTTGGAAATAAATATATAGTCAAATTACCATTTAAAGAAATATTAGGGATAAGAATCCCAGTGAAAATAAAATTGAAGTCAAATATTTCCTACAAATTATTAGCGTTCGTAGATACAGGTTGTACAAAAAATATTATCCATGATAAATATTTCGTAAAATGTCCTGACATAGTACACACAATAGAAGACAATAAAGCAGAAATATCAACAGACATGTCAGGAATAAAGAAAGTCCATAACCAATTGGCCTATAATATTGAAATGTGTATAAATGGTACAAAATATATCATAGATGAAATTACAATAAGAGACTTATCCATGATAAATGATGATATGATAATCGGTCTAAGATTTTTACAACATTCAGTGCAGACCACAATTATACATGAAGAGGGTATTACAATTATTCCATACCAAGATAACATTCCATATATCTTAGAAGTGCGAAAGCGTGGTGAGACCCAGACCCAGATACTCACACTTCCTGAGAAAATAAACATAGAAGAAGAGCTTAGCGAAAATATAGAAGTGTATTATACATATAATTCATGTGTAGAATGTATTGGATTGCAATCATTCTCACCAAATTGGTATAGAGATATTAAATCCAAAAAAGATATAGAAAAAATCATTCGGAGATTGGAGGATATTCAAATAATTGGAGAAATACCTATGAAACATTGAGATAAGAATTCTATTGTATGTAAAATAAACATAATAAATCCAGAACACATAATTAAAACATGTCCTATAGAAGCCACTCCAAAAGATATAGAAGAATTTAAAATGCACATAGAAGAACTACTAAAGTTAGGAGCTATAAGAGAAAGTAGAAGTTCTCATAAGTCTACTGGTTTTATTGTTAGAAATCATTCTGAAATAGTTAGAGGCAAATCAAGAATGGTAATTAATTATAAAAGACTAAACGATAATACTATAGATGATGCCTATAATATTCCAAATAAACAAGAATGGATTAACAGGATACAAGGAAGTAGGTATTTTTCTAAATTTGATTTAAAAGCTGGGTTTTGGCAAGTAAAGATGGCAAAAGAATCTATAGAATGGACATCATTCACATGCCCTCAAGGACACTTCGAATGGCTTGTAATGCCTTTAGGACTAAAAAATGCACCAGCATTATTTCAAAGAAAGATGCAAAATATATTCAATGAAAATCAAGAATTCATATTAGTATATATAGATGACCTATTAATATTTTCAAAAACTTATAAAGAACATATTGCACACCTAGAAGTATTTTTTAGGAAGGTAGAACAAAATGGGTTAATATTATCCAAAAAGAAAATGGAAATCTGCAAAGAGAAAATTAATTTTCTAGGTCATGAAATAGGAGAGGGAAAATTTTATTTACAAGATCATATAGCAAAAAAGATTTTACAATTTCCTGATGCTATGACTGATAAAAAGATACTGCAACAATTTTTAGGAATTGTAAATTATGCCAGAAATTACATTGAGAATTTAGCAAAAGTAGCCGGCCCTCTATATGCTAAGTTAAGGAAAAATGGCCAAAATTATTTTAATTCTGAAGATGTTAAATTGGTTAACATAATAAAGGAGAAAGTTAGAGAATTAAAACATCTAGAACTACCACTAGATGATAACTATTTTATCATTGAAACCGACGCTTCTCAGATACTGAAGCAAAAACCCAACAAATTTTCATCAAAAACAGAGGAAAAGATATGCAGATATGCCTCAGGTAGTTATAAGCTTAAAACAGTAAATAATACTGATAGAGAAATTTTAGCAATAATTAATGCGATAAATTCTTTCAGATTATACTTAGGCTTCAAAGAATTTACAGTAAGAACAGACTGCGAAGCCATTTGTAGATACCATAATCAAATTAATAGCAAGAAAAGTTCTACTAGAAGATGAGTTTTATTTGAAGATATAATTACTGAAAATGGCTATAAAATTGTATTTGAGCATATCAAAGGAAAGGAAAACAAGTTGCCTGACATATTATCTCGTTCATCTTTTTTGCAGGCATGAAGAGATCAATGAATTATAGTGGGAATGAATTCTTCAGCTTCAGATCTGAAAATAAGCTCAAAATATTTCCCCCAAATTCATACAAATTTAAGCCAAAGGACCATATAATTATTGATGAACAGCAAGAATGTATATTAGATAATTTTTGGTATCAATATAACAATAAACGTGAAGAAAAGAGATATATGTTGTCAATACTAAACAGCCTTGCTGAATATTTTCATATGATAAATGAATCAACGCACATTCCAGAGAATCCTGAATTCATAGAGTTAAAACCTCTATATGTAGTATTTGAGGGAAGAATGCCAGGAATATATATATCATTTGAAGAAATAGTTGCTCAAAAGATAGATTCAAAGCTAACAGGAGGAATATCTTGGAAGAAATATGTGAATATTGATGAAGCACTAGCCCAAGCAAGAAAAATCTTGGGAATAAATTATCATATGGAGCCAGCGGCTAAAGAATATATTCAAAAATACAAAAAAGCCAGAAATAAGAAAGCTCCAATTTCATCGCCAAAAGCTTCAGTTTCAACACCTTCTGTAAATAAAAAGGAAGAAGAAGAATCATCAAGGAAACCCACATACAAAGAATGTTTGACTAAAGGAGTAGATCCATTAGACGGATCCTATATAGACTGGAAAATAGATGAAAAATTTGAAACAATATCTCCTTCATGGAAAAAAGATATAAAAGAAGAAATTTTAAAAGAAACAAGAAAAGAAATAAACGAAAAGTTTGAAGATATAAAAAGATCATACGATGAAAAATTTGAAATATCTTTATCAGATGAGGACATAATGGACATTGTTGGGCATGGGCAAAATCCAGCATAAATAAATATATATGTGTTAAAAATATACAGCCCTAAAGTCTCACCAATTCTGCTAAAAATATCATGAATTATTCCCTATCAATTATTCTTCTGACACAAAGGACGCCTTGTCGACAGAAGAAGACAGATATCCATGCGCCACGTATTGCCTCCACCAATTATGCGTACCACTATTTGAATGCAGAGGACATCAATTATTGAAGAATGACTCAGACATGAGCCAAAAATTTCTACGACCGCAGGCATCTCGTGTCACCTCAGAAAGACTAAAGGCGTCAAGACAAAGCAAGCCAGGACTACCTAAAGAGTATAGACCATAATTAAATAAGGAATAATGGATTCCTCTTGCGACTATAAAAGGGGGATGCCATCGGCAGCTCAAGGGCATCGGAGATCGAAGCCTTCCAGCATACTGCCTCCTACCACCTCCCACTCTAGCTCTTAGGTCATAGTAAGAGTGCCATTGTAATATATCCATCAAGAAAAAAAGTATTGTAATATCTGGTGTAAGGTATATTTTCTATCTTTTGTGTTAATCTCTCGGGGCTCCCGAAAGGAAAAACCATATGTAAATTAGTTTGTGGCAATGAAGTAGTTCTTCTTGAGACACCTATTGGATTTTGGTTTATAATTATATGGGATGAAAGTTTATGCTAGGAACTTTGTAGGAGAAAAACTCTTTGGCGATTCTCCGGTGAGCCAAGTTAGGCTGAGGAGAAATTTGAGGCCATAGAGAAGTGTTCCCTTCGGGTGGAACTGCCTGAGGCGACGATAAAAATTTATCCCATATGATTATGACTAGGAATGCTTAGGGAAAGATTAGCTACCTCTGAAGCAAATTAGTAAGAAATATGGTGAGTACCGAGTAGGATTTTCACAACACTTCTGAAACGCCGGCTGTCATTCTGGTTTCGCCAACCTAAAAAGATCCTGATAAAAGTTAATACTCATGAATAGTAACTTTCTAAGAAAATTACTGATTTATGAGAATAGTAATTTAAACAGTAATTACTTTTGAACAGTAATTACAGTAATTACCTTTGAACAGTAATTTGCTATCAAGTATAATATTCTGCTTCTGTAAATTTGATATCTACTGCATTTGCTATCTAATATAATATTCTGTAAAAATTTATTTATTTATATATACACATACAAACACACACACATATATACATATAATATATGTATACATACACATACATACATATATATACACATATATACACACACACACACACACACACACACACACACACACACACACACACACACACACATATATATATATATATATATATATATATATATATAACACATATACATACAAATGTACATACACATATGCATACACATATATACACATACATATACGTATATGTATACGTATACATACATTCATATATGTATACGTATACATACTGTAACACCCCAGGTCTACATTACCCTAGGATGCTACTAAACCACCTATAACACTAGCTAGATTAAAAGAAAATATGGCAGCACCTTCTAAGAAAATACTAAATATACGTGGAAGCATGACAACATAACAAATAATAGGAATGATAAAACATCCTTTATCACCCAAATTTTTAATTGTCCAACCTCATTAAAGCCACGAAAGGCATTACTACGTTACAGTGTTCAACGACTTGATGGAAGAAATAATTTAATAATTTAAGCCTCTAACATATACATCAAAATTCATGAAGACTTGATTAATGGTGCCGTGCTGCTCTACCCTTCCCACACATGCTCAAGGTTCACTTGGAAGAGGGAAAACAAGGGTGAGATAAAATCTCAGTAAGCAAACTGTTTAACAAATTAATTAAACTGCGGATGGTTAAGCATCCAATTGACATAATGGGGAATAAAGATAAAGCAATATCAAATAGCTCTTCTCAACCACACTGTAACCTCATTCATATCCAAAACCACAACCACAAAGCAATACCACTAACCACGAATGAATTCCACCATAAGTTAATACTACATACCACGAGGCAACACCACAAAGCCACAAATGATTTTCACCATAAGATAATACCACATACCACGAGGCAATACCACAAACCATAAATGATTTTCACCATAAGACAATACCACATACCACGAGGCAATACCACAAACCACAAATGATTTTCACCATAAGACAATACCACAAACCACAAGGCACTACCACAAACCACGAATGGTTTCCGCTATCAGATAATATCGCATTCCACAAGTGACACTAATGAGCTAAAACCTCTTAAATTCTTAGATTAAGATTTATCCTCATGGGATGCATAAATATGATTCTCATCATCTACACTGTACCACAAGAAAAAAATATATCCCACTCCATAAATAACTTTTACGAGCCAATTCCTCTCAAGATATCATAATAAGACTCATCCTCATGAAATGCATATGTATGCAAATGATCTACTGCACTTTTACCTGGCAATGTAAGAGTGTGCATCGTACTATGGAAAAACTAACATATTTGAAATCTACAAAACAAAAGCTACAAACTTCATGAAGACACCATAATTTTATTATATAGTTTTAAGGGCGTAATTCTCATTGAAAAACAGAGAACACACTCTGCCTTCGAGTTCTGTCCAGCGATTTCCACAGACCACCACCGACAGCCCACTGCTCCAAAAATTATAAAATTAAACCAGAAGCTAATTCTAGATGTTATGTACCACTTTAGTTATTATGAGTTAATTCATAAAATTCATTAGGACCTCTGAATCACTCCACGATCAGAAACTGGATTCTAAATCCAGCTCCGCTGTACAGTCGACTTCAATCCTCTGCTGCGCCCAAACCCCACGCCCAAACATTCTGGAAAAAATACAGAACCTCGATCTCTCCATCCTCTACAACTTTAGTGTTCATGGTTTCCTTGGGAAAAATCATTTTGACTGCCTAAACCACCCATACAGACAGACTGCCCGATCCGACTGCGCACAGAACACTGATTAATCGCTAATAGCCGGTTTCCCATAGATCAACCACCTCAAACGACAAACCAAAGTCCTAAGATCATCCTAAAACAGAGAGAAAAAGTGTGAATTGCAAACCTAGGTTGTCCATGCGAGTAATCTTTTCCTCCTTTCTCCTTCCTCTCCTCTCCTCCCTTCCCTTCTTTTTCTTGTCCTTCCCTCCCTTCTCCTTCCTTCCCCTTCTACTTTTCTTTTCGAGAGTGCAAGAAGAGAAGGAGGGTGGGGTGTGACTTGGGGGTGGGGGTGGCGGCCAAGGGGAGAGGGGCCTAGGGTTAGGGGAAAGGGGAAAAAGGTGTGGTCACCAAGGGGGCTACTGGGCCTCGGTGACTTGGGCCCAAGTGGGAGGTGGAAAAGTCCGCCTCCCACTGGATGACCCACCAACCTCTCTTTAATTATTTACTTTAGACAAATCCGCAACCCACACTCGCCTTCACGATTCAATGGAAGAAAAAGAAATCTCCGCGGATCCGATAAAACTTTCGTAAACACCGAAACGATGTCTAGGGCATTACACATACATATACGTATACGTATACATACATAGATATACGTATATATATACATACATATACATATACATGTACATATACACACACATATACATACATACATACATACATACATACATACATACATATACACATACACACACACATATACACATACTAGCTGAATGCCCGTGCGTTGCTACGAATTTTTAAAATTTATTATACTACACATTTTAAAACTCACGGGTGGTAAAATTTTTTAGAATATGCATACAAACATGTTTTAGAAGTTTTTAAATCTGTCAAGTAAGTCGGAGGCGGAGGATGCGGGGGGTGAGAAGAGGAGGAGCATGGCCCACGCGTTGGCCCGACCTTTTCTACGAGAAGCGAAAGAACTACCTACATACAGATCTGAACAGTTGATCTTTGATCGGATGGCTGAAAACAGAGGAGAGAGAATGGACCGACGACCACCAACTCATATTTTCATAATAGTAAAGATAATATACATATACATACATACATACACACACATATATACATACATACATACATACATACATATATATACATATATATACATATATATACACATACATATACACACATGTATATATATATATATGAAGCCTCTTTTCTACTCCCAGGTGTAATTATACCCACCTCTAATATACCACCTAAACAAACTTGAGATACTCCTTTATCACTTTATGCATACTCATATACTAATTATAAGATACTCTAATGTAAACCACACGAAAAATTGCAAGGGAGTTCATAATTTTTCGCTTATTTTGTAAATACCTTCACATACGGATGGCGGCGAAGGTATGAGGAGGTGAACCTGCACCGATCTAGGGCATAAGCCAATGGCACAAGCGCTTGGTCAATAGGTGTTGGTGACGGCGCACCAATGTGTACACAGAAGTGTACGGCCAAACGGACGGGGGAAGGCGTGGTCGGCAAGCACACGGAGGCGTGCACCCTGTCGGCCGGTGGGATGGCGGCTATGAACAGTAGAATAAAAACTAATCTATCAAATATAAACATTACCGCTTGAATTGAAAACTTAGATCAAAGCAACTATCGGAAAGCCTTAGCTTTTGAGTGTTGTCATGCTGATGATGTGTTGTATATTCGCAGTCACGTTGCCGATGAACAAAGCTCTCAACCCGCAACCAAGAATTAAAAATAGATGAGAACACAAAGATGTAGTCCTAACCTTCTCTCTTTATTGATTTTTCTGCCCGTAGACTTGTGTGTACAATAAGAACCCCCTGGCCCCCTTTATATAGGCAGAGGAGGTCACCTTCATAGTTTGATAAGCAATATAGGATTGAACTAGCTATAGGCCTTATGGGCCAGCAACTCTATAATGGTCTTTCGTTTAGATAAAGTATCCACACATAATCGGATCTACAATAAATTCATTGTTTTTCAGCAGAATTGACTGGTGTAGTTTAATACTTACAACCCAGAGGTCACGGGTTTAAATCCCGAAAAATCATAGCGAAAAATCCACACATATAAATTTAGGAATGGTATATATCAGCCAGAGGAGAAATTTTATTATACAACAGTTGCACAGATGAGTTTATGCAACGGCCTAATTAGAGACTAACACGTGGTGTATATCACTATAGCAAGCACTACTTAGCACTGTAGCAAACACTGTTGAGTACTGTAGCAAAAGGAAAGTGCCGTAGCATTTTTTTGGAGTTTCCGATGTGTCTTCAGCGCTGCTACAGTGCTAAATAGTACTTGCTACAGTGATATATGACTCGTGTAGTCTCTAATTAGGCCGTCGAATAAACTCATCTGTGCAACCGGTGTATAATAAAATTTCTCCAGCCAGAGAGACGGTGTGACGTACCGTCAGGCTACGGTAAGGAAGGCAATAGAATTCACTGTTGACTCGTAATTTCATACCACTTAGTGGGAAATCCCATAATCCCTCCTTTATCTACGGATAAACAGCGATCTGATTCCCAGGAATGGGATAACAAGCAGTAGCATGCATGGTACGCTTGGTATACGGTTCTCTCGAGCAGAATATCTGCAAATACGTGCCCTGTTGGCTCTTTTTGGCCCAGCTGAGAGACCAAAAGCCAAGCCCATCGTGCTTCGTGCCGCTTCGTGCCGTGCCGGCTCGGCCCAGTCATCTCATCGTGCCGTACCGTGCCGGCCCGCGGCGTCTCCGGCCAGGCCCAAGCACGGCCCAAAACCCACCGTGCCAGCGTTCGTGCCGTGCCAGCCCAAGCCCAGCCCGAAATTACTATACGCAAAGGCGGTGACGACGGTCGGCATCTTCCTTTCTCTCGTACCCGTCTCGTTTAAAACTAGTTGAAATAATTGAATTAATTGCATAAAAATATGGGCACGCAAGGGGGTTAGGTAAATTGGTGACGAGGGAGGACGAGACTGGTGATGAGTAGGATGGAGACTAGGGTGGAGAGAAGGAGAGGGTCGCAGCGAGGGAAAGAAGTAGATAGGCATGGTGGAGAGGAAGGAGGAGGCCAATGACATGGGGAAGAAGGGCGGGAGGAGAAAGAAAGGTTGCTTAGTTGTGTGGTAATGTGTCGGTGTTGAAGGAGATAGAGAAAGAAGTGATTGGGTGAGGGTGACGAGGCACACTAAGAAGAAAAGTAGTAAAAATATGCTGTTGTGAAATATGTTAGAGGTAACTTATTAAAAATATTGTTACTAAGACTGTCTCTTGTGATATGGAGATGATATAATAAAATTAGAGATGACTTTATTATTGGTGTTCTTTTTGGCTGCGCCTTATGGTTTTTGGCTGAAATTTTTGAATTTTGGCTGTTTACGGTACAGATTACGGAGAGACCGATACTCAATTATGATTTTGGCTGATACAGTTAACAAATCAATTTTAAATAGTTTCTGGAACATTTAGTAACTACTTGGAATACACACAAACCAATAACAGTCTATCTATGTTTACATAATGGTTAATTGTAACATATGTGGGTGGTTATCTCATCATATATGTTAGAATATGTTGATTTGATTGATCTTCTTCTCCAGCAGTCCAGCCCTACGATTATACACAAAGAAGCAAGAAAGTCGTGAGAAGCAACAAAGACATTATATCACAAGTGCAAAAATAAACTCGGCCTAAATCACAGCATATCTTAGTCACTTTTTTTATTCATTATATTAAGATCCAACAATCCTCATCTTTCCCCTCATTTCATATATACATCATACATTCACATCTCCAAAACCAAATTTGGCATTCTAAGGACAGATGTATATGTCACATCGGATGTATAGGATCTTTTCGCGATAAAATTAAAATTTACGAGGGCTAGAATAGAAGAAATCAAAATAAATAAAAACTTATTCGTAGATTTCAGAAAAACTGAAGGACTAAATCGCAAAAATATGAAAACCCTAACCCTAAAATCCTCCTCCGCCGCCCAACTCATTCCTCCCGAATCCCTACTCCAGCCTCCTCTCGGTCCTTCTCCTCCTCGCCTGGGTGCCCCTCCTCCCAAATCTCCCCACCACCCCTCCCCCGCCCCCCTCCTTCCTCCTCCGCCGCCCCTCCTCCCGGATCTCCCCCCGCCTCCTCCTCGCCCGCCCTCCCGCCCCCCTCCCCCCCCTCCTCCTCCCCGCCCCCTCCTTCCCTCCTCCCCGTCCTCCTTCCCCATATCTCCCCGCCGCCCCTCCGCCACCTTCCCTCCCTCCCATGGCCGCCTCTCCCTGACGCCTGCCCCTCCTCCCCAAATCTCCCCACCGCCTCCCCCCGCCCTCCTTCCTTCCTCCTCCGCCGCCTCCTCCCCGGATCTCCCCACCGCCTCCTCGCCCGGCCCCTCCCCGCCCCCCTCCTCCTCGCCCCTCCTCCCCGCCGCCCCTCCGCCACCTTTCCTCCCTCCCATGGCCGCCTCTCCTCGCCTGACGCCCCTCTCCCCTCCTCCTCCTCCTCCTCCGCCCCTCCTCCTGGTAGTCCTCCTCTCCCCCGCCGCCCCCACCTCCCACCACCCTCCTCCCCGTGCCTCCTCCTCCCGTCCTCCTCCTCCCCGGCCTCTGATTGCTCCTCGACTACTCCGACGGCGACGGCGATGGCGACCTCGACTACTCCGACGGCGACGGCGACTCGACTACTCCGGGCAGCGGCGACCTCAACTACCTCGACCTCAACTACTCTTTGAGCCGCCGTCGCCGGGTGTCTTCGCCGGGAGTCATGCGGTGACCAGACACCTCCTTCCCCTACTCCCTCTCTCTGCTCTGTGATGGTTGTGCTTGTGGGATGGGGAATTTGGGATGGCGGGTAGAGGCCGAGACAGCCCGGTCATTGGCGCCGCCGCCGTCGTGCCGCGCCGCCGCCGCGTGCCTGCGCGTGCTCCCGTGTCGCAGCCGGCCCGAGCACCAACACGATTCGCCAGTGTCGTCGCGTCGCCCCCAATGGGTCGGTTTGCCGTGCCCAGACGCCCGCCGCTCATGCCGTGTCGCCTTGGGCCGTCTTGGGCCGTGCTTTTGGTGGCCCAAAAACACGCCCAACTCCCACCTCTAGGTAGGTAGGTACGATTGTCCATGCACCACGCTCCTGAACACATGGGTTGCACGCCACATGCGAGTGAAAAAAATTAGTGTGGCTGTACGACACTTTTTTTAAGACTGCTATGTAACGCTCTACGGATTGTAGTCGCATTTTAGGTTATTTGATCAAAGTTTGGACCTATCCTAACGAGTGGCACGTGTTTCTACCCTCCCTCCAAATTTCCACTTAGAATCCACCTAACCAACCATCACCACCCTTTCGACAGGCCCCCTTTGGGTCAGCGGCAGAGCCAAGATCCGATGACCTCGGGCGGCTGTCCAGGTTCGCCGGTAAGTAACTCTTAACACCTCAGCGATTCATGGGATAGCCAATAACGGACGGTGAGCCTAGCCAGCAGCGATTCTCGGGCCGGTCAGCAATCTGCTCGGACTCCCAAGATGGGCTGGCTCTGCCCCTGCTTTGGGCCACCACCTTGTCCTCCCTTCCTCTTCCCTTGTGTCACCTCCTTTGTTAGTGCCTTTGTTGCATCAATAGTAACCACACCATAGTTGTTTTCTGTCTCTAGAGTCCTCATCTCCTTAGTAAAAGAAAAGGAGGGGATGCATCGGCGGAGCACCCGTTTGTCAAATTGGGATGTACGTTGTACCCGTCTCACTAGAGATTATCGGTGCATGAACAGTGGTGTTGATCTAAAAATGAGAAATTCAATTGAAATTACTTTTTTTTAAGTCTTGGATAGCAACTTCGAAGAAAAAGAGGGACACGGCAGACCGTGGATGACCGACGCAAAAAACAAGGACACCACGGACAATGTATGCATAATTGCATATCCATGAGGTATTGAGCATACTAGCCACGTAAGCGCGGCGCCACGCCGCGCTAGCCACCGTGTGGACCGAAGCAAAAGAGACGAAAATTCGTGAGACGGTTCTTTTTTAAAAAATCGAGGACGGATGCGTAATTTCGGAGGAACCAAAGGGCTTTTTCGCAAAATAACAGGGACCCGCAAGGACCTGTACGTAACTAAAGAACGACCTATACATAATTTTGGAAACCGCGGGTTGCTATCGGTAAATTTGGAGGGTGTTTTCCGTAAAAAAACTGACAGGGACATGTTTGTGAGAAACAGGGACCTGTTTGCGAGAACGAAGGACCTGTACGTGATTTCGCAAAACGCATGGAGTTTTTTGCAAAATCGCACGCAGGGAGTTTTTCGCAAAATCGCCGACGTGGTCTGCGGAGGGTCGAACCCCCGGTCGCAAAATCGCACGCAGGGAATTTTTCGCAAAATCACTGACGTGGCTGCGCGGAGAGGGCCAGAACCCCCGGGTGTAATATAGTTATTATGAGCTACCTACATGGCTGCATCTACCAATCACCAAAGAATCAACCCACGACGCGCTCTACCAAGAGCCAAGGCGCGGTTCCATGCACATCCCACATCGCACAAATTGCACAATATGCGGACAAATCGAACTTCGTTCCTTTGGCCATTTTTACAGTACATGCATCGCATTGCAGCTCGTGTTACGTCCTTCATTTCGGTTTGAATTTCTGGTTTTTAATTTATTTTTTACTATTTATAAATTTCATTTTTTCTGAACTTTTGGTTTTCTTGAGCTTTTTGACCGGTTCTTTTTTTCCTATTCGTTTGTGTTGTCCGTGATGAGGTATTATATTTTTTCTATTTTTATATTTTTTAAAAAAATTTAATTATGCTAAATAAATCACCTTCAATTACAGTGTAATTTCAATCAACTACAATGTAATTTTACTTACAAATTATTATTTTTCAGCCCAATAACAGGCAGCTGATCGATCACATCGCATTGCCGGTACAATACGTCCTTTTCTTTCGCGAAACGAACGTCTGGAACGCATGCGCGTGCGTCCGACGACGCACGCGTTTCATGCCTACCGCAACAAGTCAAAACGTTCTTACTCCCGTACGTGCTGTGCACGCCCGCGCGGCGGAGAAGGCGACGACGGCGGCGGCGCGACGACTCCGCTGCCTTTCCTCACGTTGTCGTCACCATGCTCATCCGCCGTCTCCTTGCCCGGCCGCCTTGCGCCGTCGACGTCGTCCCTCCTCTCCTTCTTGGGGCTGGAGGCGCCGCGCGGCTCCTCGAAGTCCTCCATCCTGAACGCCGTCCTCCACGGCGACTCCGCCCCTCTCAGCCGCTTCCTGGACCCGCCGGCACTGTACGTGCTCGCGCCGGCGCCGGCCCTGTACATGTCCCTCATGGCCCGGATGTTGGCCAGCAGCGCGTAGAACCTGTCCACCTGCTCGTCCTCGCCGCCGCCACCGCTCTCCACAGTACTCGTCGTTGCAGTCGCGGACGCCGAGTCGACCGCAGCCGCAGCGTCGCCTGGCAACGGCGCTAATTGCTGTCCTGGTACCGCCTCCGGCGCCGCCGCTCGCGGTGACGACGGAGCGTCGCCGTCCGCCGCCACAGCATTCTCGTCGCACGCTGCCGCCGTGGCGTCCATGGCAATGCTGTAGGCCGGCCTAGTAGCTAGCTGCTTAACCACAATGTCGTGATGTGATCGACGAGGAAAATGAGACTATGAGAGAAACACGAGAGGGAGGAGCTTGCTGCTACGGAGAACGTCGAGGCATGGTGAGTAAATTTATAAGGGGAACAGATTCGTTACCTATGTTCAGTTAAACTAAAAAATAATTAAACGTGCTAGTAGACAAGGACGCTCGTCGATCAATACCAGTGTAATTTATTCTCATTTCTCTTCAAGCCGAAAGGTGGTGCTTTAGCTGGTTTCCGGCTTAAATTTTTAGCTGTAATTTTTAACATATAAGTTAAAATTATGTTGTAACGATTATTAGTTTTTTTTAAAAAATAAAGAAAAATAAAAAAAGAAGAAAATCGGTTATATCGTCACGGACAATACAAAGTAATAACAGAGAAAAAAAGAGAAAAATATTGAAAAACCCCAAAAAACTAAAATTAGCTGAAATTAGAAATCAATATGTTCTAAGTAATTTTTGGTTTAAATAAGTTAAAAACCAAAATAAATTAAAAACTAAAATCATTTAGAGCCAAGCCGAATCGTTGGCAAATCACGTGCTGCTAATGAAGCCCTGGGTCAACCACGCGGACCTTTGCTATTCGATTCATCGCACGGTAATACGTAAAGCATCGGCATCTCCGTTGCCAATTCACCAAGCAAACGCACATCCTTTGGAAACCGTACGTAGTACACGTAAAGTAAGTTTACCCTGCACACTATTTGGAATGCAGAAATTTTCCAAAAATTTTTCTAGAAAGTAATACAAATCTTATAACTTTAGTTTAAAATTCCGACGTTTTAAGTAGAGCCGGAATAATTAACCGTGATCCAAGTATAATGTTAGAAACTTACATATAATACATTCATGGTGGTGACCAGCATCCAGTCTCCCAAACATAATGGAGCACGTACCACTTGTTGCACGGCTGTTCTATTCTATATTTCTATACTATGGGTTTTTCGACAGGGATCGATAGTTTGTGGGTATGGTTGATGTTTTTTAATTTTAACATGAGTGTTTGTGCAAACGAATCAAATAACAATAAGCTAATAAATTATTTTAAAAAGAATGTCCTAATACGCCACGTTAAAAGACAACAAAAAAGGCATCCTATTTATTTATTTAAGTGAAATTATATATGCTACAAACTACTAATATTTTAGAAAGAAAGGTAAAACAAAATAGAGCAGCTGCAAACGGCGGCCCCTCCTATAGAGTACCCCGTATATCTAATCCTGCATTTCGGTCCTCGTAAGCCACTTTGCTGGTCCGTGATGGGCGAAGTGGGGAACAAGAGGACAATGGGTTCCATGTCTCCATCATTCACGGATGGTCTCGTCTGTGTCGTCAGCCGGTGACGGACGTGCAAACGACAAGAGGAGAAGGCTCCATCCATCACACTCCCATTCAAAGTGCGCACTGTTTTTAAGGGCGTTGATAAATATAATTTAGATATTTTTTCTAATTATTATTTAGACTTATAATCATTGAATTAGAGATTCAACGGTCACGAATTTCTCTCTCCAAAAAAATCTCCCCCTCTCCGAAAAAATCCCTTCTCAAAGAAAAAGAGGCCGTTAGATCTCTAATCCAACGGCCCCAAATCTGAATAATTGTTAGGAAGAAAACATCCAGATAATACCTAAATACACCCTTTTTTAAATGTTTTTTAATTTTGGTTTATTCAGAAGTTAAAATAAATGACGGTTTCTCTAAACGATAAAGCCGCTTCTTCTAATAACACTTTCATGTCAACATCTCTACTGTTAGATATTATCTTTAAAATACAACAAAAACTATCGGGCACATGCAAAAGAATAGAGCCACAAAGCAGAAGCAGAGAGAGACCAGCTTTTAAAAAGAAAGAAAGAAAGCGGAGAGACGAATAGTGGTCACCCTGCTGACGACATTCTAGTGACGTCATCACGGGAGATGCCAGTGACGATCCCGCGCATATGAACAAGTAGTTGTTGGTCTAATTTTGTTGCGTGGCAGCACGCGTGCTTCACACGTTACAGCTGGCCAGACAGGCCAGTTTCTTCGCAAAGTGGAATTGGTGCGGATTTGGTTGGTTCGGTTGATCAGGCAATCAAGTGGCCGGCCGGCCGGCCAGGCGGCGACCCATCTCGCCTGAGCTCGTCGTGCTGCGCGCATTAATGTTCGGATGGCAGGTAATTAATTATTTTTTATACTATTTTTTAAATTTTCAAATATAGCACATGAGTTCAAAAAATTATGAAATTTTATGTACAGTCTTCCGACATAACTTACTTGATAATGTAATTTTCTAGCAATTTTATCTACTATAAATATTGCTCACAAATTCATACGATTTACAGGTGATTTCAAATTTTAAATATAGCAAATGAGCTTGAAAAATTACAAAATATTAATATGCAGCCTCCTAACACAACATACTTGATTGTGTAATTTTTTAAATAATTTTATCCACTGTAAATTTTGCTTAAAAATTCATACGATTAGCAAGTGATTACAAGGTGATTAATACTCGTTTAGGCGCATTGTAATGGCATGTCGCTCGGCCATTGGATGGTAGGGTGGGTTATTTAGTTTTGTTTGCTTTGTTTTAGTTTTATTTGCTTTGTTTAATCTGTATGTGAACAAACGGTGTGGGCCATAGGCATTTTGTTCATATGAAAATTGAGCACTCGTGCATAAAACAAACCACTGAAAGTATCACCTGCGTCCCGTCTATCTCCCCGAACGCAGTTCACTCCCGGCATTATCGGTGCGTCGTTAGTACACGCTTCGCTATCGCTCTCACTATAAATTTCGAGCTGCGCACACTCACACTTTTGCAGTCTCTTCGCTGACACTCCTCGCCTCACAGTCTTGTCGCTCACACTCCTCACATGCGCTCTTCGTTCACTTTCTTTACCGTCGATTAAATATTATTTAGTGACATTATTAGTAGTAATATTAACATATACATTTTTGTCGTATGAATTGTCATTGTTAAGTGTGTACGTAATTAGTTGCGGTTATTTAGGTGTAATTAATTTAGTCCTAACTATTTATGCATAATTAATTTAATTTTTATATTAATTAATTTCTGTTAGCAAGTATTGTTGTTTAATTATATATTTTTATATGATTTTATGTTGATTGCATTAGACATTAAAATCATAACTACTAAGTGTAGCAATTAATTAAACTATGATGCCACAGGAAAGATTATATTAGAAATATAAAATATATTTTATTGTCATTTTCTTGACCAGATTACGAGCATGTGTTTATATGCACCATTTATTTGGACCAGTACGCATTTGCAGTGTTCATTTTAGTCCCAATGTACATTATTTTGTACTATTTATTTCATCGCAAATTTTAATTTATAATATTTTAATACTGTTATCAATTTTCGCACTAATATTTGATCTACCCAATTTGTTCAAATGTATGTTTTTACCTGAGCTTCTCGAATAGTTCTATGATGAGAACCACCAGTGCCACTTATGGATGACATGTGACGTGGCTGGCCCTCCGCCCTTCAAGCTGTGGGAAGGAAGGGATCATTGGGAGCTGGATGAGCGCTATGTCCTAATCCTACGAGCCACAAGCTTGTTGTCCTTTGCGAGGCTGGTATCCATCGGACGTCAGTTCCCCCTCGACGGCAGCCTGCTCGCGGCATTGGTGGATAGGTGGAGGCCCGAAGCGCACACTTTCCACTTTCGGTGGGGTGAGATAACGGTCACTCTGTAGGACGTCTCGTTCTTGACCAATCTCCCTCTCTAGGGTGACGCACTTATTCCAACCCCTGCACCGTTGGACTAGAAGAAGAGACTGGCGTACCAGTTTGGCCTAGCTATCCCAAGGATGCTCATGGCATCCCCGCAATTGATTAAGAATTTCAGTGTGTGCCTATAGGATGCACTGGTCAAAGTTGTCAGGACACACCTCGTCGTGTATCTTATTCAGCTCTTTGGTTGGAGTATGTTTCCAGCCACACACGACGATATTTGCAACGCCACGTTCATCCACCTCATCGAGTCTTTGGCTGACGTGGAGGTTGGGGCAATGCCTAAATACAATTGGGGATCAGCCGTCCTATGCACCACATATTAAGGGTTGTGTGACGCTTGCCAGTACGGCACTGCTGATACCCCCAACCTGGTCGCCTACTACTTGCTCCTACAACTGTGGAGTTGGGAACACTTCCCAATCGACCGTCCGACCATCGTGATGCCAGTGCACCCGTTCGGTAATTTCGCCAACCTGATAGACGGGCCCATTATGGGATTCCATTGGAGTAGTGCCCGTCTGCGCTAGTCCAACGAGTTCGAGATGCTACTTGTTGTGGCACAACGAGTTCGAGTCGTTGCACGACAGCGACATCATCTGGGGTCCATGGACTGTAGAGTTCGCGGAGTGTGTATCGCTTTACGGGTTGTCCCTGCAATGCCTATAGGACGCGAGCTATGGGCGACGACATGCCATTTGGTGTTCTTGTATATGGTGGAGGCTTACGCGCCGCCGCGCGTAATGCAATAGTTCGGTTTGCATCAGGTTGTGCCCCCTCCGGATGGAAGGTTCCTACTGCGAGCCATACACCGGTGAGTCAAACTCCATCCAAGTAATATTTACACTTTGTATATCTTGATCTGTAACATCGATGGTTCCTGAAATGTCGGCAATCATGGAGTGCACGACGGCATGGACGTACAGGGCGCTACAGGATGTCATCATGGAGCAGTGTCCATATGATATCCGGACATACAACCAGTATCTAGAGAGGTACGTACCCCGATCGCATGGCAGACTCACCGTTCCTCCACCAAATCGCTCCGAGCAGGTTACACATGACAATAGTCTACAATGCTCGATCGATCGCTACAGTGCTTTGTGACACCATGACAACGTAAGACAAGTTAAAATTTCTGATTGTTGCATTTACGAAATTCATATTGGTCGTTACTAAACATGTTTCGTATATCACATCAGTTGGAGTGGGCACAGCGCATCACAAGCGCGTCTAACACCGCCATCAGTAGCCTAGACACACCACTGGCCCTGTAAAATACTTTGAAGTACATCATAAACAAGGCCAAAAAATAGTAGACAACCTAAACTGTGGCCATTCAACGGAGCACGCCATGCAAATCGGGCACACAGTGGGGGAACCACCGTTGATCAGCCGCGGGCCGCATCGACGAGGAGGTAACTTACGTACAAACCTACATTTTGTTTCCCTGTTAGGCCTTAAGTTCCGCCAACATCATGGTATTCTTCTTCCGCAGGTCCGTCATCGAGATACATCACTTTTGACCTCTGCACCACCTACACACACTATCGCTCCCCATCGTTACACATATGGGAGGTACGAGATTCGTATTCTACATCTGGAATATTTAATGTGGCTAACATTGTTTTATCTTGCAGCCTTCAATTCAACATGAGGGTGACGTCGAGTCCATCGATGATGATACAGGTCTCCTGGAGCTTCCAGGGAGCGGTACATAGTGCTAGGGTTTGCAGCGTACGTAGGCCACAACTCATCATTCACACCATATGCAGGATTTAGAGACTTTGGTGGGTAGAGCTCCTCTGGCTTCGCTGGCACGTCGTACAGTCAAGGCCGAGCTCCTTTGCACCACGAGGGGGATTTTTAGAGTCCTTGATTCAGGACTTGATTGCTGATGGCCCGCAGTTTAGCATGTCTCAGCAGAAGGACATGACGCCATCGGACCCGACCTCGTATCTCGACCCTCTTGGATCACCGCCACCACTCAACAAATGAAACGGTCTCCATACCTCCTCCAAATCGACACGCCAGCTCCGGATCGGCTGATATATCCCACAAAACAAGGTCAACGTAAGTCAAGGTCACACACACGGAAGCAAATGCGGCGAGGAGATAGTAGTGGCATGTATAAGTGAGCCATATTGCATCTCGTACGATGCATTTTTTGTACTATTATATGTACTCCTACAAATATTTGTAATACATAAAATTCTCACAAAAATTGATAAATAATGTGACTATGTCAAGAGGTTGCACATAAAATTTTGTAATTTTTAGAGTTCATTTGTTACATGTAACAACTCCTACAAATATCATAATCGTATGAATTGTTGAGCAAACTTCACAATGGGTAAAATTGTCAAAAATTTATACAATCAAGTACATTGTGTCACAAGGATGTATATAAAAATTTGTAATTTTTGCACTTATTTCCTATATTATTTAAGCAAATATTATACAAAAATAATTAAGGCAGGTAATTAAGCCGGCTTAATTACCTGTCGTCCGGTGGTGGGGCGACAGGGCACCTAGTGCTTGACGGCTGGGTGGCAGGCCTTAGCCGCCTAGTGGCTGGGCGGCAGGATGCCTACCGCCTGGCATCTCACACGCGTCAGCTCTACAGCGTCGCCACCCGGTCACCTTGCGGTAAGAATGATATTTTTGGCAATACCACCAGCATACTGCCATTTTTGTAAATACGGGTTGCAACAGTGCCAAATATGCCAAAAATTCTTGGAAATGTGGGGAGCTAATCCGACACTATTATAATACATAAAGTGGTAAGTTGTTGTGAAAAAAGAGCAATTGCATAGGGATCGGCTTCTGAACCCTTGGTTTAATCTTCCTTACCATTTCCGGCTGGCCTCCCCTTCCTTCACGACAACTCTCCCATGCACGATGGCCCCACCTCCCACCATGAACCTTTCAACTCTGGCAACCAAACACGATAGAAAATTTCAACTCAAATTCAAAGACATGCTCAAAATTGCAACTTTAACCTTGAATTCAACTTTTGAACTAAAAAATTCAAAAAAAATCACCATGAATTCGAGATCTCAATAGGCTGAGAAAGTTTCCACTTTCATCTACAATTGACAACAATGGTACTAGAATCGAGAAATCAGGGCCACTGTTGCACGCCAAGATGCAAAGGATGCATGGTGAGGCGGTGCGTGCCCAAGCGAAGCGGCAAGGCACCGTAGCAGGGGGATAAGGATAGCTGGGAAAAGAGTGGAGAAAGATGAATGGGGATTCTGCACATGAAAGATTTTTGAAACTACAGTGGAGAAAGATGAATGGGGATTCTGCACATGAAAGATTTTTGAAACTTTTCCCCCTTTGGTATTCAAATATTCACTCAATGACTATGTAGTCACAAAGATCATATCACACCACCTGGACTTAGCAAGACAAATCAATAAATTCGAGCCAACAGAAATGAACACCCATCAGCCTGTGGCCAGTCAAAATGCAAGTCAATGATCGGTCTGACCGCAGCCTGCTGGTTTGACCACCGGTATGAGGCCGGTTTGACCATTGGAGCAGGGCCAATCTGACTGATCTCTTGTTCCCTATCTGAAAACCTCTCGGCATAAAAGCTCAAATCTCATGAACTTTTTTAAATCTCATTTAAACACTTTCAAATTTTACGTAAGACTTGTTCGAGTCATCACAAACCTAAACCAAGCAAGTATCATTAGTTCTTGGGTTCACACCATTCTTTCCCTCCCTCAAACTTTCTCTCTTGTAACCATAGAAGGAGACAAGGTGAAAGATGAAACCCTAACCCTAGAATCCTTACCCCTAACCACCTCCTCTCCTTCCCACTAAATAACTACTACACACACCCTTAACGGGTCCAACCCATTAAGGAAGTCGGGGAAACCAGCCAATCCCATCTAACATGAATTTTACACTCATGCACATTTTTCAAAGCGCTTACAAGACTCAACCCACTAATAGCTTAGGGATTAATCCACTTGTAATTCCAGCTCTCCTTGACCTAAACTGTTTCTCCTTTGCACCTCCCCGCGCCACGATTTTGATCAAGTCACCAACTCCATATTTGGCCAATTACCAAAATACCCCCGACAAAGCTTCTAGACACATTTCCTTGATTTCGCCGTGGCCTTTACCTCAAAGCATCTCTGTATGCTTTGAGACATTGCTCGTATTGCCTAATGACTAGTCATCACATCTTCATGCATTTTGTATCCCTCGAACTGTCTTTACGTGCATCAGCCTCGTCACTTGGTATATCACATGTATGAACTCACATCATCAAGATTCTTGTCTTCTCTGTGCTCCCACTTGAACCACATAGCCTCATCTAGACTTACATGACCGCTCTAGACCTTAGCTCCTCGTCTAATCCCGGTCTATTCCCATTAACCACTATATCCTCCAAGCCATCTATACATTTAAAGACCAAGCTACCATATCGAGCTCAAGTTCTATACACTTGGATCATGTTAGTCAAACCAATACGTCATGCAATGCAATCCAACCATGATCACTGAACCAAGGTCAACTCAAGATCAAATATCCCAATGATGCCAATATTCTAGAAATCCACTCCTTTGCCGGTCTAACCGCCATGGTGCGGCCGATCAGACTGCCCCTATCATTCGGTTAACTCCCCCAGAAGTCTCTTTCTAGACTTTTCGACAAATCTCTATCTAGTTTTGCCTCATAACTCCATTTTCAGTGAAACCTAGGGCAAACTCACTCCTAAACAATCCCTCATATTTGTTTCATCTTGGAAATCCAAAATCCACCAAAGTTACCAGGTCGGTCTAATTGGCCCTATAAATCAGTCAGACTGCCCCTCTTCTAAAAATACTAAAAATTGAGGTTCTATTGCACAACCAAAATTCAACTCAACAAATATACCAATTGCTCATCACATATTAACTAGTGACATCTCACATGGTCTCTCAAGCTCAAACCTCGTGTTAAAAATTCATTCGAAAAGTTCAATGGACACTCTTTTGGATTACATCAAAAGAATTTAATAGAATATGAATTTTGCCTACAAGTTTTGGAGGAAACCAAACATGAGCTCCAACCCCATGTTAAAGCTTTTTTGAGAGTTCTAGTGCACTCTCTCTCCCTTCATTCTAATCAAATACTCTCTCTAGTGGCAAATATATGTCAATTTAGATATGGACATAGTCCCTCTTTCTCTCTCTCCCTCCCTCCCTCCCTTCTCTCTAATCAGGTACTCCCTCTAGTGATAAATATATATCAATTTGAAACACAATTTTGGCCACTAATTTATATTGTAATATATTTATAAAAACCAATCAAATTATGATATTATAAAAAAATACTTTTTGAGACAAATCTATACTATGATTTTCATATATCCAATTTAAATATTTAAAAATATATCAATAGTTTTAAAAAGTTTAACTGCATGTATCATAGAATGATATATTTGTGACCGCAGGGAGCACAATCTAGTCTCAAAATTCATGTATTTTTCTTATGAGGCGTCCAAACACCTCTTTTGAGCTATTCTTGTGATTTTGTTTCCTATAGGATTCATGACATTTCACCATGTGTTTTTCTTATTCTTGCGTTGTAAAGGGAGTCTATTTTTTTTTCATCTTTCCTATAGAGCATCCAAACGACTCATTGGAAGATTTGCCGAGTTTTTCTATTATAGTATTCTGCTAGGCATGACATCAAGGTGGTGATCGGTTCTACTGAAAGTCAAGGCTTATGGTGAAAATCATGGTGATGAAAAAAACACATGAATGACGAGAGCTTATTTGACATAATTAAATCTAAAAATTAAAAATATAAAAAATATGTTAGCCCATCACAAACAACGCAAACGAATACGAGAAAAAAAAGAACCGACAAAAAAGCGCAAAAAAAAGTCAAAATTCAGAAAAAGACGAAATTATGAATAGTCTTAAAATAAAACAAAGCCAATAAGCTTAAGCCAAAATAAGCTATAGTGAGCACGCCCCAAATTGCTATGCTTTTCTTCTCCTGCGTTACAAACGGGCTCGAAATAATAGGTGTAAGTTCCATCCCCACCAAAGTGTCCTCTAGAAAGTTAACTTGAAATAATCGGTGTAATTTCCGGTGCCTTTTTTACTTTCAAATTTGCAAGGTGCGGACGCGTCTTCTACAATTGCAGGGACAGCTAGCTAGGATAGGTTCGTCATCCATGCCACGTTTGATCAGTTTTGATACGTGGCGACTTGCAGAGTTAAGCGGATTACATGGTAGATGGTACGTACAGTTCATGGAAAATTAATAACATCAGAAATGTCCAAGGCATGCGTTGGATTCGATTACGGGCTAGCTGGTCAGTGCGCCCGCGCGGTGCGACGTGGAGACCCGGTCTTGCCCTTCCACGACCTGGCTTTCCTCATCTTCCTCGTCGCCGCCCGCCTCCTTCCCCGCCGCCGCCGGCTGCCTCACCGCGCCCCTCCTCTCCTTCTTGGAGCACCCCGCGTCGACGACGGCCTCCTCGAAGTCCTCCATCCTGAACGCCGGCCTCCAGGGCGGCTCGGCCCCCCTCGCCCGCTTCCTCGACCTGCCGCCATCCCCGCCGTTGTCCGTGCTCGCACCGTCGCCGGCCCTGTACATGCCCCTCAGGGCCTGGATGTTGGCCAGCAGCGCGTAGAACATCTCCACCTGCTCGTCGTCCTCACCGCCGCTCTCCACGGCCGCACCGCCGCTGCCGCCGGCGACAACCCCGGGCAATGGCGCGCGCCGCCCCTCCGGCACGGACGTCGGGGGCGGGCCGACGTCGCTTGGCGGCGCCGGAGCCTTCTGCCTGTCCCCTGCCGTGGCATCCATCGCCGCCAGATCTATCTAACTTGGTATATAGCTTGCTACAACATATATATGTTTGTCGTACGGAGAAAGAGAGGCACGAGAGAGGCTATGAAGGTGGAAAACGCTGGGGGCGTGGTTAAATAGGGGCCGTGCCACCGTGTGTCACGGTGGACTGCAGGTGCAACTCCGGGCCGGCGCACTTCTCGTGAAAAAAAAAGGATTATTGCTCGTAAACGTGTGTCACACTCACCAGTCATCAACGACGGACTTAGGATTTAGCTACGCTCTAAGCTTAATGATAAAATAATCTAGATTATTTGAGTTGGCTATAAAAATATTAATCAGGCTGAACTAAATTTAACCGAACTATACACTAGATATTTTTTCACACTTCAAACCGAAACCTATCATGCTCGGATGTGGCTCCGCCCCTACCAGTCATGATACCTTCTGGGCCACTTCTGGCTGACAAGTCTTGTTTTTAAAAGAAAGTAAAGAAATCTACATGCGTTGGTAAATTAAATTAAGCTAGTGATTTTCTACTGTCAAGACTTGGATTATTCATAACTTTATTTGTTTATGCATTGGTCAGTACGAAGAGTTTGAAAGCCTCGATGACCATTTCGACGAACGAAGGAAGACGGAAGGAAAATGCCGGAGAAACTTACTCCGGTTGCCCTAGCAACCAAGGTTGGTTTTTTAGGTTTACTTTTTGTAGTTTTTGATTTATATTATAGTAACTAACTTTTAAATAATGTGTCTTTTTAAGATGAGATCTACAAGTCAATTATAGTAAATATTGTACCGAATTTATCTATATCGGTCAAAATCACACACGAGCATATCTCTCCATACTCTCTCTTGTGAACAGGCATAATTCAAATATTTAAATTAAAAGCTATAAGCTACAGCAAAAAAAACCTTTAATTGACCCCGTGTGCAAAATCAAATAACACACGAAAGAAATATGTCGTTCAATCTAGCATATATATTACGGTATAATACAATTCATGGTTTGTAAAAGAAAAAATATACAATTCACAGTTGACATGGGCCTGAATGAATAAACCACCTTAGTCTTGAGAATAAAACACCTTCGCTAAAGTACACTGGGGTTAGTGGAATCTAGAAAATATGGACATCTGACTTTTTTAAAAGGTTTTTCTACTCCCCTCGCTTCGAGAATAAGACAGGAGTTATGAACGCATCACGCAGCCCACTCATCTCACTTCCATCTCGCACATGTACCTCTCTATCACTTTTTCCATTACTCATCCCTCATTCTAAAGCTATTTATTTCAGACACTGCTATTTATTTTTACCAAAAGCCATCAATCGCAACTAAAAAATATCAGCTACAACCAATGACTTGTTCTTTTAGGATACAGCTGACGGCTTTTGTTTACGGCTGATGAATTTTGTTCCTGTTTTTCGAGACAGCAACATACGGTGGAGACGTAGACGAGTGACATATACGATTTTAGTTTGAAAAACCGTTTAAAAATCCGCTGTAAAAATTATTCTATTTATTTTGATTTTACTGACAAAAGATAAAAGAAAACAAAAGAATACTCTTAAACCTTGACCCGAACACGGTCTTCCAAAAAGAATACGGCGCCCAGTACTGGATGCGACATCGTCCGTCTGTAACAAAAGGAGAGAAAGAAAAAGGTACGGTACGAGGCGCTGGAAAGTAAAAAAAAAGGAGAAAGTGCTGTACTAGTCCCTGATTTACCTTGTCCTCGCTGACAAGGACACGACGTCAACTTGTGTGTTGACTGAGGTCGGAGCCCATCAGGTCGTCTTTTTTTAACGGATGTGACGAAAGTACCCCTACATCGGCGCTTCCTGTCGACTGTCACCGGACCAGTCGTTGGTGGGCATAGCAGGGAAAGGGTCTCACGGGCGTCGTACGTCAGCCGGTGCGGTGATTGTGACGTGCCGAGCGGCAGGCGAGGGATATTAGCGGTGACGTCGCCGTGGTGACGTAGGCACGGCTGGTGTCACCCGCGTGTTGCTCGCCTCGTGGTGGGTGGCGGGCGGGTGAAAGCGAGGCGCGCTCCCGGTCCGACGGGCAATGCATGGGCGCGCGCGGTCCACACGAGGAACAGGCGGAGTCAGGGTTGAACTCGCCCGGTTCCGTCTAGTTGGGTTCGGCCCGATTGGGGGACCCGGTTGCCGAATCCTGCTACATCTGGCACTATAGATATTTTTCAGAAGAATTTAGCCTTCACAAGCTTGTATAACTGTGTGGAAGATTAAGATCCTGCTCATTTTAATTTGAGTTTTTAGGTTCTGGTTTATTTTTTACTATTTTAAAATTTTGTTTTTTTTTTTACTTTTTTGTTTTTTTGAACTTTTTCTTGTTCTTTTTTTCGTATTCGTTTGCGTTATCTATGGTGGTTAACCTATTTTTTTATTTTTAAATTTTTTAAAATTTAGTTACGCTAAATAAGCAACTGGAAGTGCATTTTTATGACTAGAGAGTACTATTGAAGTTCGGGAGAGTTTGACAAATTTGAGACTGTTGCATCCTAGGGTTTTGCAGTCTTTAAGTGATAGCCGATCTGATATTCATCATCGGCTACAGGTTTCTAGAAATCTATGGGTAGTTTTTCTAGCTCTATTTGTAAGCTGGACAATGGCTTTGAGGGACTTTTTCCAGCAGCCAGATTTGCGTCCTGCTTATTTTGATTTGAGTTTTTGGCTTCTGTCTTATTTTTTACTATTCATAAAATTCATCTTTTTTTTGAACTTTTGCCTTTTTTAGCTTTTTTATTGGTTCTTTTTTTTCCCGTATTCATTTGCGTTCTCCGTGATGAGCTAGCTATACATACTTTTTCTATTTTTAAATTTTTTAAATTTAATTACGCCAAATATGTCATATTCAGTTACATTGTAATTTCAGTTAGGTACAATATAATTTTAACCATAAACTACTATTTTTCAGCTCAACCAAGCGAAACCTTGGTCTTTTTTTTTTGAAATGTCTATGTTAAGTTGATGCTACTAGTAATCCTTGGTGAATCCCTGTTCACGAAGACCAATGTTGCTGTTGCTGTGGTTCGTGAGATACCAGGCTTTATAACAAGAGGCGATCTGTTGTGGATAAAGTATATCGGCTCAAGAAACGAGAATTGGAGATGCTGATATTCTCTAGTTTGACCGGTAATTTGAAGAATATAGGATTAAAGCTGGTTGAAAAATTAGCTAGCTTGATATTTTTCTAAAGGTTTTACCTTCACAAGGAATAGAGGGCATATGTTGCCGTCGGTTTTTGGCAGGCAAAGTATTTGGCAAAAGTACTTTTGGTATTTGATGTAATTATAATGAAAGAACAAGATTTGCCATAAATGAGAATCAAACATCGACCACACTAAAAGCCTTCAGAAGATGTGATTAAGGAAATGTAGATGTGAAGAAGAAAATCATCGGCATAGATTGGAAACGAGATGATTAGAAGATGGACAGGGACTCTATCCAATAAAAAGTTTAGCCGATATAAAGAGAGAGATTTGAAGCATACTCTAAGATTGAATCGATTGTTTTAGGCTATAAATACTAATTTTGTTCAGATTTACCTATTATCGATTTTGCTGATTTGATAAAAAATCAACTAACACATTACATACATGGCTAAAGAGCGCCCTTTATAGGGATAGGATGCTGCTGTCAGACATTTTTGGTGTCAACAGGTCTGTTTGAAACGTCGAAATAGAAAACATATGAATGGGAAAAACACAGAAAATGTGCAGAAACGTAGTCGCAAAATAGAGGAATAGTAGGAACAAAAAGAACACGAAAAGTTTTAACAGTGAATAGTGTATCATATTTCTCAAACAATTGCCTACAATAAATTACCATTTAGAGTCACCGGCAAGGTGGGCCAATTTAGCAAAATGCCCCACCATCAGTGGATGCATGTACGGTTTCTTGCTTTTATCTCCATTCGTTGTCCTTATCCCCATCCCCACCAATCACCATGCTCTCTATCTGTTCCCGTCTCATCCTCTCTCCATGATGGCAGGGGCAGCGAGCCAGTGGGGAGGTCCACGGGCGGCGGCGGCGGACCGGCGGGGAGTCTCTGCCGGCAGGGACGTCCGCAGCGGGGTGGCAGCATGAATCTTGATCCTCCACTGCGAAGAGCCCCGTCCACCGCTCCTCGAGGCGGCACAAGCCAGGGTTTTCAAAATCGGATTTGAAATTATACCGGATTCGATATTTTCGATTTTCAAAAAATTTCTGTCAAATTCAGCCGAAAATTTTTAAATCAAAATTTAATTTGCTTTGAAGCTCAAACAAAAAAGATGAAAAAAAAATACAGTTTTAGGGGTTTGAACCCAAGACCTACTACTCCAAGGCTACAGACCTTGCCCCCAGGTTATGTATGATTTGAAATGTTACAAATTTCTTTTATATTTGATAAAAATAATGTGAAAATGATTTTTTTAATTGATTTAAAATTTTACCGGGGGTCTGATATTTCCAATATTTCCAATTTTCGGTTGATTTTGGATCGATTTTGAAAACCCTAGCATGAGCTTTCATTGGATTTGAACTCTTTGTTGTTTTCCTGCGAAAGTACATGTTTGCGAAACTTTCCTAATGAATTGATTTAAATTTTTACCGGGGGTCTGATATTTCCATTGGATTTAAACTCTTTGTTGTTTTCCTGCGAAAGTACATGTTTGCGAAACTTTCCTAATGAATTTGGATGGCACAATCTTTTGTTCCGAACGGCCAATATAGGCTCATTTCCTATGTTTTGAGATTCCTACAATTTTTGTCCGAAATTCCAAACGGGCCCTAATCGTTCACGTCACCCCATGGTCTGCCACCCTACCCTGCAAGCTAAGCTTTGTCCCTGGTTGTGCAGATTCTTACTCCTCTGAATCAATAGATATTTCGTCAGAAAATAAGAAACACCGGGGTTTTGTGCTGCCCGTATGCCCCGCTCGGTTGGACCGAAAAGCTATATCTTATGACTAAAATTGTATTATAGAAGCTGAAATTTCACTGTAGTTAAAGATGATTTATTTGACATAATTAAATTTTAAAAATAGAAAAATATGCTAGCTCATCACGGACAACGCAAATGAATACAGAAAAAAGAACCGGCAAAAAAACTAAAAAAACCCAAAAGTTTAAAAAAAAGACAAAATTTATAAATAATAAAAATAAGCCAAAAGCTGAAGCCGAAACGAGCGGGCCACGGAAGAATGCAGCGTGCGTGCGGAGTTGTACATTTTGGAACTACTAGTTGCTGCAATCCTGGGCTACTGCGACTAGTGTTTAACCAGCCCGTCGTCGGTTGCAGCAGTTGGGCCAGCCAGATGAGCCCCAGTTTGCGACGGAGTTCGTCTCGGGCCGCACAATCGCGCGTCCGCATGCCACAGCACGGCTAGCTGGGCCGCAACTAGTAAGCTCACCACAAGAGGAGCCGCCGCTGTCCAGGGAGGAAAAATTCCAAGCCACCGCCGGCCGCCCACGAGTCAGCCGCCGCGCCGCGTAGTGTAGCGTAGCTGGCAATTTTAGAACTAGTGGCAACTTGCAAGTGGTGCAGTGCAGTTCATCGTTTTTGCGCCAGCTCCCCCACCCTCAGCCAACGAAGACAGATATAACGGCTTCAAACGGCTTTGGGCTTCGGAATTCAAAAGGCCATTTGAAACGCTTTGATCTCCTAACATATATTTATTTATTTTTTGCCTTTTTTTCTTTTATACTATCTATGAAGATATAATGATGTTTTTTATTTTTATTTATTTTTTTTAATTGAATACCTTAAAAAAACTAACAATGCCATGGTATCGTTTCAGCCAAAAACCACCACACTTTTAAATGGAACCTTATAGAGCAACAATATACTAAGCTCTAAGCCCAAAAAAAATAAGAAAAAAGAAAGAATACAGCGGCAATGCAAACATGCTCCTCAGACCGACCGTTGAACTAAAAAATTACTTCTTCTCACAAAAAAATTGTTTTAGAGATTAGCATGGCGTCAAAAACATAAGTTCCATCACTAATTTATATTATTATAGATTTATAAAATCTAATAAATTATACTTTTATTAAAGTTTTTTAAGATAAATCTATTTATATTATTTTCATGTGTTTGATCTAAATATTAAAAAATATTAATATAAAAGTTAATGTTTGACTGTAGATACTCAAAACAATATTTTTGTGAACATAAGGAGTACTGCAAAGCATTAATAATTACCACACGTTTTTTTTGGCATACATGCACCAAAGGAAGCAGACATACATATACTTGCTTGCATAGTTGGGAGTTTTTGGCATATTTAGCACTATTTACATCTGAATTTACGAAAATAGCAGTATGCCTATCGTATTGGCAAAAATAGCATTTTTGCCACCAGGTAGCCGGGCAACAATGCTGGAGGGTAGACATGTAGGTCCTGCCATCCTGCGACGAGATGACATCTGACACCGTCACCCCACCACCGGATGGCGGTATGCCGCCCCATAATAAACGGCAATCACACGCCTAAATTTTTGCATACTGTTTATTTGAATTTTCACATATAGCAAAAGATTTAGAAAAATTATGAAATTTTATATGCAGCTTTTTGATACAATATACTTAATTGTGTAATTGTTTGGTAATTTTATCCATTGTAAACATTACTAAAAAATTCATAACATTTTGATAATTGTAGGAGTTGTTACATATAGCAAACGAGCTCCAAATATTACAAAATTTTATGTGAAGCCGCCCGACATATTCATAATAATTGTGTAATTTTTTGAAAATCTCATGTTCTACAAATTTGACAGATTAATTCATGTTAATTTAATCATGAAATTAGTGATGCTCAAGATTTAAAAGAGGAGATGATCATAAGTTGATCAAGATCCCAAGAAGGAGATGATCATGAGTTGATTATCAAGGAGATAGTCACGAGTTGATCATCAAGTCAAGAGAAGACAATAACCCGAATTTGAAGTGAAAATATGCGTTATCAAATTTCAAGGGAATGATCAAGGCAAAGGCATAATTAGTTAGGGCTACGGATGTATTCCCAATCTTTTACCGGTCTTGGTGTTTGGTTGGTAGATCGTATTGCTAGTATATCTTTGCCGTACTATTAAGAGGGGTTTTATCTATTAGTTTGAATCTCATTATGTGTTGATAGCTCAATCTCTCTTGCTCTAGCTCTCTGTGGTATGATGTCATTATTTACGAATGTGTTTTGCAAATAGTTGAGGTTTACGCATCTAATCCTTGTAACATGTGACTATACTTTGCAAACGTGTTTATCAAATGGTTAAAGTCTATGTACCTACTCCTTGTAGCATGATTTAAGTTTGCAAATATGTTTTGCAAAAGTTGGAGTTCATGTATTATCTCTTAGCATGGTCTAAGACTGTTGTTGCTATTTCCTTGGACTTAGATCGTTGTAACGACTCCTTGGATCTCTTATAATTTATGTGTTGATCTAACGTGTTTGAGGTCATACAAATAGATGTGTTATGTAGCCCTCTGAATAAGCTTTCTATAGAGTCTAAGATCACTCAATTCTAACACCGGAGTCAAAAGTTATGATGATTTTTCCCAATGTCGTCTATGCTGAAAAACCGAAAATGGAAGTACCACCTTTATAACTGCGGTAGTTCCAAAAAATAGAAGTATCGCTCTTATAACTATGGTTGTTCCGCAAATGGATGAATAATGGCTATTTTTCTAGCTGTTATGATGGAAAACAGTAGTACCGTAGTTTTGCCTATGGTACTTCCGAAAATCTTGATTTTTGTCCCTAATAGCTAGTTTCGAGGTGTGGGGTATAAATACTCTCTTGTGGCCATTTGGGGGCAAGTTCTTTAACACTTAATTTTCTCTCTTAAGCTACTGTAAGCTTCTCCTCTCAGTTGTGCATGTGTTGCACCTTGTGAGCAAGGAGATGTCTCTAGTTGCATGTGTTACATCTAGAGGTGAATTTCGTGTCCACTCAACCTTGTGCATTCATTGCATGTGGTGAGAGTCAAGCAAGTGGCTTGACTTATTACTCTTGGATGTTGCCGACTCCTAGACGACATTGGAGGCGTCCTGCTCGGTGATCATATCAAATAAGCTTGTAAGAAGACTCGGCGTATTGTGAAGGTTGGAGATTACCTACGCAGAGCAGGGAAGAGCTACCACTAGTGGAATTGATATGTCTGGCTTAATTTGTGGAGTTGGTCCAACTTGTTTGGGTTTACCTTAACGTGGACTAAGGGAGGCCGGCAAGTCTTTACAAGTTTGATATTTTTACAAGTTTTTACATATAGCAAACGACCTCTAAAAATTACAAAATTGTATGTTAAGCGTCCCGTTCCTCATAGAGCTTGTTTGCTATATGTAAAGACTCATAAAAATATCAAAATTATATGAATTTTTAAACAACATTCGCCATAGATAAAATTCTCCAAAAATTATACTGCGAGGAATGTTGTGTCGTGAGGCTATACATAAATTTTCATAGTTTTTTGAGCTCATTTGATATATTTAAAAAATTCAAGAAATCACTAAACAGAAAAAATTAGGCAGGTAATTAGGCCGGCTGACCTGCCGACTGGTTACCGGGCCTGCCGCCTCCTCACTGGGCGACAGGCTGCCTGCCACCCAGCCACCGGACGACAGGCGCCACGTGTCGCCTCACGGCCGCTGTCGCCGATCGCTGGACGGCAAAAACGATATTTTTGTCAATACTATCGTCATATTGCTATTTTTGTAAATACGATACCAAATAGTACCAAAATGGCTTTAATTCCAGTCACATCACATACATATGCAAGTAAATTAACCTGTTTTACACAAGCTAGCAGTAGGGCGAGCGCGAACGCGAGATCGACCAAGCTGCCTGATCGATACGATACAGTGGATCACATATCGACGGCGCACGCGGGGTTCCCAAGCAACGGCGCCTCGGGGCCACCGGCGGCGCCACAGCCCGCTCCCCTGCGGACGCCGACGAGCAGGTCGCAGCGCGCGTACATGGAGTGCCACCCGCTCCGGAACGGCCCGGACACGAACCTGACGCGGCCGAGCACCACCACCCGGAGCGCCACCACGCCGTACAACACGTCCGTGGCCAGCGCCGCCGCGGCGTCCCGCGACACGGGGACGGGGGCCGCCCCGCCGCCGCCGAGCACGGGCGCCACCGCCACCGCGCTGTCCTTGTCCTGCACCAGCGGCGGCATCGGCGCCGGCGCCGTGATGGCCTCCCCGCGGTACGCCACGTACGCCGACAGCCGGTCGTACCGCGCCGCAGACCGCCCGTTGGGGTTGCGGATGACGAGGGTGAACTGGAACGACGCGGCCAGGGCAGTGGGCGCCCCGGCCACGGCGGGGCTGGTGGCGTTATAGAGGGAGTAGACGGCGACGGAGGTGACCGCGAAGGCCGGGCGGGCGGGGCGGTAGACGAGGTAGAGCACGAGCGCGGTGATGCCGGCGGCAAGGAGGACGACAAGAACGATGCAGCATAGCATGCGGAGTGGGTCGGCGCAGGCGTGGTCGCGGTCACGGTAGTAGCGGAGGTCGTCGACGTGGACCGCCTTCCCGCCCTGGTGGTGGTTGTGGTGGTAGAGCTCATCGGCTGGCTCCGGCCGGAGGTGGTAGTGGTCTGCCATGTTCGATTCGTGTGCAGACTAGTTTTGCCTTTGCCTTTGCCTTCCGGAGCTCTAGTGCCCAACAACTGCCAGCTTCTGTGTATATCGATGTGTGTGTAGTCAGTAGTGTGTATGAGAGAGAGAGACGGTGGTGATGAGGTTCATTGGGGGTGTCGTTTTTACGTGGTTTATGGTTTTTTTATTGTAACTTTTTAATCTAATAAATAGTGTAGCTACAAAAATAAAACTAAAAATTAGCTGAAAAAACAAACGATATTTAACTTCAATTCATCCAAGAGATGTGCATGGGCCACTCCTGCGACGATCTCACGACCGATTGAGGAGGATTTAATTTGCATGATAGCTACCATACAGGTGCATGCAGGCAGGCAGAAGCATTTTTGCCCCTATGGGCATATGTTCCTCACATCCACCCTTAATCTTGCTTTGAGATCCATGCTTGGTCATACACACCGTGTATTTTTTTATGGGAATGACTATTGCATATACGACTGTTTTTTCTTTTCATCTTCATTCATTTTTTTACACTGCAACTTTAGGTCATCAAAAGAGTACAATTTTAGATGACGTAGAGATAAAAAAATTTCAGTCGACTGTGCAATAGCAAAATCGATTTCTTATGTATTTGACTATTTCTAAAATATGATACATCGCTCTCTCGAGTCTCGTGCACGCCGTCTCACCTCTCTCCTCGGCGACGAGTGGCGGCCAAATCCGAAGGCGGCGCATGCAGCGCGTGAGTTCGGGCGTTGGTGGAGCTCGGACGACAGCGGCACGGGCTCACAGGCAGTGAGGTTTTCGACGACGGCGGCACGTTGAGGTTTCCGTCGGGGACAGCTACGGCGGGAGGTTTCAGGTGGCCGTTGCTTGAGGTTTTCAGTGATGGTGACGCATCTCAAGGGGAAGAGGTTCCTTATTCTCCACTTAGCTGCTTAGTGCTAATTGGTTCCATGATTCCATCTTTAGCTTGGTTCCTTTCCTCTGTGTCTTCAGTTTTACTACATGTATTAGTGTACTACTGCTACTAAGGGCATGTTCTTTTCCTCTGAAGCTGACGTCTTTTGGCTTTTGCTACAGTACCTAACTTTTAAATGAAGTATTTTCTTAAGACGGGATCTACAAGTTAAACGATCTACACGTTAAAATTCTAACATCTGTACCAGCCAAAATCGCAAGTGAGTATATGTCTCTCCGTAATCTGTACCGTAAACAGTCAAAATTTAAAGTTTTCAGCCAAAAGCTATAAGCCGCAGCCGCACCCAAACATGCCCTAAAGGTGGAATATTATAGATTTGTAGTACTAAATGAAAGTCACTGAAAAAAGAGATAAAGAAAGAAACAAAGGGAGAAAAACCTAGTTACTGAATTGAACATGCATTCTCTAAAAAAAGAAGAGATAAAGAAAGAAATAAAGAAGAGGAGAGAAAAACCTAGTTACCGAACTGAACATGCATTCTCTAAAAAAAAGATAAATAAAGAAATAAAGAAGAGGAGAGAAAAACCTAGTTTCTGAATTGAACATTTGAACTGATAACATAAAAGGGACTACATGCACACAAATTAACGCTTTTGGTCGATGCATGTGCGTGAGAGCGCAATTTGCTAGAGAGCACATACATAATTCACACATGTCGGAATTGAGGCTGGAACATGTTGAATAACCCCTCTATTACGTTCGGGGGATGCCCCGCTCCTCGCGCGCCCACGTCGCCCCGCCGGCCCCTCCGCGCGACGCGTGCCCGGGAGAATTTGCGTACGGTCAGGGGAGTAATTTTGCAAAAAAGACCCTGCATTTTTTCGTAATTACGTACAGGTCCTTGGTTCTCGCGAAAAGGTCCCTGGAAATTTTTTTTGGCCCCTCCGTTTTGCAGGATGGCCCCCCGCGTTTTCGAGAATTACGTACGGGTTCCTTTTTACGTCTGGTCCTCGGTTTTTCGAAAAACCCTCGCCTTTTTAATCGTTTTGCCCCGGTTTTTGAAAAACTCCTCATGAATTATCGTATTTTCTATTTTGGTACGTACGGTGGCTGACGCGGCGTTGCGCCGCGCCTATGAGGCTAGTTATTACTATAGGAGAATGGCGATTACTACGTACATGCATCATTCACAAATAGTTTCCATCACTCGAGAGTGAAGGTGTGCACCTTGGAAGTTGAGCACTGATTAAGGATCAGTTCGAATATCTTTCTAGTGAAAGGTTCGGCTCAAGGAGATCTTGATTAATTAGGTAGTGCGACGTGGATGGGCATCTGATGCTTCACCAGCTCTCCAATTTTTTTAGCTTCGACCATCTCTTTATGCTCGCGTGCTACGTGGATTCCAAATCAGGCCTGAAGAATGGCTTGAAGATAAGCTGGGAGTTTAGATGGCAAATTCCAAGAAGAGGAAAGAGGTTGGCGTGCGGCGGCGGCAGCGGGCGTGGCGGTGGCGCAACCGGCGTGCCGAAGCGCGCAGATAACACAAACGGGCCGGGAGTTGTGCAGCAAAAATTGGGCCTCGGTTTTGTTTGGCTTTGAGTGAGTGGCCTGAGTAAAATGAGGTTTTTTTCTAGCCCCCTAAAAATCTTTATTTGCAGAACTAGTCCTCCGGCATAATTTGCAGATCTGGCCCCCTCTTGGGCACTTGCCCCTGGTGCGGGGTGCGGCATGTGACCTGCCCCCAATGTCAGGCGCAGTAGGTCGCATACCCTTGGTGCCAGGCATGGTAGGAGGAGCTTCCCACCTAATTCGTGTTCGCGCGTCGTTTCCACTCGTCATTTTCTTCCGTGCTCGGCTATTTAAACGTGCGGTAGACCGGGTCCTCACGACCAGGTTTAAGCTCTCTACTTGTCTCCCTCTCGCACTCTCTCACTCACGCATTCCCTCTTCTCTCCCGTGAACCCTATAGGCGGCGACGAAGGTGACTCGAGCGACGCCCACTTAGTGCTTCGAACGTGGGGTGGATCTCCACCGTCGTTGATTCTAGTCGAGAGAGCCAAGGTGATTGCGGGCTATCGGTTACCCAGGTATTTTCGATCTAGCCCTCCTTCCGGGTGAATTTGGTTGTTCTTCGTGCAGTTTTCATTGGAGTGCTTCTTGCCATCATTCGTGCGTTTGAGAGTGTGTTCATGTGGTCTAGGGCTGAATGAGGTGGTACACCGTGTTCAATGGCCGAAATCCGGGGTGTACAATAGTTGGGAACGCTGCCACAAAGAGATTCGTTCGTTCCCGGATGCAAACTACCGGTGATTCAGCACTAAAGAAGAGGCATTGGAGGCGTTCATGGCGTATGGGTCATCACTGGGTGAATTGGCTTAGAAGGGCGGTGCAACTATGCGATGCCATTGCTGTGGAAATCATGCCATAGATGTGGTGCACTCAACCAAAATCACAGTGATAAAATCATAGTGATTCTTGTCCAGTTCGTGGTGATTTTAGCCCTTTTGTGTGTGTATGTGTATGTGTTGCTATGAGATGCATTACTGGTGATAGGATGCAAATATTGCTCTATTTGTGATGTCTTTGTCGGAAGAAATGAAATAGAATAGCAATGTGTCCTGCACTTTGTATCAAGTCATTTGGTTGAATGTACAATTTTATTTTGGTCAGTTTATTTGTAGAAAGTGATGTGTTCAAACGAACGATCTGGAACATGATGTATGAAAGTATCTGAAATGAAATAGAATTGGAACATGGTGTCTGCAAGCACAAATAGATGAACTGAGCACTGTCCTATACTTGGGCAACCGAATTAATTTTTTTTTGCCCCCACGGTGTTAGGTATTTCATGATAGTTGTTAGGGTTTGTCATTGTGATTTTTGCTAGGAACGTTAGGGCTTTTGCAAAAGATGGTAAAGTTTTTTGTTTGGTGGTGTCTGAACAGTTCTTGAGTGCTTTGTTGCATAGTACTCAAATTTTGATTTTCTAGAGATAAAAAATACATACCACAATATGGATCACAAAGCAACATCGAATAGATAAAAAAATACGTACCACAACGTCTACGAATAGAAAGTACAAAAGGGAACAACGGTGCTTGCAACCTTAAAGACTACCATACCAACGAATACTAGATAGCATGAGCTGCAACCTATGAAGTACTACATGGGGTGCTGGCTACTGCATGTGATGCAATTCAGCGGGGAGTGGGAACGAGAATGGCTATGACTAAAACTGGGCAACCTCGAGTAAGAGCAAGAATGGCTGAGCCTGCGTCCTCAGCCAGGGTCCTAGGGGGTCGAGTCCTTAGCGGGTTGCTAGGATGACAGTGGGCATAGGCGAAGAGGGAGTGTAGGTGGCTGTGGCCCTGATAAACTCAAGCTCTGCCTTTAGTTGCGGTCCTCTCACGCTGTACAACTGAGAGAACCATCCCGCACCGGATGAGCTGGGCGCAAAGGGTGTTGGAGTGATGGTAGCAAGGGAAGGGTCCTCCCAGGGTGGTTCTACCTAAGGGTGGTAATTTTACTTAGGTTGCTGGTTTTGTTAGTTTTGTGCTGATCATGTTTAGTGTCCTTGCTTAGTTTTGAAAATTCTCTCTTCTATGCAGGAGGTTCTAGGATGAGAATGGAAGTAGGTGACACAAAAGATCTATATCTTGAAGAATGAAGATTCAGAGGACAGGGAGAGGATCCCTGTGGATAGAGAAGGCCCTAGTGAGCCTCGCCGCTCAATTCCCCTTGTCTGAGGGGAGGAAGCAGTACAACTATCCAAGACTTTGGCCAATGAGCAAGTGCGTAATTTCATGGAAGGTGTCAGTGTGTCACACTCTCAGAGCCAGGAGTCTTGGAGAAATGTTTGTCCAAGGTCGTGTCTCTCCTTGAGCAGGTGACCTTTCTAAGAATCCTTCTGCTCTCCTTAGCTTAGGAAGTCGTTCGCATGTTAATTATCATTTTCTCACAGGCTCCCTCTATAGCTGTCGTCCTCTATGGTGAAGTCCCTTAATAGATTCTGTGTTTATAGGGTGCTTTGAGGACTCGGGTTTCAGAGCTTGAGCAGCAGGTCCAAGAGCTGACCGGGAAGCTATATAGCACTGAGGAGGAGCTTGAGGCGACCAGAGCTACATTGAGGGGGACCCAGGCTACCATGTTGGAGGCGCAGTCGGACCGAGTGACTACCATCGCCACCATGAATAGCCTTGTTATGTGAGCAGGAGCCTCGTTTGCTAGGCTGGGCATAGCACTCGACCCCCACCCAATGTGGTTGACTCTCTGGAGGAGACTATAAAGCAGCTAATAGCTTGGTGTCACTCATAGGCCGTGTCGCACTGCCATGCCGCAAGTTCAGCCAGCATTAGCTTGACGTTCAGGGTCGCGGTGTTGCTATGCCAAGAAAGGGGCATGGAGGGCCTGCGTGACCTGTTGGCTTGGGACACCTGAGGGTTCCTCCGCTCGCAGGGCCCCGAGTTCCACTCGTTGACTGTAACACCTTGGCTCAACATCTGAGCCCGAAATTCTACCACTACACACTTCCATCTCAAATGGGCGCCGCTACTAAAAATTTCGACAGAACCTCCCCTATTTATATAGTTACAGATAGGGGACAATAAACATATATAGGATAACTGCAATTAGATATCTGATTCCATATCACAGATAACTATATCATAACCAGAACTTAGGGCTCCATGCCCATGAAGGCTCAAAACCACGAGCTCGAGAACATACTAAACAAAATGGCGAACCACATAAGGCCTGCATATGGATATAGCATTGACAAAAGAATCTCATTCTCTACTTCAAGCCAAAAGGGGACTGACCGTGTCCTAAGCATACCTTTAACATTTACAAAGCATACACTAACCAGGAATTAACTAAAGCAACCTAACAAGAGATTAAAATCGAATATGCAGTGATGGGCTAAGCTATTATTTAATTGGTGTGGTGTGAAAGGCCTACTCTCATTCCACGCATGCCGTCAATCCGGATCACATAGAAAAAGATAAACAAAACAAGCGTAAGTCCAAAGACTCAGCAAGTACAAAGTAAAACAGTAAACAACAGATAGATGTATCATTCAATATCTATCATAGTCATATTAACCACTAATTTCCATTTAATGTCTCTCAATTTTTCATCAACCATTCATTATGCATTTTCACCTTTCTCTGTCACAATGCAATTGCGTATGCACATGCACATCTCTTTCATCTCTTTAGCCTATATCGGTACAACGGAGTGAGCACTCGTTCATGCTCACCCAAGCATGCTATTTTTCATGCGGGGATCTCAATAACCCGTCTTTTTTCATACGAGGACCTCAATAACTCGTCCTTTTTCATACGAGTACCTTAGTCTCCACTCCCGTGGAGTGTCCACACAAATTGGACCATATATGCCACATAGACCATATATTTCTATGACATGAATGCATGCAATGTAACTTCTCCATTTACGCATATCAACATGTCATATTCCAATAACCATTATTCGGCAACATATTAGCATCAATGGTCCATCTCATGTACCATTACTCATCATTCATCATTATATCAACATGCAAATAGAAATAATAAACTCACAATAGCATGGTAGGTAGCACATCAACATTCATCTAATAGCAATCACTACTCGAATTTACCGCTTTACCATGCACTTGCTGATTAAACCCGTGGATGATGTGTGGATGGCACGGATCCTGGGTCTGCCCCTGAACAAACACCATCCATTTCAATTCATCGCTAAAGCAACACATACACATATGAGCAAACAACATCACTCTTACGCATAAACCATACACAAACAATCCCTCCCTCACCGGACACCTCTCCGCTGCCCTGGTGCTCATGCGACCCAAAATTTAAAGATTTTATTATCTATACTAGCAGATTGAATTCTACATGCTTAATCTCTCTTCGCTCACTATTGGGCCGAATAGACAAACCCTCTAATCTTTCTTTTTCTCTAATATCTCTTTCTCTTCAATTAGTTATACCAATTAATCTTACATTAATTTATCATCCACTAATTAATTTATACCTAATCACCTACACTAATTAGCTTATTCAGCTGTACATCGACAACCCCATTTCTATTACTAGCACACCCACATGGTCTGCATGGCCAACACACGCGTGCACTACACCACACACTACTAGTTGCAACTACTACTACTCTCTTTATTCATTCTCCCTCTCACTTTCCCTCTCCCTCTATGAATTAACAAGATCAACTGTAGTACTAATTACACCATCCAAGCATTCATATTAATAATCGACATTTTAACTTCTACACAAATCAATATTCAAGTAGGGAGAAGGAACCGAGATGTTACCCTAGCCCCGAACGACTAGATCAGGGCACTACCTTCGTTCCCTTGCCGGATTTGACCGATCAGGCGCCGGATCGCTCTTCCCCTTCTCCTCCTTTTCCCCTTTTCATCTTATCTTCTCTTCTACTTCTCTTCTTCTTTTCTTTCCCTCGCCGTCGGCCTCCTCTCCTTTTTCTGCCCTTATGGCCGACCTCCCTTCTTCTTTTCTTCCCCTTCCTCTCTTCTTCCTGACGGCCGGCCAGCTCCCCCTTTCTCACGGCCGGCCGGTTCCTCACTCCCTCGCTCGGCCAATCCCACCCCCTCCTTCCTCTTGATCGGCAAGAACGCGCAGAGGGGCGGAGGCGACGGTGACGGCTAGGGATGGCGACACTACAGCACACGGAGGCTATGGTGCTCGCAACGGCGAGAGGGGGAGCAAGGTGATGGCAAGCGGCGGCGTGTGCGCGAGAGGGGCGGCGATGAGCGCAGAAGCAAGGGGGGAGGTGAGGCACAAGGAGTTGGCATAGGGGAAGAGGATAAGGATCCCTCTGGCTGCCTTTTTATGTGAGGAATAGGGTGGACTGGGTTGGGCCGGAGCCCGCCCACTCCCTCCTCATTGGTACCACACTGACGAGTTAGGTTGTCGATGCCATCGAGCAGGAGTCGACCAAGGCACTACAAGGCGGTGGATCAAGAGGATCTGGAGGTACCAGCGGGACGGGAGGCCCAACAGACAGCAACAAAGGAACCGCGACTGAGCTGCATTAAGTTAGCTGATGGTATCTGCGGTAGGACGTAGCTTACCGATTGCTAACGTAGTTCTGCTTTCTGACTGCTGTGATCTTGACATGTCCTGTTTTTTTTGTCATGCCAAAGCGCATCTAAGTCGTGCAATTCTTGTGCTTATCGCCGAGGATTCACTTGTCACCGGCAAATCTAATTGCCATTTAGTTGTTGGAACAAAAACTCATTTGTGCATTTCAAAAAGAATCTCAAAACAGTTCATGGGCATAGGAAATGTTTGCATTTGCGCACTTGCAAAAAAAATTATGGTGCAAAAAGATGTTCATGTGTGTTTAGGGGTGCAAACGGGTCGGGTTAATCCCGACCGATCCGGCACTGAATCCGATTGGTACCGAATCCGGAGAAAAAATATGGGTTAGGATATGGTAACAACAATATCCGTCCGAATCCGATACGTCTTCAAATTTGATTTCAGGTTAGTGCTACTATTTGACGTTTCATTTTCTTTTGCAATGGTAAAATAAAATCTTCCACATCAGCTATTAAGTAGTAACATCAAGTTCTTGACGATCGTCCTCCTACTCCATTTGTTGTACTGCATGCATTCCTTACAAACAAGTAGGGGTGCAAACGGCTCGGGTTAATCCCGACCGATCCGGCACCGAATCCGGAGAAAAAAATATGGATTAGGATATGGTAACAACAATATCCGTGAATCCAATCCGTTTACACCCCTATGTGTGTTCTATAAAAAAAAAACAAGCTTATGTTTTGTAAGCATGTTTCTTTTCTCATTTCTACGGCGCACGTTTGATCGTCAATCAAATGTACGTGGATGTCATACATGCATGCTTTTTTTTTAAAAAAAAATTAAGTGCACAGATGCACTTACAAAATAGTTGCAAATGGTACTGTTACTATACACTGAAAGCACACGTTGACAACGAAGATGAGTTTGCCAATCACGAGGCAAATACTTAAATTTTGGACTTTGGAGGGATGATCGAATCCCTCCTTTTATATACTTTATATGACCATGATTAATGACTTGGTCGTATCATACTTAAAACGAATTAAGTGTGTCAAATTTGAAGTTAGGATCGGATGATCCATTCAATCCCGGTACTCAACCCAAACAAACACTAGAGGCTGAGTTGTTTGGGTTTACTGTCTGTGATTTTTGATTTTTATTATAGTAACTAGCTTTTAAATAGTACATCTTTTTAAATCAAAGTCTTTTAGTCGATTATAGTAGACACTATATTAACTTCAACTATATTGATTAAATTCGTATATAATTGTCTTCGTATTTTTTCTTATAAACAGTTAGAATTTAAAGTCACGGCATAGGCTACAGCGCATTTTCCGCTTTCTAAAGGCTAATACGTACAGCAGTCTCCCGCTTCCAAGAGGCTTGCGCCCTGCCACTGGCACGTGGAACCGATCAGCTAGCCATAGCGGGCCTCTTTCAATTTTCTCCCGAAGGCCCATTAAAACGTCTTCATCCTCTTCGTCCCTCCCTGACCCCCTCTCCCAAAACCCTAGCCCCTCGCCTCGAAACCCTAGCGTGGATGGGGGGTTCGCGGCGCAAGTTGAAGCGCTCGCGCGCCAAGGTGTGCGTGGGGCTGCCGCGCAAGAAGCCGCGGGAGTTCAAGCCGGCCTTCGACCTGCCCGAGGCGCTCGCCGCCGCAGTGGGCGGCGGCGACGGTGAGCCGAGGTGGGACGCGGAGGGCACCGTGGTGAAGAACTACTCGGCGTTCGGGGTGGTGGCCAACCCGAACCTCCTCGGCGCGCACTCACGCGGCACGCCGCGCCTCGTCCAGAGCGCCGCGCTGCAGGCGCCCGACCTCGACGCCGCCCGCGCCCTCGTCGACGGGTTCGAGCCCGTCGACACTGGCAGTGACCTCGAGTCCGACGGTCAGCCCCCCCACCTCGAGTTTGATTTCTAATAAATGTGAACCTTACGGCCGGTAATTAGCTTTATTAAATGCGTAATCTTGGGATATAGATCAGTGTGGTGCACTGATATTTTTTGAACGACGTGTGGTGGTTTAGCTATGGTTCTTGTTGTTCGTTTACGTTTGGGTATGGTATAGATGCCATGCCACTAGATTTGTATTGTTTTGAGCTGTGAATGATTGTTTGAACTGACGAATCTAGTAAAATGGGCAGTATGTGAACTAAGACTTGCCAAGGCACTGTCATTGAAGTTGTAGGTTTCCTTTAAGATATTTGGTGTTCAATCTAGATTCACGATCTAACAACGAGGAAAGATGAAGATTTTGATTTCTACTACACTTTAAGCAAGAAAGAGAGCTGTTGATGATTCAATCCGACAAGTTTTGATAAAGAGTAAATAGTTTTCCAGCAGACTACACCAATGGAATGGGTAGTTTTCACCAAAATAATGGTGAAGACAATACAATAATTAGCATGGCTTGTGCTTTACATAATTTTGGATATATTATCGGTCATGTTGGAATTGAACGATGCTGGTTCAAGTGTAATTAATGGCCATTAAATTTGAAATGTCTGTTTTGATTGGTTATTCAGAGTATACTCTGGCCTGCTTCATGCCTGTTTATGAGCGTTATGCTTTGAGCATTGGCATGATGGCAAGTTGTTCAAATAGTAACAAAAATTTGAAAAGAAAATGCGTTTCTCCAATGGAGACAATGAGACAAGTCCCATCTAGGAACAGAAAACACTCGGTAACTGGCTGGTTACCATCAGATTTGGAATCTTCGTGTTCCCGAGATTTTGTAAAGCCGCTAAAATATGAAAAAAATCATGTTTAAAGTTTGACCAGTTTTCAAATACCAAATTTGAATTAAGATCTTTTAGTGGTTTTTGAGTGGTTGCCGCTGGTAAGTTGTGAAAAAAACCGAAACTGGCCATGAAGTGTTCCCCCTAAAACAGTTTTGTAATCCGGAAGTCCCATCAAACATGGATTTTACTGTATATTTAGAAATGTGCGATGAATTGAAAAATGAAAATGACTGCTTTTAACACGTGCCTTGAAATGGTACCTTTTCCATCGTTCTGTTCTAAAGTTAGTGTCTACAATGTATTTTAAAACCTGCGTTCTCTTTTCCATCTGCAGTATTCAACAATGATATCCATACAAACTGTATCTTCAAATGTTTCATGATAGTTCTCTTATGCTTGTTTATGACATGTCAATATAAGACAGCAGGGCATCATGTTCGAGACTTGATAGATATAATTTCATGTGTCCTTTGGTTAGCAGCTCAGGTGAATTTCTAATGCTTACGTAGTGGTCAAGACATACTATTATCATTTATTAAGTTGTCTTCATCGCATAAAAGACATAGATTATGCAACATAGATTTGCACTTGAAATTACTTATGATCTTATATGTAAGCATGATGATGTACTTGTGTATCTGATGCAACTGTTTCTATGTAATGTTAGATCTGAAATCTGCACTTGGGAAGAAAAGGAGGGATGGCAAATCTGCACCTTTGGAACCACTGACTAAAATTCAACATGTTTGTATCGGCCGATTAATAGAGAAGTATGGTGATAACTACAAGGTATAACAGAATATTCAAATATGTTATTGAGCTGAGTTCATGATTAACAAGTACTTACATTCTGAGAATGTAGACTAAGAGAAGCATCTTGTTTGCAGGCCATGTTCATGGATACCAAGCTGAACTCTATGCAGCACTCAGTGGGTACATTGAAGAAGCTCTGCGAAAGATACCTAGTTGGTGGCAAGAATTTCCTCTATCCACTGTAGTATCGTACGAATATCTAGAATTCACTTTCACAATGTAGAATGTACCTTGTTTCCCCACTATTGGGACATGAGAATTTTGCCTATGAAAATGAAGCTTGCTGATGAAATATCTAGAATTCACTTTCACAATGTAGAATGTACCTTGTTTCCCCACTATTGGGACATGAAAATTTTGCCTATGAAAATGAAGCTTGCTGATGAATTGAATTTTAGAATGAGGTTGTTTCATGTTGGAGAACTACGAGTCAGGTGTTATGTTGGCATGCACCCTTGACCTCGAGCAAAATTATGGAAGTGGCAACTAATTCAGAATTGTTCTGTACTTTTGCTTGGAACGTTGTGTGAATTCAACGTCAAGACTATCATACTTATTCACAACTTGGTTACATTTGAGTGAGTGAACAACTTATGCTAGTTGTTTTGCCCATATCCCGTAATCAGTTCTTTATTTGTTCATGCAATAATTACGGGGTGCAGATCATGCGCTGTTCTTTCTGCGAAGCAATGGCAAAGCGGGAACTCGTTACACATGGAGTCTTGCATGGTAACGGCGGCATCGAGCCGATAGTTTCGGTTTCCTGGGCTTCCTGTCGGTCAAAATCAACATGGCCATACGGCGACTGACATTTGGCTGAAAACATTTGGCCTCTTATATCAACGCCGTCCCTGAAACCCAGAACAGCATTAAGATCACGTCAGGTCTAGCAGGATGGTTTGCCAAGAATAAAATCCCTGGGCTTTCACAGTGCAAACCCCTCATTGCATTCAGTGTGCTCTCTGTAATGCTGTTCAGGTAACCTACTCTTTCAGAGTCAGGAAATCAAGCCTTGCCTGGTAGAGGCAAATTGATGAAAGAAGAGGAGTCGTAAGAAACTATTGTTTCTGTGAACGCAAATTTGCCTCAAGAGTCGTAAGAAACAAGAATTTGTAATTTGTTAGATATGAACATGGTTACTTTGAGCAGTGATCTTGTGAAGTTCTACTCAATTGTTTATCTCTCCTGTTTTTTGTGCTGTTTGTGAGCTATTCAGTGCATGAATTTCCAAATGGAATATACTTCCCATTTTCTTGGACATATAAAGGAGAATCCCCACATTTTTTTTCAGGTACTCCAGTATGAATTGCAGAGCTTTTGGGTCATTTGGAATATCCATTCGGGGAACTGCATCCAATATTATTAACTTTATTTTACTCACGATGAAATAAGTTCCGATCCTGCTAACTGTGTGAGTTCTGAATACTGTCTGTCTTATGTATTGATCTAGAGATTCCAACTGATCATTTACATGAATTAAAAAGTTCCAAATTCCAATCAGCTACTTTACCTTGCCAAACGGAGGCCCCCTCACAGAAAAATGCATTCGAGAAGTATAAGAATGTTAGAACAGTTACAAATACAGGCTTGTTTCTTTTGTTCATTTTTTGTATTCTAAAAGAGCAGATAAATATCGTGATTCTGATCTGAATTCTCAATGAACTTCTGCCCTTTAGTAATAAGGATCATGGCACGGATAATTTCCAGAAATGTCAAAATACGAAATGTAATGAGTAGATGAGTAAAGCATACTATAAACTAGAGCAACTCTGCTCTGATGGATCATTCTGTGCTTCCGAATCTGGGGCATCTTAAGTAGCATCAATGAATACCAAAAAATACCTCCTCGTAAGTTGTTGCTTGCCTGTAGGGAGTTCCTGACTCCATAACATACAACCAGATTGGGCATTGATGAATAAAAAGAGAAAAGATACAACTGACTTTGCTTATAATCGATTGTAAACTATATGAAATTTATTGAAATGGAATATAAAACATAGATGTGTTATAATCCAAATAATGTTACACCAACAATCCCCTTTTGATCTGTCAAGCAAGCAAAAACTGTTTGTTCTTTACGGCTTCTAAAAGCGGGTTTTGGATTTTGCTACAATACCTAACTTTTAAATGAAGTATTTTCTCAAAATAGGATTTACAAGTTAGTTGTAATACACGTTAAAAGCCTAACATCTGTATCAACCAAAATCGCAAACGAATATTCTTTTTCGTAATCTCTGTCGCAAACAACCAAAAGCCATAAGCTGCAGCAAAAAAGAATAGCCCAAAACTGCTGGTACTTGATTAGGCTACCCACATGCACTCAGCATATGCTGGTACTTCTTTGACGGTTGCGAGGCACGATCTCGATGAGACGGTCAAACAAACCACACAGGCAGCAGCACAACACTCAGCTGTACAGCACTGCACAATTTCTGCATGATCTCTCCAATACGGAGCGGAGGCCAAGCATGCATGCAGAATGCATTGCTGCTCTTGATATATTCAGGCCGCATACAGTTCAGTTGAAGAAGCACTAGACTCTGCGCGAGACCGGCCACTCATCTCCGTAGCCTGCGGAATGGCTCGAGCTCACCTCCTGTCCCTCGTCGGCCTCGCCGTCGCTGCGGCTGCGGCGCCGGGAGGGAAAGTCAAGATCTCGATGCGGTACCTGGACAGCACCCTCGCGGCTGGGAAGATGGTACCTCTGCTGCGGCCGGGAGCTATGGACTCGTTCAAGTTGCGGCGGGCCACCGAGGAGGAGGCGCAGTGTCACCGGGCCCTCGAGGAGGAAAGGATCCCACGGTGAGGGCGGCGGCTACCACGACGTAGACGTCGACGATGAGTATGTCTCCTCACTACATATACACGCACATGAGCTTGCTGCAGCGTCGTTAATTCTACTTGCTTTAGATAGTTTTTTTTTTGTGATTTCATCAGTGGTTTTTAATGTTAGACGTCGCATGATTAGTTGCTTCTGATTTAGTTTGGGTGGCGCCGTGGAATCCTTGCTCGCTCGCTTGCGCACTTGGCCAAGCTGGCTGACCAGGAGATGTCTCACGTTGAGGTAACTATGCCTCGTACTTTTTCAGTCTTTGACTTTTGTTTTTAATTTTTCTAAATAGAATGTCTTTTTAAGATAGAATATACTAGTTAATTGTAGTATATATTGTACCGATTTTATTTATATCGATAAAAACCGCACATAAGTTTCTATTACTCTGTAATCTCTCGTATGAACAACCTAAAAACTACAAGCCGCAGTCAAAAGTAGCTAGATTTGAGGCATTGCATTTGCGTAGTAGATTTGAGGCATTGCATTTGCACCGTACGTCCATGCTGATCTTGCATGTCTTGTGGCATAGTTCTGTAGTATATTCTTCAGCGGCAGAGTCACATCTTTGGTAGGATAGGTTTCAGTCTGGAATGTAGAAAAATATTTAGTGTACAGCTCGGGTAATTTTAGTTTAATCCGGGTAATATTTTCATGATCCAGACCAGATAGCTTAGATCATTTCACCACTGAACTCAGGGCGTAACCAAATTCTGGCTCCGCCACTAATATTCTTGGTCTCTAGCTTAAACACAATGTTGTTTTGTTCTTGATGCCTATACAGAATGATAAGTTGACAACTTCATCTAATTCTCTTCTCAGGATGACACCCCGAACAACGACAACAAGAAGTGACATTTCTATCATCTTTTCGGCGGTAATTGCACTCTTACTATTCTAGGGGCGGTACACCTCTGTGATCTCTCTCTACCTATCCATGTCCTGTTCTTTCAATTTATTCGATCTATGTTTCAAAGATTTACAGTATTGTCGTTCTAGGGGTTGGGCGCCGCTGGCAAGAGGATTGAAGATGTGAGGAGCAGCTGAAGTTTAGTTTTCAGTGTTAAAATATAAATGAATTGTCCATCATTATTCATCTTTCTTCATCAGCAGTTTTTAGTTAGTGCATGTAATTCAATATAATACTAGAGCCAAGAGGTCTTAAATTCAAGTTCCGATTAACGCTATTAATAAAAAATAATTGCAGCTCACTTCTATTCGAAGTATAAATGAATTGTCACATTTTCTCATCAGTTTTAGCTGTTGTTCAGTAATCTGTGTTGCGTGTCTGTGCTTGGTTGCTATCGGTTTGCTGCTTAGTAGCCATTCGTTGGCCTGCGTGCGTTCTTGGTGGTGTTGTAAAACTCTTCAGTCTCGTTAATGAAATCATGGGCTAGTCTTCTGTTTCAAAAAAAAAAAAAAAATATTTGCAGTATAATTCTGTTGAGTGTTCTTCCCAGGAAGATGGAAGGAAGCCTATACTGGAAAGAAGATTATGATGCAGAAACCTCAAGTTTTAGGAAGATCTTACTGCCACTATGAATAAAGAAACAGTTCAGTTCCTGCCTAATGAACCTTTTAAGACATTAGACAACACATTTGCTGCGCTCGTAGTAATTGTGACATTCCAATCTGGTCTTGAAAATTGTCATGAGATTTTATTAATTCAGAAGTATGAAGACAGTAATTCGCAAGGTAATTTATGGAGTATGGGGTCTCTTATTTATATCTGATTACCTAGTTGTAATGAGTCATGAAAACAAGAACATCACAAGTCTACAAGAAGTGTATACCTATGTGTGGAACACCCAATGGTGAGCGATGACTACTATAAGAAACCGATAAAAAAATGTTTCTGCGAAACGGAAAAAAACACTCTGATCTTTTTGCTTGTTTCTTCAGCCCCTCCAATCTGAGCATCTCTATGCACCGCTAATAAGCTCATTGTTGAGCATGTGAGCTTGCATCAGAACTTATCATGTCCTCTATGTTTATCCCAATTTCACTCCTCAAGAACTTCGAGTACCACTGAGCAGAGAGCTTTGGCTGCCTTGGCAGCCCGGGATCCTGAAAGTCGACGTAGTGCAGGCCGAATCGTGAATGATAGCCTGCTAGCAGCTCGAACACATCCAGGAATGACCAAACAAAGTAGCCCTTCACATTGGCTCCATTCCTGCAATAACCATATATAGCACTCAAAGTTCAGAAAAAAATCTTCATCTATCATCGACTGTAAAGAACAGCAGCACTCACCTGAGTGCAGCGAGTGTGCTGCCTATGTAGCTACTCAAGTACTCCACTCTTTGAGGGTCATTGATGGAGTAGTTAAAGAACTGCTCATAGCCTAAAATGTGATTGAAAGAAGAAAGAAGAAACTTTAAATCACCAAAAACACCAATGAAATTCATGTTTGACTTCACACACGGGAACAACTAAAGTGACAAAGTAAAAGACTTCACACACGGGAACAACTAAAGTGACAAAGTAAAAGAATCGGTGTTTCAGTTTATGCAGAATTTGCAGGCCAGCACCAGCAGTGTAGAATTCATCACTGGATTATTTTAGGTACTTTTGAAGGATTGTAACGCACCACAATCTATGATGATATATATGTCAACGATGAAGAACACTGTAAACAGAAATTGACGAATAATTGAATCGAAGACTTGCCATTTTCTTGCACATACACAGGAATGTTCTGGTATGTGTCACTGAGGTACTTGAGCATACATTGCAGCCCTTGCGGATCGCTTGGCATGTTGACAGGGACAAACTGTATCGAAAATTAAAAAGGTAAACATTTAGTTTGATCTGCTTTCCACAATTGTCGTACAATTTCAGTAAGAGTAAGAGAACTCCTTTAAAAAGTAAGTGTAGATAAAGGAGTAACAAAATACCTGACCAGTCGGTGTATCATCCCTGGAAACTGAAACGTGAAACAATCAAATAAGCAAACGCACAGTTACAACAGATAATCAAATTTTGTCATGTTTACCAAATACTATGATTTATGAACCGCCTAGAGGTAGCAAACAGCTAAACACTGCTTTTTAGTACTAAAAAACTTGCTACAAGGCCAGTATATCTGAACATGCCAGGTACTACCAACAGTATGATGTGCCATATTTAGTGATTTGCTCTTCACCCCAAAATTAGACTTACTTCTGAAGGTAGCAGACATATCGGCATTGTAGTCTCGGAGGTTCGTGTCTGCGCTGTTCGATCCATCGCTGACGTACACTGACGTGTAGTGGTTTATACCAATGAAATCAGTACTCCCACGGATCAGCTCGGACTGTTCTTTGGTGAATGATGGAATCCGGGATCCAGCTTTCTTCTTCATGATTTCGGGGTAGTCACCATACACCAAGGGGTTCAAGATCCTAAACAAAGGAATATATTTGTCCTCATCATCTTATTGCATTTATGTGACCAACTAAGAAAGCTAAATTGGTTATTTTTCTGAAAAATTGGTTATTGCAGGAACTTTTTCTGAAAAAATTATTGCAATTTTTTCTGAACATTGCAACTTTTATTGCATTTATGTGACCAACTAAGATCCTAACGATGGATCACTCACCAGCCAATCATGAAGTCCAATGATCTCTGAGTTGCTGCAATGTCTGCAGAGCTAGTTGAGAATGGGTAATTCCAGAAGCTGTAGACGTTCATGCCGACAACGCCCTTCTGTGTAGCCTGCAATGTTTGTGTCTCTCTTTCAGAGAACTTGCAATGTTCATGTTGGAAACAAAAAGATCAATCTGCTTAATTCATTGTTGCTTTTCTGAATATCTGATCACTGATTGATTTTCACAAGATTATGATATGTCATTCATCTATGCTCTAAAATTTCAGGCTTTCTTAAAGTTCAGAAATCTGAATGGCTCGGAATGAGCACTCAAGACGCATGAACTCACTTGGTACTTCTCTCTGTACAACTTGACAACCGAAGCATGGGCCAAGATGGAGTTGTGAGCTACAATGTACGGTTCCACGGTCGAGTTGCCCACCGTGCAGTTGAACCCAAAGGGAGCCGAGCAGCGGCATGGCGGGAACGTGCCGCTGTCATACGCTGCGATGGAGATCACGTTCGGCTCATCCATGGTGGTCCAGTGGGTCACCCGGTCACCGAACTCCCTGAAGCAGACGTCTGCAAAGGCCGTGAAATCCTCCCTGCATTACGGCCGAGAGTGACACCGCAAAATTTCAGAAGAATTTATAATGTAAGTTAATTTTGTAACCTGAACATGATCAGAGATCATCTTACACGACTCTCGGGCTCAGCCAGCCGTGGTACTCATCTTCAAGGATTTGAGGGAAATCGAGATGGTAGAGAGTCACATGAATCTGAATTCCTACAGTACAATTAGAAAGATGATCAGTTAATTACTAACAGATAAATTCTTGTATTGCTTCCATGAAATTCCTGTAAATCCCTATGATATTTATGCGTTCCAATGGAGCTCTCTAATAGTACTATCCGTTGGAACTTACCCCGTTTTACCAGCTCATTTATCAGGTTGTTGTAGTATTCGAGCCCTTTCGGATTGACAGGTCCTCTTCCTCCTGCACTCGTAAAAATGTAAAAAAAGAAATAGGAATAGTTTTTTATATGCCATTGCAAAGTTTCCGACTCCCAGAAATGCCACTGCAAAATCGTCGCTTCCTTATTTGCCCCTTCTTCCCAATCTCGCCCTCCCCCGTCCCACTTTCGTTCGAGAGGGAGGAGAGAGCAGCAGAGGCAACCATGGAGGCTCGCTCGGCCGCTCCATTCTAACTCCCGGGAAGACCCAATCACCCAATTCACCGCTCAAGTCCACCCCAGCAAAGCAAAGATCTTCTTCCATGGACCAGCTGAAGCCGCCGCCATCGACATCCACCTCAGCGGCGACGGGGGCGGACACAACGCCGAACCCGCATGCCTTCACGTGCAAGCTTCCGCACTTCATGCACGCGCCTGACCTTCTCACCCTCCGCGCCCGTCCTCGCGGCCGGCAGCTTCCTCGAGGACTACATCAACCACGTCTCCTTCCTCTCCTTCGACCCCGTCCACCCATCCGCCGCCTCCTTCTGCGCCCTCCTCGCCCTCTCCTTCGACCACCCCTACCCGCCCACCAAGCTCCAGTTCCACCCGCGCGCCGCCTCCCCGCCACTCCTCGCCTCCTCCTCCTACGCCCTCCTCTATCTCACCCCGCTCGACGACCTCCCTGCCTCCGCCCCCGCCGCTCCCGAATCCCGGCGTCCACGGCCATGCTACGGTCAGATCCAAGCTCGACGCTGCAGGATTTGTTGACCACGTCCCGCGCGGCCGCTGTCGGAATTGAAGACGAGGGCGAGGCCGAGGAAACCGATGTCGAGTGGATATGGGAAGTGGGAGGCAAGAGAGGAGAGACGAGGGTATTGATGTCATTTGAAAAGTCAACCAACGGTAGAGGGTCGGCAGGGGCAGAGGGCACTGTATGGAAAAGGGAGATTCCACTATTTGTCCTACTTTTTTTGCTATTTAATAAAATATTTTATGATGTTTTATTAATATATGGAACTAAAATTCGTATATCAGTGAGACATTACTTACCATTTTAATAAAGATGAGATAAATCATCAATTCATCCTTTAGAAAAAGAAGTGGCAATTAAGGAAACCACGATTTTAGATATTTTTGGAACTAGAAACTTAATAATGATGTATAAAAATTTCGCAAAGAAACACTGAAGGATCTTTAATAACAGTTGAAGCATTCTAGGCAAACTGAAAGATGAGTTTTGCTACTTGTATCTTCTTACTTGGAATAAGCCTAGACCACGAAACGGAGAACCGGTAGGCCTCCAGGCCAGTATCACTCATCAACTGGACATCCTCCTGAAAATTTTAGATATTTCTGTCAGAGGAAATTTAAAACCAGAAACTCCAATAAAGCAAGTCAGGTAAGTACTCGGATAATTTGTTTAAGATTCACATAAGTATTATTTAGTGGTGTATCGAAGCATATATGTCCCCCAAACATTTCCTTTGCATTGCGGTGCATTTAAACCTACAATTTTATTTTATTGTTTATTTACTATTATAAACACATACACATTACACGCGAATGCGTCTTTTTAACACACATCTAGACAAACGGAGACCGAAAATACATCTACGACCTTTTAAAATTTCTACTTAAACGCACTCGCGTCTATATACGTGTGGAACTAAAACCTCTTTTTTAAAAGCACACATAACAGAAATACATTTTTAAAAGCTTCAGTTATTCCACTTAACAAATCATATATATTAAGATTCAAGATAACTACGTACGTATTTGTATTTCCATTTGTCAACAAGAAACGGTGGAAAACGACAGGCATAGAAGTTCTAACAGGTAGGCGAAGAAACAGATGCTAGATTCTCAGGGTTAATTGTCCAGAGTACAGGCATCGCTGTCTGAAAATCTAGAAAGCCGATTGGTTTTACATTTGTTCGTTAGTCCAGTCAAATGCAGACCTTGTATTTGTGGTACCCATCTGAGGCTAGATCGCCGGTGCTCTTGTCTGGCATTCTCCCTGCAGTCAGATTCAGATCAAGAACGTGGTGTCAGTTGGACCATTTTATTTGATGGAGCACTGTAGGTACAGGACAATGGACTGAAACAGTAGACAGGAACCAAACAGCGAAGGCTTCTAGCTGCCAAAAACCGTTTAAAACACATTAGCTTCTTAGCAATATTTTTTTTCTTTTTTTTTTCCTTTTTTCCCTTTTCCTTTGTATTATCCGTGGAGATATAACGATTTTTTTTTTCATTTTTCTCTTATTTTTCTTTAATTTTTAATTAAATATTAAAAAAAATTAGCTACTCAGTGTCATTTCAGTCAAAAGTTACATTACATTAAAACAGGACCATACTGACAGAAAGCGTGTATTATTAGTTTCGTGTACTATTAGGCCCCCTTCGGTGGGAGGTTAAGAGGTGGGTCAGGGTCATAACTCCGCTAGCACCTTTGGCTAATGAGGGTTAACTTAATCCGGTCAATGTCTTTTAACCCTCATAATATAGAATTAAGTTAACCTACTAAATTAGTGAAATAAGCTAACTCAACCTACTAAATTAGTGGAATAAGCTAACTCAGCATGACTAATCATTCTAAGTTTTGTTTTTCTACTGTTCATTTTGGAAAAAACTGTTTCTCTAATAGTAACCCAGCCAATCACCGAATCTAGCCAAATTGTAATTTAGATTAGCGAGGTTCGTAGTCAAACATAAAATTTAGATTAAAATAATCTAGCTATATTAAAGTTAGCTAACCCGGTTATCTTAACCTCGAACCAAACCCGGTTATCTTAACCTCTAACCAAACGTAGCCTTGGTGCAAATTATCAGTTTGTGTGGTACCGAAGCATACCACAGATTGGGTTTGGCATCATTTCGGAGGAAATTGTTCTATTTTCTACAAAATTCCGGTTTTTTCAAACATGTGTTTCGGTTGTTAATTAACGCAATATAATACAAATATAATTAAGCATACTATTTAAAATATAATGAAATAAAGATTGCAATCACTGAAGCAACGGAAAGGACGGATCCATGAACACAAAAGTACACCGAGAGTAACCGATCAACATGGCTGATTAGTATCTAGCGCACGTGCGTCACACGCGCTCCACAGAGGCGTCCAAAAAGAAAACGGTATGGCATGCATAGTACTGCAACTACAAATTATTTCTGAAAAAAAAGAGAGAGAAGAAACTCCAAACTAAGGTAGGGAAAAGTGTAGTTACACCCACCTCTAATATACCACCTAAATAAACTTGAAATACTCCTTTATCACGTTAGGTACATTTGTATACTAATTATAAGATACTCCAATGTGAACCACACAAAAAACTTGTAAATGAGTTCATAGTTTTTAGCGTATTTTGTAAATACCCTTATATACGCGCATAAAAGGGTATGTCGAAAAAATATACATACCACTTCGAAAATTATTCATACCACCTAGATGATCTTAAATACTTGTATACTACACGTACATACCCTCCGATTCTGAGATACTCCTATATTGCGAGATACGATATAGGGTGTAACTACACTGGGTGTAGAAAGAGGCTTCCTATATATATATATATATATATATATATATATATATATATATATATATATATATATATATATATATATATATATATATATATATATATATATATATATATATATATATATATATATATATATATATATATATATATATATATATATATATATATATATATATATATGTATATATATATCGTGTATATATATATACGTGTGTGTGTATATATATATATATATATATATATATATACATGTAGAGCTAGCTCATATGATAAGTACTAATTCTGATTCACCTGCATGAGTAAAAGTGTCCCAAATGCTTGGACTCCTTCCATCCTCATCAATTGCCCCCTCATACTGTATGTGACAAGCACAATCGAAGCAAAGAGATCACAAGAAGAGATCAAATAGAACGAGAAGAATGAACTTTCTCGTGCATACACACGCACGCAAAAGCTTAATTAATTTACCAGTATCATAGTATCATCATGCATGATTGATTCATGAGTAATTAATAGAGGTAATATACACACATGTACACACACTCTCTTTACCTGGTAGGCCGATGTGCCGGCCCCAAAGACGAAGTCCCCGGGGAAATCCTCCCTCGTGAAGTTGAGAGCTCGAGGCGCCGCCGCGCCTTGCCATGGCGCAACAAGCAGCAGCAGCAGCAGCAGGAGGAGGAGACCGGACATGCGCCTGCTGGACGCACAGCCACAGGGCAAGGCGGCCCTCATCTCTCGCTCGCTCCGCTAACGTTGCTTGCCTCTCCCCGTACGTGCTGCGCCTTATTTATCAACTCTTTTTTGCCTGCGACCAGCGTGATGGACGAGAGCGACGCATACAGGGATAAATACCATTACCATGGCGGAACGGGACATTAGTTTGCTCGGGGTACCTATTGCGGCAACCGCCAACCAGATGCATGGCATGCTCCTCTAATGCATATGCGCCATCACTCTTTCACTAACCTTGCATTGCAGTGTAACAGTATGCAGGGCTAATGCAGCGGTGCTGGTTATCGTTGGGCGACTAGAGGAGCATTTTTTTTAATCGCAACGGAGGATGTACACTCACTCACACTACGCTGGTACTATACATCATATGTGTTGAGAATCTAGTCAATTTTTGGCATATTTTAATCCAGAAATGCAGCATATAAAGCATGACATACAAAAGCATGAGTGATTCAACAATGATGTATTCATATTCGCTAACGAACACGCAAACAGCAGCATTTATTAACATATTCATAGCGTACAGAAACAAATACATCAAATAAGTTTTCAGGTTATACCCTCGAGCGGGGCCAGTGTCGGAGACACCGGATGCGCCGTTACCATCAGTCGACATGATGGCCTATTCGATGTAGTCAATCGAGGCGTGATGCAGGAAGATGTTCGCCGTGCAATTCACCACCAGGATGTAGAGGACGTCACAGAATGAGCAGTCGTGCCAAAGCGCTCCCCAAAAACTTGATCGTCCGTCTACCCGTGCAGGTACACAGACGGACGGAGTTTCGGAGGCCTACTCGCTCAGAACCTTCTGCGCGCAAAGTTCTGGACCGGAGATTGCAGAGAGCAGCAATAAAAACAGAACCAGAGTATTGTTCTTTCTATGTTCTTTCCCATATGGAGTAGAGAAGAGGCCAGAGTAACTGCAGCCATTAATCACTAGTAACTGCAGCCATTACTCGAAAGTAACCGCAGCCATAATTTACTAGTAACTGCACCGTTACTGTCAGCAATTCGTTAATGCGAATCAGTGCGTTTCAATTTTCGAATAGATAAAGAAAAACGCACCCGCACCCGATACGCCTATGTGCACGCACATGCACACGCACACGCACCGCACCGCACTGCACGACGCGGCGCGGCGAGCGAGTGCGCGCGCGTGTTGGCTCTCTTCAATTTCACAAGGGGGTTACCACGTTCCACCTTTTAAAGTGGTGTAACTCCCATTTAATTTTCCATATGGGACTAAACAATTTTTCCATGTGGGTCTAGGAATTTCATTTGATTAATTACTAAATTAAATTGGACTAAGCCCAATTAATCCAACAATCCCCACCAAATTTCAAGGCACACGAGAAAAGCTCTCAGTTCTGCTGTTGTTTGATATACCAGTATTTCGATGGAGACTGTTAAGTTGAACATCTACCTAGGAAAGGAGTTACACTCATACACAACTGAACAATGGACTATGCCTTGAATTGACAGTTTTGTGTGAACAAGTTTTACCCAAATCCTTTACTAGTACTAGGCTACCTAAAGCATCTCCTCTGGTTGGAGCGTATAAGTCATACTCCAGGCCTATTCATGAGTATCTAGAGATCACCCAAATCTCATAGACTGTGACCAGCAGTCGAACTCATATAGATGTGTTCCTTCTAAGATGTCCTGTAGGTCGACATCTCTGCTCTAAATAAGCCACTCGGATCACATTGAGGTAAAACCAACCTCGCCATACGAATAGGAGAAGTGCATCATTGAAGAAATGAGTCTGTAAGGTCTCTCCTCCCGATCAACCAACGACTTGTTTCACCATCCTATTTCACGGGATCTCCGATCACGTAGAACAGGTTACCACTGTGGTATAACTCATGTGGGTCTCAGGCCCATCTCACTCGATGCACTATCTATCACATTACGTGATAAACCCTTTGTAAATTGGTCGGCCAGATTCTTAGCTGTCTGGACATAGTCTAGTGCTATCACTCCGGAGTTTTTTAGCTTTCTGACAGACTTCAACCGCCTCTTAACATGCCTAGATGACTTCATGTTGTCCTTACAACTGTTCACCTTGATAATCACAGTCTGATTATCACAGTTCATCAGGATAGCCGGTATCGGTTTTTCAACCACCGGCAAATCCATAAGGAGTTCGCGAAGCCACTCAGCTTCAACAGTGGCGGTATCTAATGCTGTGAGTTCTGCTTCCATTGTTGATCTCGTTAAGATGGTCTGCTTGCAAGACTTCCAGGAAACAGCACAACCTCCAAAAGTGAACACATATCCATGCGTGACTTTTATCTTATCAGCATCAGAGATCCAATTTGAATCACTGTAGCCCTTCGGTACCTTTGGGTACCCAGCATAGTGAATGACATAGCTCATGGTTGCCTTTAGATAGCGCATCACTCTCTCAAGAGCATGCCAATGATCATCTCCCGAATTTGAAACAAATCGGCTTAGCTTGCTCACAGCAAACGAGATGTCAGGCCTCGTAGCACTAGCTAAATACATCAATGGGCCAATAATCTGGGAGTATCTCAATTGATCCCTTGTTATTCTTCGGTTTTTCCTCAATAACACACTAGGATCATAAGGGTAGAAGCGAGCTTGCGGTCACTATAAGCAAAGCGACTCAAGACCTTCTCCACATAGTGGGATTGCACAAGTGTAACCCCACCATCACCTCCTCTCGAGTAGCTTAATGTTAAGAATCACATCACCACTCCCAAATCTTTCATCTCAAAACTTTTGGACGAAAGTCCTTGACCTCCTCAATCACATTGAGGTTGGTCCCAAAAATCAGTATGTCATCAACATACAAGTACAAGATCACTCCTTCTCCCCCACCATAGCGATAGTACACACATCTGTCGGCTTCATTCACAACAAAGCCAGTAGATGTCAATGTTCTGTCGAACTTCTTATGCCATTGCTTAGGTGCTTGCTTTAGGCCATACAAAGATTTTAACAACTTACACACATTTCCTTCTTGACCTTCTACCACAAACCCGTCTGGCTGATCCATATAAATTTCCTCCTCCAACTCTCCATTTAGGAAAGCTGTCTTAACGTCCATTTGATGAGCGAGAAGACCATGAGAGGCGACCAGGGGCAAGTAGTACTCGAATTGTGGTCAATCGGGCAACAGGTGAATAAGTATCAAAGAAGTCATCGCCTTCTTTCTAAGTATAACCCTTGGCCACAAGCCTTGCCTTGTACTTTTCAATTGTACCATCAGACCTAAGCTTTTTCTTGAAAATCCATTTACATCCTATAGGTTTACTCCCATAAGGACGGTCAACGACCTCCCAAGTTCCATTAGACATAATAGAGTCAATCTCACTCCGTACTGCTTCCTTCCAGTAGTCGGAGTCAGGAGAAGAATATGCCTCTTCAATAGTTCTTGGAGTGTCATCAATGAGGTATACAATGAAATCATCACCAAAGGATTTTGCAACCCTCATCTCTTACTCTTCGAGTAACTTCATTGTTATCCTCCTCAGGATTTTCCATAGGCGTTTGCTCAACATGTTCTATCGGCACAAAAGAATCAAGGGAAATTATAAGTTCTTGACTAGATGAGCCAGGTACATCACATTTCATAGGAAATTCATTCTCAAAAAATATAGCATCTCTGACTCTATGATTGTACCAACACGTACGTCAGGTACTCCAGTTTTTATAATTAAGAACCTATAACCCACGCTGTGCATAGCATAACCAAGGAATATACAATCTACGGTTTTTGGTCCAAGTTTGCGCTTCTTAACAATTGACACGTTAACTTTGGCCAAACATCCCCAGGTGCGCAAATATGAGAGAGTTAACTTCTTCTTTTCTCATTCCTCGAATGGTGTTACTTCTTTGTTCTTTGTAGGAACTCTATTCAGGACATGACACGCGGTCAATAAAGCCTCACCCCACCATTCCTTAGAAAGACCCGCAGTGTCTAACATGACGTTAATTAGTCAGTTAGAGTGCGGTTCTTTCTTTCGGCAACCCCGTTTGATTCGGGAGAATAGGGAGGCGTCCTCTCATGAATAATTCCATGTTCCTCGCAAAATGAAGTAAACTCATTTGAAAAATACTCTCCCCCACGATCAGACCTCACCCGCCTTGATTTTTCTCTCAAGTTGGTTTTCTACCTCAGCTTTATAGATCTTAAAGTAATCAAATGCTTCATCTTTTGTTTTCAATAAATACACATAGCAAAATCTAGTGTAATCATCTATAAGCGTCATGAAATATTTCTTTCCACCTTTAGTCAATACGCCATTCATCTCGCACAAATCGGAATGAATGAGTTCTAATGCCAAATTCCTCGCCTCTTTTCTTGCCTTGTGAGGCTTGCGAGGTTGTTTCGATTGAACACACGCATGGCACTTAGAACCTTTGACCAAAGTGAATTTCGGGATTAAACTCATATTAGCTAAGCGCGTCATACACCCACAGTTAACATGACAAAGTCGTGAATGCCAAACATTAGATTCATCATCATCGTTACACACATGGTTCACAACTTTATTATAGGAATCCATCAAAGAGAAATGAAACAAGCCTCCGCTTTCATAACCTTTACCAACAAATGTTCCATACTTAGACACGACACATTTATTGGACTCGAATGTAAGCTTAAAACCATCTCTACACGTGAGATCCGTGACAATTCTTCTTTATGGAGGGACATCTTGCGGTCTTTCCAAGTAAACTTCGGATCGACCGTATCAACACCATGAATAGCGCATGCGATCCGTTCCCCATCAACAAGGAGCAACCTCGACGGGCACGATAAGATGAAAACAAGGAAATATCAGCACACACATGAATATTAGCACCAGTGTCAACCCACCACTCAGGTGATTGACAAACCGAAAGAACTATAGGTAAATAATTACCATACTCCGATGTTCCTCCAGCATCACTAATAACCATGTTAGCGAGACTTCTTACGCTTATCCTTGCGATCGGACAATCCTTAGCCCAATGGCGAAATCACCGCACACAAAGCGATGCCCTTTCCTTTGCCTTTCTTCTTAAATTCGGTGAGTGGCCTTGGGCTTGACAAAAGGCTTATTTTTCTTCTTATTGTGGATAGCACGAGGGTTCTTCTTACGCACCAAATTGGCACTAGAACCTCCCTCGTGACAACTTTCTTGCCACAAGTATCTTTTGTCCTCGCCTTCTCTTCAACACCAAGAGTACCAATGAGATCAGTAACACTGAACTCCTGCCTCTTGTGTTTTAGAGAGGTAGCAAAATATGACCAAGAAGGTGGTAACTTGGCGATACTACCGCCAGCCACAAACTTGTCTGGTAACTCGCACTTATTATTCTCAAGCTCCTTTGCCAGTGCCTGAATCTCATGAGCTTGTTCTACTACAGAACGGTCATCGACCATCTTGTAGTCATAGAACTGCTCCATGACATACAGCTCACTGCCAGCATCGGAAACTCCGAACTTGGCATCAAGTGCATCCCACATCTCTTTGCCCGTAGGCAAATGCATGTACACATCCACAATGTTATCTGCCAGTATGTTAACAAGTGCACCTCGAAACAAGTTATCCGCTATATTGAACTTGCGTTCGTTCTCAGCAGATAGAGGCTCAGCGGGCTTGCCTTGTGCAACATGAAAACATTCCATAGCAGTAAACCACAGGATTGCACGTGCACACCATCTCTTAAAATTGGAACCATCAAACAGAGGGTGCGGCTTAAGCGACGAAGCAAAGCCAACTACCGAAAAAGACCTATCAAGTTTTTAGATTGTGGAGAATCTAATCAATTTTTGGCATATTTTAATCCAGAAATTCAGCATATAAAGCATGACATACAAAAGCATGAGTGATTCAACAATGATGTATTCATATTCGCTAACGAACACGCTAACAGCAGCATCTATTAACATATTCATAGCATACAGAAACAAATACATCAAATAAGTTTTCAGAGTATACCCTCGGGCGGGGCCAGTGTCGGAGACACCGGATGCGCCGTTACCATCAGTCGACATGATGGCCTATTCGATGTAGTCGATCGAGGCGTGATGCAGGACAAGGCGTGATGCAGGAAGATATTCGCCGTGCAGTTCACCACCAGGATGTAGAGGATGTCACAGAATGAGCAGTCGTGCCAAAGCGCTCCCCAAAAACTTGATCGCCCGTCTACCGCGCGGTACAGACGGACGGAGTTTGAGCCTACTAGCGAGAACCTTCGCGCAAAGTTCGGACCGGAGATTGCGAGAGCAGCAACAAAAAGCAGAACCGGTATTGTTCTTTCTATGTTCTTTCCGTATGGAGTAGAGAGCCTTTTATACTGCTTTCTCTGTAACAAAAAACCAAGAGGCGAGTAACCGCAACAAAAGCGAAGAGGCGAGTAATGCAGCCATTAGTCTCTAGTAACTGCAGCCATTACTCGAAAGTAACCGCAGCCATAATTTACTAGTAACTGCACCGTTACTGCCAGCAATTCGTTAATGCGAATCAGTGCGCTTCGATTTTCGAATAGATAAAGAAAAACGCGTCCGCACCCGATACGCCTACGTGCACGCGTACGCACACGCACACGCACACGCACTATGCACACGCCCACGCTCACGCACACACGCGGCGCGGCGCGGCACGGCTCGGCGGCAGCGGCGCGCGGCGGCGGCGGCCGCCGCAGCGTGTTGGCTCTCTTCAATTTCACAAGGGGGGTTACCACGTTCCACCTTTTAAAGTGGTGTAACTCCCATTTAATTTTCCTTATGGGACTAAACAGTTTTTCCATGTGGGCCTAGGAATTTCATTTGATTAATTGCTAAATTAAATTGGACCAAGCCCAATTAATCCAACAATATGCACACACACATACGAGTGCGTTCAGTGAGAAAACGTGTGTCCAGATTCCATAAGGTACTCGATAAATTTAGAATTTATCTAGTGATCTTTGTTTGAAGTCCTAGCGTATGTTTCAAACTTTCAGTAGGACGCGTGCTGGAGGGTAAAGAGAGAGTGGGAGAAAGGTCCATAAGTGGCAGCACCGGATTGGAGAATCTATTCGTCGAAGAGGAGGATGTAGATGTGCTCGTCTGAATTCTGCAATATCCACACCATCAGTCTCTAGCCAAGGTGGTGGAGAAGATCCTGATGTAAGTTCAAAATTGCAAATATTTAGTAATTACAGTATAAACTGTAACGTCCCCGTTTTTGGGAACATAGCTGTTGAATGTTCTGCAAAAGTCCAGGAGTTCAGTTGCGGACAGAAAAAGTATCATGCATGTCTGTTTACGAATATTTAAAAGAGTTAATTTGGTTTAAAAATAGGACATAAAGGTCAGCTTTAGAAACAATATGGGCATTCGAGCCCAAAACTTGACTTACATTCAGAAGAACTAAAGAAATCTCCACAGGAACGTTTGAGTGCGGTCATAAACCTAACCCAAAATCTTGAAGTGTCCTTTCCTCTTCCGTGCCTGTTCTGTTGAAATTAAGTAAGATTGAGTACTCTAGGTACAGCAAGCCACATGGGTAAATCCTAATTTATCTACTTACCAGGATTGTCAATGGATGAGAATATACTGGTTTTATTAATGACATTGTGGATGCAATTTAATTTGTAAATGTTTGTAAACAAGAAATCATAAAACAATAACTTCTTAAGATTAAGGGGGTTTTCAATATTTGATTACTCAGCTTACTCAGATTAAAACATAAAGAAAACTACTTATGCCTTGTTGTTGTAATCACTCAATAAACATAGTTTCATTTATCGGAAGCACGGCGTATTCAAATACCATTTATTTTACTCTGCAGAGTTACCTAACTTTACCCTCAAGATTTCTCAAACTCTCAATATCTAGACACGTAACGTGTAACATACGACTGATTTGAGAAAACAAGTTCTTTCACTGCTCTCCTCTTTTTAGTCTCTACCCGGTAGGCTCTGAACCACATATTGTCGGGTATTCACTGGCCAATGCGGAACACTACTGCCCAATTCTGAGTGGACCTACTGTTGACAAATATGGTTTTACCGTTCCCATACCACTCTCCTTGGGCCATTCCCACACCGGGAACCCCACATTCCTGTAGATATTCAATCGAGTTGAGCAGTTACTAGATCGAACTGACAAGTCAATATTTGTGGTTGAGCGATTATTATGTCATTTACTCAGCATAAGGTTTCAGTCCTTACTTTTCACAACGAGGCAGCCATCCACAATCCAGATCCTCAGTGCTCTACGACACTACCACAACTCTACTCAAGCCTCCTCCCTAAGGTAAGGTCGTGGACTCTAACCATCTAGTGGCTTTCCACGATACATCCTTACACTAGAATTGTTTAAAATAATCTATCGGCAAAATGCTGAAGTCACTTAGTAGTACAAAATTTTGGATGAACCATTCTATGATTATTTATATAGTAATTAAATATTACTAAAGTTGTTAAGGTGAATATAACCTCAAATTAAACAGGGCATTTTTCAGTGGTAGGACATAACCAATTTACATGTGTATTCTAAATATTTATTTTAATTAAACAACACTACGTAAATAATAATAATGCAAATATTGTAATTAAATAATTTAAATTTCATGGGATTCAACATGATCAAAAACATGTGCCTCCTTCCTATTGTTCTTGGTCTTCCCTGTAGGCTTCAAGCTTACTTCAATCGTTCTTACAGCTCTATTGTTGACCAACTCACTTGGTCCGTTCACTAGCGTGGAAAACGAGGGGCTCATAGGTGTGAAAGAGGTTCATCGGCGGCGAGTCAGTGCGATTGCTTTCAATTGGATGCTATCGAGGGTGTCTGGGAACCTTGCGAAGTGATCCAAAGGGGCTCTAAGGCTTTAGAAGGGCGTTAAGGCAGTGGGAGTAGAAGCACTAGCTAGGCTGCGCTGGCACGTGGAGGGAAGAAGGTGGCGAGGGTGCGGTCGGCGAGGCCAGGGAGCAGGCGAGGCGCACCGAAGGTACCCTGGTCTCCTGGCGAGGATTGCACGAGTTGACAAGGTAAAGGTATGGGTGAACGCATGCGTTGGCCGTGGGGTTGCGCTGAATTGCGGTGGAAGGTTTCGGTCAGTGCACGGTGAGCGGGCCGAGGCAGGGTGACATCAACCAGAGGTGGTGGCTTGAATGCACGGAATGCGCTGGCAAAGCCGGGAACTCTTGTTAGTTCACATCCTGGCCATATTTGTTGGCTGTTGTACGTAAAAGGTTGAGATTTAATTTAGGTAACAATAAGGTTATCAGAATCGTGATCCTGAATTGGATCGGAGGTTTTTTGGTAGGATCGTAAATCATAGTATCGACGTAGAATATAAGATCTTGCCTGACTTTATCAAAGAAACATTTTAAAAAATCTACAATGTATTATAACATTACTGTATTTTGAAAATTATATGTTTTGAACTTTTCTTTACAAATTGTAGAGTAAAGGTAAGGTTATGTGTTATTTTATGATAATTATAGCAAACATAAAGAGAGAGAGAGAGATATATATATATATATATATATATAAGTAATTATATATAATAAAATAGTAGAATCGATAAAATCGAGTAGGATCATATGAAAATTTTGATCATGATTCTACAAAAGTTTGGATAGCATCATAATAACACTAAGATTCTACTGTAAAATCGGATTGGTCTAATCAATTTTGGATCATAAAATCTTAAAATCGTATAACATAATCGAGATTCTGACAACTTAAGAATATTTAACTTCTAGAAAGAGCTCACTGAGAAAACTATGTGCTTTTGGCATGTACTGCACACTCGAACTAGTTGGCACCTTCCGTGTAGCATATAGCTTTGACAACCTAGCTTGAAGCTTCCTTGTTTCAACGTGGCAACTGTTCTTGTCGAAGCCACAAGAAATTCCAGTGGTGAATAGAAGTTGGAGAAGTGTGGAAGCGTCCCATGCGAAACGCAAACTCGAACACATCAACCGATGGATGCAAAGTGACAAAGTTGCCACGCCATCGCTCTCGTAATACGATAGGAAGGCAACAGAATATCCGACGTCACGCATGTTTGGCGGACACACGCACGGTGGATGCATATACTGGTTTGCAGTTTAGGGCGTGTTTTTTTGGCTGCGATTTATGGTTTTCGACTAAAATTTTTGAATTTTGACTGTTTACTATAGAGATTGCGAAGAGAGATATTCGCTTGAGATTTTGGTTGATACAGATGTTAAACTTTTAACGTATACTATAATTAATTTGTAGATCTTATCTTACTAAAATACTTTATTTAAAAGTTAGATATTATAATAAAAACTGAAAACCGTTTTTAAAATTCGTAAAGACAGACCTTAGAGGTACTATCGGAGAGGCCTGAGAGACGTGGACGACTCCGAGACGGCAGCAAAGCTCAAGAGCGCATCAAACTAGTTCGTTAATCATCTGCGCCGGCAGATTTGGTGGGGCATGTACGCATGCATGAAACACACCATTTTTTTTTTGCAGATACTGGTCAATGGAAATAAGGCACGGTAGCCAGCAAAAACCATGCGATGCATGAGTGCATGACATACTTCGCCTGAAAAGGAAAGGAAGCGAACAACACAGAAGATCCGAGCACGCACCCATGCTGCCTACGTCGTCTCGGCCACCAAATCTGCCGAAATTAGCAGCTGCTCGACTACAATTTGCACCGAACGGCCAGAGGCAACGGCCACGTAGATACAAACAAGAGAAGGTAGAGAATTTAATCCTGTTCCGTATTGCTTTCTGATTATAATTTTTATTTAAAAAAGATAAAAGTCAATATAAATGTTTGACTTTTTCAAGCAACTTCTTTACTCTTCTCACTATCGTGATATCGTCTTGCTCAAGGATAACATAGAGGATCACAGGCGCATCACGCGCCTCACTCATCTCGCTCCCATCACACGCACACGTCTCTCTTTCACTTTCCCTACCGCTCGTGTCTTCTTTCTTAAAGTCACTTTTTTCAGCAATAATTATTTATTTTCAGCCAAAAGGCATCAGCAAAACCAATACGAACACCCTTTAGACCCATTCTTTTTAACTTATAGCTTCTTCTGAATAAACAAACATGCTATCTCTTCAAAACAGTTTATCGAGATAGTTTTTTCGAAATGACTTATTAATATTTAATATATTCACAAAAATATTTATACTATGATCAAAATCTATCAGTCACGACCACAAAAAATCCACCTAAGACTTCATAAAATTTTGTCATGGGGCGCACGTTTTGATTATTGGGCCACTGGGCTCAGATCAGTTGGGCTAAACAGAACACCAAGCTGAATTGCAACAGTTACAGTGGTAAGATACAAGGTTAAGTAGAACTGAGCGTCAAAAGGTGCAGCAGTTCTTAGCCGATTCGATCTATAACATATTTAATTTAGGGCACCGATGACCAAAAGTTAGATTCTCACCAATGGCAGGTTGGTTGATTATTTGTGTGGATTATTCACTAGGATTTTTCGGGATGTGAGCCATAACTCGCACTGGTCGATTTTCAACCATCTAAAAAAACTTTAAAACAGAGAAAGGTGCAAGTTCTGCATTTTTTCTAATTTTATTTACAAGAGAAAAAAACTTGTTTTGCTTACCTATATTTGTACTTTGGATCGCACAAGGAAACGTAGGAGAGCGAGGCAATTGAACATAAAAGGATATTACCTTCGCAAACCAATCGAATCCAAGGAAAAAAAAAGAGCAGGAATGAGAAGCAATTGAGCAAATCCTTGTCGCTAGGTAAACTGCAGCAATCGAGTTCAACCGTTCAAGACAAGACCATAACTAACAACAACAGAAAAAGAAGACAAGAATGCCTCACAAATTACAAGCACTTGGCGGCTGAAGCCGTAGTGCCATTTTCCATCTTGCTCATATGGCATCGCTAATGTCGATTCATCAGGTGCAAGGAAAGGAAAAAGTCCGCAGTTGCCGTCATCATCTAATTAAACCCAAGATCCCAAGCTAAAGGGTAAGATGGATTCCCTGAGGTAGCCGGCACTTAAAATTGCTTCTTTTTCCGGATCCGAGAGCTCCACGACATGATAACAGATGCGGACAAACCACTCTGCCTTTGAATTTTGGGCTTCCTCCCTCTCCGCTTGCCCGTGTAGCAGGGCTTCAGAATCGCTCCCTGAAGACCGAAGCTGGTTGTGCTTTCTTCTTGTGCTTCTTCTTCCTTCTTGACAGCATCTCTGGGGGCGATGCTCTCATCCTCAGAATGTGCCCCGGTTTCTCTCTTGACCGATACCCTTAGTCGTTTGCATGGATGACTGATTACCTCGAAGTTCTGATACCCTTCCTCAGCTGCTTGGTTGTCAATCAATACATCTTCAGAACTCTGCAAGCGAAGCAAGCAGAAAACAGTAAAGAAACGTAGCAAGAATTCGACTTCATTCATGTAGTACAGTAATTTGAATTGCTACTTTTGAGACCTCCTTATGATTTGGTATGCCTCAAACCTCGTCGATGAGTATGTGTACAAAATTCAGTAGACAACCACTATCATTAGTTAGTCTAATCGCTCAAAAGATTCGTCAACTTGGAATGTTGATCACTTCCAAATGTCAAATGGTTTGTTAGGCCTGTCTGAAGTGTTTCGAAGAAACCTGTGACAAAGGAGAGGGCCACCCAGAAACAATGTGCTGGAGAGTTTTAACTTTTGAATAGGTGGTAGAAGTTGAAGCTTAAGCTCCTAATAGATGAGAACATTCCCAATTAAGTTGTTATGGTGTGAGACAACAAGTCATAGACAAGTCGTAGAAGCTTTACCTGGCGTAATTCTCTCATCTGATGTGGATCTTCAGCTGACAATAGGCTCATGGTGCTCTCAAAAATATCCATGTTGTTAGCTTCTCTGTAGCTCGAGAGAGCACTCTCAGGCATGTCAGCATCACCCACATCACAATCTGACGTATCCTGGGGTGATCTTTCAAGAACTCCAGCAAATTTGCCCTTTCCTGGTGAGCAACTTGAGCTCTGTGCAACGTTGACCTGCATCTCGACTTTAATGGTTGTTCCCTTGCCCTTCTTGGCCATTGCTTTCTTGAGATTTGATCTCAGACTAAATACTCTGTCTTGAACAGATTGAATGCTTAAAAGAATCTGCTGGACAGTAGCATCGCTCCCTCCTTTACCAAGTAGCCAATCAGCGTCATTGTTTCCTTTTGTGCTGTCATCTGCTGAAAGGTCAAGATTAAGTTTTGTTAATTCATCTGCAACATATAAAACAAAATAAAATATTTACTCCTAAGAAAATATATTGATTGCCAATATGTAAGGTTTCTTGTTAAACTGAGTCCTACATGCAATCATGACAACAAAAATTTTACTAATGGAGTCACCAGATCTTGTGTTCCATTATTATTGTAAGCAGGAAATGAGTTTCTTGATGCAAAATGCAGCCAAAAGGCAGTTGAATAAGCATGACATACTACAATCACTACCATTATACATGTTTGAGAGACCATATTTGTCTGCAATCATGAAGCAGTTGACAGTCTTACCGAAGTCCCAATCATCGTCAATAGAATGACTATCTGCTTCCGTTTTCTCTGCAGGATGGTTGCAATGAGCTGTTACCAAGGGCCAAGGCAGTTTGTAATTCTCTATGTGTAAATTAGAACACAAAATTTACCGTAATATGAGAATATGGTGTGGTTTGAGATGTATGAGGAAGCATTCGTTTTCTCCTCATTTTTCTTTCTCCTCTTCCTTTTCATAGTCTTCCTGCAGCAATGAGAAGAAAAGGGCACTGATCTCGATGAGGAGCAGTCCAATTCAATCATTTTTGTTTGCAACTCCTTCTCATGCTTAAGTACTGCAAGCTCCCTGTCATATCTGGATACTTGAAATTGCAAATCCTTCATCCGCAGCTCTAGCCACTGGCATCGCCACATTAATGGGCTAATATACTTTCTCCAATGATCAGTCACCTTTTTCTTCCTGTAATGGATGATAAGATTGTTGGATACTTAATTGTGCTTTGCCTTCTTGAAAATAACATGAAATACATAAATAGTGAAACCATTGACATAACATCATGGATTGGAATCAAACGCATCAGGCATTGCTCCAAATCTAGAAACATACACAAATGGAATGGCATGTTCTGTATCTAAAGTTCAGGCGTCATGCTGCCACAATTTGATAGCTGAATTTTTATGTTTATAGCTGCTTAGGCATAGAATTTTACAGTGAAATCAGAACTCACAAGGGCCTTAAGTAGGAAGGCATCAGCTGAAACAAATCATTATTGCTTAAAGCATCATAGTCACAAACTGGAGCTAGCTTGTGCATTGGACAGAAAAGTCAACACTTGTGACATTGCGAAGTTCCATTTTCAGGAATCAATTACATCAGACTTTAGACATGTCTTTATCACTAAGAGTTTTTGCAGACGATGGATATTGAAATATAAAGCGACTGTGTAACACCTGGCCCATTTAGCAGTGCGGCCCATGTGGAGTTGTGGAGCTGGGATAGTCCCACATTGGAAGTCTGAAGTTAGTTGTCCTAGAATATAATGCTTGTTTGGACCTCGCGTGGGGGCAGGGCATTGAGTGGATTTTGGGACTAGGATGTTTGAAGACTATCTTTATCTATTAATGCAAAATGAATTTTGAACATACCACAACCGGGAAGGATAAAGTCTAGAAACAGGTAAAAAGGAGTTCAATGAAGGAAATATAGTGCCTAAATGGAGAAACAAAGGTCATGTACTGATAGCAGAAAATATATCCACAAGGACCTACATGCGAACTTCAACTGCAAATTCCATTTGTTCATGCACTTCCATCTTTCTGAAACTCATTAGAGATATGCACTATCCTTCATCTAAAATTCTGAACTACTCTGTAAACGACATGTTAACTGTAAGTTCCTCCGGGCATGCACTTCCCATCATTTAGGAACTCATAGAAGACCTAAACTAGTCTCTGTCTACACTGTACATTAAGTATATTGCTGTTCTTCAGATGCCTTTATCTAATAACTATCCCTTATTTTTTAAAATTTTCTACTCCTCATTGACTAGTACTTGAAGGATTGAAGCTTCTAAATAAACTGTACACAAACTAACAATTGCTTGGCATATTAAGCACAATAAATTCATGTCTCACATTATCCATTTGAGATAATGGATAATTATTAACAGGATGCAAATGCCTAAAACTTTCTTTGACCGATCTTCCAAGGGGATAAGACCTCTCAGATAAGAACGATTAATACTCAATCTTCGAGTATAATTGAGCACATCTAGTACGAGGGCAATCAGTAGATTCCGCAAGGAAAATGCTTATATGTGTAACAATTTTGTTTTTGCCAGAATTTCTCTTCTGCTCCAGTCTATCATTAGGTGACAACCGACTGCTCAAAGGGTGAATTTCACATTTATAGGAAGGAAGAAAAAGCAAGGTTGGGAAGTAATCAATTACCCAAGCAACTTACTTCAACAGTCTATCCAAATTGTCAGAAACAGCTGCCTCCATGAGTGTAGCAGTATCACCATTAGGAGGATTGCGGCAGAATGGTGAATCCACTTCAATGTCACTAATCTCTGAAGGCCTTGCATCGTCCTCTGATCCTGATAGTGTGTCCCCAAAAGAACTTGAACACTCTGTGGCATTGGGGTCTTCAGTTTTGGTCAATTTGCTGCAAGCAGAACCACTACCCGGGCCAATAACATCAACATCCCAATCCATTACTCCATTAGCATCCTCCATTTTAAACGTGACTCCAACCTCTGTATATACTGCTAAATTTAAGAAAACAGAAGCTTTTTCAACAAAATTCATGATAATGTGAAGATACGAAGTGTATAGCATGGGGAAAAACAAAATTTTGACTAGACATGGTGTGCAGAAAATCATTGTATTTTTAAGAAAGCCAAAACAACATGATGAGATTTATGAGATATCCTGTAATGACCCAAACTCTGGGAGCATCAGATGTCACTTGGGAACCCAAAAGATGCGCATATCGCAACTAATTATCAAATAGTTCCATATGAGAATATTCCAAAGATGATCAAATCCAAAGATGATCAAATGATAGCATAATCCTCAAACTGCATTAGAAATCTACATGAAATAATCAGTTTCAACAAGTAGTTTATTCAAAGGTGAATATCATGCAATAGATGTTCGAGAAAAAAAAGATCATGCAATAGATTGTCTATGTGCAAACTGTACTAATGAAACAATATGGAAGATGCATTAAGTTTAGCCCAAAACAATATGATCGAGGACAAGCAATATGTCACCTACTTTACTGCAAGAGAAAACAACAGATACAAGAACAAATTCTCAGCAGGTAAGAGTAAGCTTATTGAACAATCACAAATGGTGTTGCAAACAATTATACACTGACATTACTGCCGCAAACTGAATATTTGGACAATCTCACAATGTCATGATGAATTATGCATGTGGGTGTAAACAGGCCTAGAAGCTGAATGCCCAAAATAGGAGCATAGGGTGACTATGGATCCATCTCCCACTGTATACAGGCACATCCCCACCATTCATACCACCAATCCATGCATAAAAAGTAGGAAAAAGTCCACTTTTCAACCTCCAACTATGGCCTAAGTCCATATTTTAAACCGCAACTCCAAAGCCATTCATTTTACAACCTTGAACTCTCAAAACCAGTCAAAAGTACCCCCTTGACATGAAACCACCGTGGTTTGGCTGATGTGGCAGCCCAGTCAGCAAAACAAAAACTTTTACTCAACATGCCACAACATTTTTTTCCTTCTCTACTCATCATTTTTTCCTTCTCTACTCTCTCTTCTCCTTCTTCCTCACTCCATCTCTCTCCTTACCCTGCTTTGTTCCACTTGTTGATCTGCTCCACAACTGCTCGCCTTCCTCCTACTCACCGCCGTGGGTGCCACGGTCAAAGTGTCCATCCACATGTTCACCACCGCCGCCTTCCTTGACGCAGTCGGCACCGAGATGGAGGCGCCCTTCGAGTGCCTGCTCAACCGGCTTGAGTAGGGCCCACTGGTGGTGCTTCTTGTGGCCGACACCTATATGCCATGGGTAGTGGGGTTCGGTAACAGAGGGGCATGCCCGTCTGATCGCTTTTTCCCATAGACGCCGCCTTCTCTGCGTACTACTAGTTCAACTGTCTCCCATCATGGCTTGCCAATGTGCACGCATAGAACAAGCACAAGCAGTAGCAACCACCTCAAATCTGATTTAGATGGCCATAGAGCGTCAAATTGCCTCAAAAGACCGAAACTTCAAACATTAGAGCCCTCAAATCTAACTAAGATGAGCCAATTCGTTGTCAAAATTGACCCAAATCAGCTCCTATTGCAGGCATGTCCATTGACGAAGCATGTAATGGTTTGTGCCATGTGGTTCCGTCATGCCACCAAGCACGAGGCATGCGGTGCTTGCGTAGAGTGGACATGGCCACATCCTACGGGGAGCTCAACACCGTGGTGGGTTCGGAGGTGTGTTTGGGCTCGGATTCGGATGAGAGGAAGAAGGGAGCGAGGAAGAGGAAGATGGAGGACGTAGTTGGAGATCGTCCCAACGGGCTGCATTGCTCCAGATCCAGTATTGATGCAGAGAGAGGGAAGGAGAGGAGAGGGTGTTAGGCAGCGATGACTGGCAAGTGTCTACCTGGCTAGCTCGAGCTTGTGAGAGAGAGGGAGGAGAGGAAACAAGGGGGGAGGAAGGAGTGATATGTATGACATGTGGGCCAACACAATTTATTTATTATCGTGCCAATTAAACTTTGCTGACATTGCTGTATTCATCCATGTCAGTACCACATCAACCAAAACCACCATGGTTTCAGGCCAAATGGGTGTTTTGCACCGGTTTTGAGAGTTCGAGGGTGAAAAGTACAATTCTGGAGCTGCGGGTTAAAACATGGACTTAGACCATAATTGGGGGTTGAAAAGTGGACACTTTCCTAAAGAGTGTAAAGCACAAGGATGCCAAACGCGCACAAAAGTGGTTGTGTATTTGAATCCACCACATACAAGTGCAACACTCACTTGTACAAGCCAAGTATGCAATAATGTATCCATCCTCATCACGTTGTGTTACACATTGAATAACAGCAAATGAATAATACGCAATAGTATCAGCAAACAAAAGTTACTCGCCTAGCAACGGACAAATGGATACCTAGAAGTGGAAGGAGCCGCTTCAAGTGGGTGTGTAAGTCAACTACGACAACCAGGTCTAACAAGCAACCGACTACTATCAAAATACAAAAGCAACTCAAATATCGACACCTACTATAGAGCACCAAAATCGTTATTCTACATGCATAGATCACAAACGGTCTACATGAAGATCACTACGAAAGATTGAATGCTAGATATCTAGTTTTGAACTTTAGTCATTTAGACCTCGAAAATCGAGAAAAATGGGTTCAGGGAAACAACAACTTTTCTCCTAGGCCTGAATTACCCAAAATGTGCATAGCTCTGAATTCAATGAAACCAGTTCTCTACATTAGAAGGCTCTATTATATACTCGATTGAATCCTGGGTTTCCACAATTCCAGCAATTAGAACATGAGTTTCACCACCTCCCAGAAATTTGTCAGTATTTACTATTCCCCTTTACTCAACTCCACAGTACCATTCCGTTGAAGAAAATTATATGGTACCATTGAGCATTGACATTATTGCCAATTGGGTTTTATTAGCAACCAGGCATCACGTAAGTAGAGACTACTAATTGCGCTCGCAGAAAACAACGCAAATTTGTTCGAATTAGCGAAATGGCATACATGGAATCAAACCGTAGAGCTGACCGACAGCGGCGTCTCGCGCGCGCGCCGGCAGAGGGCAGCACTACACGGCTGTGTTGGTCGGCTCAGGGTGAGATACGAAGTTGAAGGCAGCAAAGCGGCCGGCCGGCGACGGCGAGGAGGAACAATGGCGGCACCTACAGCCCGAGCCAGAGCCGCCGCCTGACGCACGCGCGCACCAAGCAGGAGCGGCGGCGGCGGTCCCTTCCCTCCAAGAACCTCGCGTCTCTCGCGGCCTCGCTCTCTGTGAGCACGCGGGGAAGGAGCGACGCGAAGCCGGCGGCGGCCGCCACAGCTCAGCTGCCGAAGGAAGGAGCAACCCGCGGAAGGAGAAAAAACAAAAGAGGAAAGGAGAAAAAAAATGTGGGGTATCAAAGACTAACTAAAGACACAGAGAGGGGAAATCTAACCCTAATGGGCTTCTCTGATGGGCCTACTTGGGCTCTTAACAATGGGCCAGCTGTTACATGTAAACACCATGTCCTACTACTCTTTCATTTTTTTTTTCAGGAACCCTATGATTCTTTCCTACTACTCAGCAGAAGAAAGGCATGCAGTCTGAACAATTGAAGCTAACAACAATGCTCCAAAGCTATCGATCGACCAAGCTCATGAGCATCGCGAGCAAGAAGAGCGACATCAAAGAACTGAACCCCAGTGGCTAGAGATTCCAACTTTTCGAGCTCAACAATAGTTTCCTGAGCTGTTAAACCTTTTGCATCAAGGTGGCAAATTTCACTGGGGCGAAACCGCGACGAGTTCCCCAAGCCGGCAGTACAAAAGCAGGTGTATCTCTGAATCAATTACCACCACCCAGACATCAGGCTAACCGACATTTTCAAGCAGATCGACTAGTTTTTTCTTTCTTTCTTTGAAAGGTACCAGACAGAGTAGCTAGTTGGCCAAAGAACCGAGCTTGCGAAGTTGACAAGCACCTTCTCCAAATCCTAATTTAATCAAACAAGCAATGGTTGCAGCTGCACCGAAACACCTATTGAAAGTTCAAGCGATCGATGAACCAAGATCCTGGATATCGACTGCAAACAAGACGTACACACACAGCTACATGAAAGAACTCAACCTCCCAAGCAGAGTTGGCTAAAGGTTCCATATTTTTCGAACTCAAGACTAGTTTCCTGACCAGAGGAAGGGCTGATACATCTTCTAAACGAAACAGCAAACAAAACAGTGAAACCTTTTGCTTAAAGGTGGCAAATTTCGCTAGATGGCAGTACGTACAGGAGCAGGATGCACCCCTAAATCAAACAGCAGGCAGGTACCAAGCAACTGTTCAAAGGCAAACGTGGAACAATGACAGCTAGCTAGCTAGAAAGAAACACGCCAAATCAAAGAACTGAAGTTCCCATGCAGAGCAGCCGGCTAAAGAAGACCTCTGATGATGACTGGCATGTGCTACTAGGCACCACTACACTGGAACATCTCCATGGAAATCTATGGAAAGCCTGCCATCGATCAAATCAAACAGCCAGCCAGCAGCCATGGCGGCAGGCGACAATAACGGCCGGAATCAAAGGAACTGAATTTCCCTAGGAGGACCGGAACAAACAAGCTAGATTCGCTCCTAGAACCTGAACAAACAGCATGGCTAGCTAGTAGCTAGCGTTTCTTGTCGAACATGCAGGAAATAGCCAACCGAATCCCTAATTTTCCAGCCTGAAAGAGGTCTCGCGTGCATCCTAACCGAACATTGACCAACTCACGACGCGAGAAACAAGAGCGCCGCCAGCTCAAGAGACGCGCGCCGACGCCGAGCTAGCTGGGATCGGCGCGCGCGCTACGTGGATCGGGAAGTGCGCGACGCAGAAAGGATGGGGAAGAGGAAACAGATAAATTCATGGGAAGGAGGAGGGAGGGACCTGACCTGCGGCGGCGAGTGGGAGCGAGAGGTTTGGTTTCTTTTGTGCAGCGCCGCCGGTCAGAGAGAGAGAGAGGGGGGCTCTGCTGGAGAAGTAGGGAAGAAGCGAGGGAAGGAAGCAACAGGTTTTATTCGGTTGGGGCTACATGGGCCGGGCCGAATTCTAGCTCGTCATCAACACCTAAGTTTTCTTGTTTCGTTTAGACCTTTTTTTGGGAGTTCAAAATTTCCACCCTATCTCTGTGTCTCTGTGCATGGGCCGGAATTAGCATAAAATCCCTAGCCTATTTACGGAGATAGATCAAGAATTTTGGACTCTCAAACAATGTAATACCTTGAACGTCGTTTCAGCGTCGGCTTTAAATTAATCGCAGAGTCGTCGGTTTTTCGGTAAATCGCGGGAAGAGAAAAATAAAATTTGTGGAATAGTGTAAAATGAATAAAATAAATAAAAAAACCTCTAAGAGGGTTGCCTGGAGAGTGGGCCGACCACCTTGGGCCTTCTGGTCCAAGGGGTAGCCGCACCCCCTCCCCCTCCCCACAAAACCCTAGCCGCACCCCCCTTACCCCTAGCCGCCACCCCCTCTTTCCCTACCCCCCTGGCCGCACCCTCCCTCACAGGTTGCGCCTCCAACATCCTCCATAGCTGCTGTCCATTGGTGCAAAGGAGAAAGAGAAGGAAGAAGAAGAGGAGGAGAAGAAGAAGAGGAAAGAAGAGGGGTGATCCTAAGGGATCCCCTAGGTAACTCTCTCTCATCTCAAATCCCTCTGTTATTGCTGTAATTAGAGTTCTTAGTCTAAGAATTGATGGGGATTAGCAATTAGATTCCCTGATTAGGGATTTCATGTTGTCTGTCTGTAGATCAATCCGTGCAGCGTGTCTGTTTGCGCAGTTTAGACCTACAAAATGATTTTTTCTGCAGATTTTTCCAAAGAATAATTGTAGAAGACATCGAGACCCATCTACTGTATTTTTTTCAGAATTTTTAGCAGCCGGATCTGGGCGTAGCAGGGTCGGGAACCTCGTTGTCTCTCAGGGGTGCAGATTAGGGCAGACTGCTGTTCAAGTGTGATTTAGGGGTAGTAGATGATTTTTATATTTTTTATCGCAATTGAGAAAAATGTAGGAAATTCAGTAATCTAATTGCTATATAAAAATCATAATTTTTAGAGCCTTACACTGTGGTTGGGACGCGTTAGAATCTGGCTGCCCAGATTGCCAGAACAGAGAATGTCCTCTGTTTTGCGCATTAAGTTACACCTTGCTAGGATCAAAATAAAAATATGTGATCTACATGAAAAGTGAAGGTATTTAAGTGAGGAATCCAGAAATATATCATTTTTTGTAAATGGCTTAATATTGTTAAAAATATGAAAATATTAAGCAGCGCTGCTGCAGTGGGTAGATTGAAGAATCATTAATCGAAGAGGATTATGTGTGGGTTCGGGGTTCTAGCGACATCTTTACTTCTTAAGACAAGTTTTCATTGCTGTTGTATTGTGCTGATAGGTACTTTTGGATAAGTGGTTTTTCTCCTGAACGCACGTGATTTGCTTCGCTTCGTCGGTAGATGCAAGTAAACGTAGCGGATGTGATACCATTTAACTCGTTATTCTTACTACTTGCAATTTACATGATTATCGTAATTTGATATGTTATGCCATGGTTGCATGTTTTCTAAATGAGGTTATGGTAGCAATTATTGATCAATTGTTATGTTTTGGATAAATTGCTCGTGGTCATGTGGTAATTTGTTTAATGTGCTAAATGCGGAATATGAAAATAAATACGTGGTGGATATGTGGTTGTGGATATGTTGTGGAGCATGTGGATTCTCCGTTGAGGTCAGAGTTCTTGTGGTTTATGATTATCATATCATTCATAACATGTCATGACATTTGTATTGTGGATGTCACCGCTTATAGCCGTGACCGTACCGGTACAACATCGTACATTGCCGTAGTACGATGCACACTCTTATTCTGTTGGAAAATGGTGCAGTGGATCATAGCATGATAGCATTCATATGCATTTAATTATGGATGAAATAACTGGATTATAAGATTTATGAGGTATGATTTGTGGAAGTCTGTGGAGGTTAAATGATTGTGGACATGAATTATGATTGTGGTTGTATAGAAACAAAAATGATGATGTATAATTATTTGTAGTTTGAATAGCTTGTTAAACTATTTGTTTGCTGAGATTTTTATCTCACCCTTGTTTCCCCCTACAGGTTGTCTTTGAGCATGCATAGAAAGGGTAGAGCAGCACCACATTGATGCAATTGGATCATAGTTTTATGCTGTAATAAAGACGAAGGGATTCTAGTCTTTTGCTTAGCTATCTCGTCAATGATTACTTCAACTTAATAGTGTTAAATTTGTGAACTGTTCTTTTGTTTAATATGTTGGAGGTTGATTTTAATTATTGAATTGTTATAACTATCCTGTTTTCCCTTAGTTGTTTATGCTTCCGTTTATCCTATCTTGTTTAGGAATTATTGCCAGTTTATTTTATCTTGTAATTTGGCTAGTTGTGGAGTGGTTTTAGTAGCATTTCAGGGTAATGTGGATCCTGGGGTGTTACAAACAAGGCCTGAGGAAGTTTTTTGCCTTGTATTTTAAGGGACTTCTAGACTCTTATCGTCGTCGTTTCTCATCGGTGTTGAGCGGTATAGTTTGCCACCCCTGCCCCGTCGGCGTCCACCTTCGAAACAAAATTACGACATACAAATATTTATATATTTATAGTTAAAAATCCAAAAAAATGTACTAAGTATATAAATTCAGAAATAAAATTGCAAAGAAAATTAAGTTGTCAAACATATGTAAATTTGGAAATAAAATGCTGAAATATATGGTACCCAAATAAAATCACTAAAGTACATATTATTTCTAAATTAAAATAAAAGGTGTTGTATCCAAATATATATAAAAAATAACATCTGTAATTTGATGTTTCAAAGTACTAAAATAAGATTCGTACGGAAAGTGTCCTATAGAAATGCATATAAATTCAAATATATATTTACTAAAATCATGAAAAAACAAAACATTGTTGAAAATGCGGTCCTTTCATTAATTTGAGCAGGACAAAACCACCAAAAACTATATCAATATTGCTGTGTACTAATAATGAAGTTTGACTTGCTTCCCCCCAATTGCATGCAATATATTGACTAATAAGAGTATTATGCAAATTGATCTGTTTGCACCTTCGAAATGCATAAACCTACATATTCGTGTGCACTTAATGATTATCGAGGATAAAACTTCTGCTGAATTATATTGCAAATCTACAATTGTCTTCAAGGTCCTCGGTGACACAACCACTGGCTTAACTGGTCCTCCTGGTGAGGATAGAGGTGGAAAACGATAACGGATAATTTGTTTCATCCGATACTCGTATACGAGAAAACACGAATATGATAAGCAAAATCCGTATTTGAAAATATCCGTATTCGTCTTTGACAATATTCGTATCTGTATTCATATTCGAGACTATTCGATTCGTATTGAGATGTTTCTAGAACCCATGAAAAATCCGTATGAATTTTTTGATTCAAAATTTGAATTTAGGCGGTTTAAAACCGGTAACCGGTGAAAAATCAGTAAAACCGCTAGGAATCTGTTTTATCCGATATTCGTACCCGAGAAAATCCATATTCAAAAATATCCGTATTCGTATTTGAGAATATTCGTATCCGTATTTGAGAATATTCGAATTCATATTCGTATTCATTTTAAAAATATGGATTCGTATTTGTATTTGAGACTATTCGATCGTATCCGATCCGTTTCCACCCCTAGGTGAGGATCGCAAGGTATTGCAAGCCGTAGAATGGGGGTGTGTCTATATATATAATAAATAACGGGTACTGTGGTGCTCAAGCTCTATGATTGAGACTTTTCATTCATGATTAAGACTTTTCATCCCTGATTGATTCAGTATGCTAAACCAATGACTTCCTTTCCAAATTGGCGTCTTTTTGAATTAATGAATATTAACGGGTTTGTCTGATATATTACACTTGCACGTATCTAAAAGCAATCCAAAGGCAGAGAGACTTGATGCCCAAACACCATTTTGTTCCATTTAGCGTCATATATATATATATATATATATATATATATATATATATATATATATATATATATATATATATATATATATATATATATAGTTTCATACCATTTTGGGGAAAAAATATATGAAAACCTGCTAATTACAAGTTAGAAACAAGAAAAAACAAAACAATACATTACAAAACAAAGAAATGAGATATAATTGAATGATGGTAGGAAAACCATTGAGAACCATACATTTCCGGTTAGAACATCTCTCTCATCAACTGATGTGCTCTCTAGTCAGCTCCTTCTCACCTCTCCTCTCCCGTCCCTTTTGCACCCCTGAAAAATCTCTAACAAAAATTATCATACCATAACAAACAAATTAACTACTAAAATTTTTGAGAGATGAACATTGGCTCAGTGGCTGAGGTTGCCGTCGAGCAACCAGCTTGCTATGGTTCGATCCTTCGGATCGGCTTGGTGTATCTCACCTCACACATGCGTGTACGTTCAGTAGGAAAGTATGTGCCCACGCTCTATATCTATAAGGTACTGGACAAATCCTGATATCTATTCTAGACCTAGCGTGGTGTGAGTGCGGTGTGAGTGAGTGTGCGTCCTTTCGTTGTAATATAAAAAACTACTAAATTTTTTAATACTTATCCCAACAACCTTGTCCTCTCCCTCCCACAAATTTCTTTCCATGGGTCTCCATCATCAGCTCCTCATATCTCTCAACTTTTCAGTCTCTAACAACGAATAAGACTACTATAGACGTACATGTCACTAGGTCAGCCTGTTCATCACCGATGAGTAAGGTGCCAACATGGTACAAATTTGACATAGGTGACATGAGAACACTGATGCCTGGCTGAGAGCATGGTGTAAGTCACCTCAGCAATGGAGCCTAGGGTGAAGCTCAACCAGGCGCTGTAGTGAAGCTGCCCATCGACAGCACTTGACATGTTGGCTTATATGATTTTTTTATCCATACCAACGCATGGGTATTAACCTAGTAAGCGCTAAATAGTGGAGTGACCGCTTACTTAGCACTTCTTGCGAACATATATTGTTTGGTTCTTTTGGATTTTTCTTTGACTTTTATTTTGATAAAAAACATCAAGTAGGAGTACCAAATTACATTCTAGTTTAGTAGTTGTTGAAATTTGTTTAATTTAGTAAATGTTAACTATCAGACCCAGAAAATTAATCCCGAATGCTAAGTTTTTACTGTGCTAGTCTTATGATTAGTAGCTAGCACATATATGTACATCATTGCATCACATCCATACATGATTAAATAGAACAGAGTAGCACATAATAATAAGCAGTCATACATAAGTCTATATGATTGAATTTTATACAAAGGGGGCCGATCGGCCAAAAGTTCACATAGAGAGTACTTGTAGTGGAAATAAATGGTAAATGATGGATAACGACCGAAGTGATTTGCCTCATTCCCACAGGCAAACAACTAGGGTTAGCACCTAGTAATAGGGGTGGAAAACGGTAACGGATAATTCGTTTTATCCGATATTCGTATCCGAGAAAACACGAATATGGTAAGCAAAAATCCGTATTCGAAAATATTCGTATTCGTATTCGAGAATATTCATATCCGTATTTGAGAGTATTCGTATTCGCATTCGTATTCGAGAATATTCGTATCCGTATTCGAGACTATTCGATTCGTATTCGATCCGTTTTTAGAACCCATGAAAAATTTGTACAAATTTTGTAATTCAAAATTTGAATTTAGGTGGTTTAAAACCGGTAACTAGTCAAAAATCGGTGAAAATCGGCAAAATCGCTAGGAATCCGTTTTATCCGATATTCGTATCCGAGAAAATCCGTATTCGAAAATATCTGTATTCGTATTCGTATTTGAGAATATTCGAATTTGTATTCGTATTCGTTTTAAAAATATAGATTCGTATTCGTATTTGATACTATTCGACCGTATCCGATCCGTTTCCACCCCTACCTAGTAATCAACATTGTCGTCACCAAATCCCGAGGCATAAAAGTAGCCAACCGAGGGATCTTCTTTCTCTTGATATGATAGTGTTTAACAAGCAACAGTGAGTACAAAATGTATTCAGCAAGACTTACATCAAATTATGTAAAGCAATAAGTAAAAGCGGTATTGTAATAGTTGAAAGTAATCACAATTAATAATATCATAACTACATAGTGTAGGTCCCCATTGTCTACACCAAATAACCTCTCGAGCATAGATTCTACCTAGGGGTGCAAACGGATCGGATTCGGACGGATATTGCTGTTACCATATCCTAACCCATATTTTTTCTTCGGATTCGGTGCCGGATCGGTCGGGATTAACCCGAGTCGTTTGCACCCCTACTTGTTTGTAAGGAATGCATGCAGTATAACAAATGGAGTAGGAGGACGTACTGTCAAGAACTTGATGTTACTACTTAATAGCTGATGTGGAAGATTTTATTTTACCATTGCAAAAGAAAATGAAACGTCAAATAGTAGCACTAACACGAAATCAAACTTGAAGACGATCGGATTCGGGACGGATATTCTTGTTACCATATCCTAACCCATATTTTTTCTTCGGATTCGGTATCAATCGGATTCGGTACCAATCGGATTCGGTGCCGGATCGGTCGAGATTAACCCGACCCGTTTGCACCCCTAATTCTACCCATCCATACCAAGCCAAAGCTTTCAAGTATGGGTCCATCCACACAAAGAGATAATCAGCTCATGATGTTAGCCATTACATGCTTCCATGGGGTGTGCGACTAAGTGATTATCACGAGGTCTTTACAATGCATCATCCCAACCCAATTTTTCTTGCTAAGGTTTCACCCCCGAAGGACATCACTGTCTAGTCAGAAGCCCCCTCTTGCGTCTTATGAGAATAAATTATCATCACCAACACCCCACATTCATCCAAATGGTGAAACCAAAGTTGAGACATTGTAAATTATTTAGCTAAGTCTATCCCATTCTAGAATATGTGGTTGTACTAAAATGCTTGGGTCAACGACACTAAAGTTTGATTCTTAATTGACTCGAGCGAGACTACCACAAATCTATATCTCGTGCTAACCACACCGGTCTCAACAAACCACTTGTCCAAGTCTAAATCATTTTCAATTTTGTTTTCTATCCAATTAATTTATAGGTACTCCTCTGTCCGAAATGTGTTATAAAGTTTCCCAAAAGTTTACACAATTGTTTCTGACCTTTTCTTATCAATTTGTATAACACTTGCAATGAGCATGGCTAACCATTTGCTAACAAAATCATTAAATCCCACTAAAATATATCCTAAACCAGTAGGTAAATGTTCCTAGGGGATATTGGTAAGTAATATTTAAGTCCAAGGATTATTTCATTGCGATATAGGGCATAACTAATTTTCTAAGCATAAATATAACAATTTACTCAAAGTAAGCTTGCAAATATATTTATAATAAAAACAACATAGCATTTGAAAATATAGGAGAAATATGATAAAGGAGGTTTGCTTGCCTTGCTGTTGAACACTTGTCTCTCCTTGTGGACCAACTTCAAAAGTTTTTGGCACGTTGGTATCTAACGGGAAAAGTTATGAAACACAAATAAAATAAAAAAGAGGGTAAAACAAAATATTTTTCTGATTATTAAAGTGATTTTATAAAAAATTTAAAACAAGTTTTACTCAATTTGTAGAGGCTATGGTCGAAATGGAGCATCTTTCTGAAACTATGACTCGTAGCCAAGAGGAGACCAAGTTAATGAAGGCAATCCTTCAAGACAATAGTGCACTTCTCAATGATGTACTTGGTGGGTTTGGTGTGGAGAAGATGAGTCCTTCCGAGGACACTATTATTGCCCATGTGAGTATGATCAAACTACAAGTCAAGGCTTTGAAAAAGCACATGTCGACTCTGACATCTGACCAGGCGGAGTTGATTCGGGATGCGGTCGGGGTGCTGTGAGCTATGTATTGGAAAAACTCAAGGCATACGATTGGAACCTTAACCTACACCCAATCGAGCACGACTTCAACCGTTTTTTAGAAGAAGCGGCCCACCTGGTCGATGAACTAGAGCCAATCAGATGAAAGATTGCTGAAAAAATGCAACTTGACTCTCCTTCTTCAGAATGATTTTGTAAATAGTAATTTGTAAAGACTTACTAAATGAAAGACTTACCTTTGGGAGATGAAAATGCTTCTTTGTTTTCCTGCAATTCATCTCGTAGATCAATTAGTACTCGTATGATGAAAAAGAAAATAAAAGAGAACGAATTTTCGACTAATAAATAAAGTTATGTTGATAACTCTATCCTATCTCTCGACTATTTACTTAGTTTATATGGATAAACAAAGAAAATAGTATTGAGTGAAATATGCAGAGAGAAGAGTGGTTCATCCGACCATCATTATCGAATTCAATCACACATACTAGCAAGAAAGAGGAAGAACAAGTCGACGCTAGGAAGTTCCTTCTAGTGGGCAGGACCACGTGTAGAAAGGAAATGCTTAGATTACGTGATGTTGCTTTTTTCGACCAGGTGAATGAAATGAAAGATAAATGATACAAGGATAGAACAATCAGATTTCCTTCTCGTATATTCATTCAATATTTCCCTAGATAACTTAATCGTTTTATGCTGATAACAAGAGTATAATAAATGGTATTCGAATACGTCGTGTTTCCAGTAAATGAAGTTGTATTTAATGGGTAATTCGAATAGCAATGTATAAATAGATTTCATAATATTTTAGTCTGGTAATCAACTTGTTGAAACCTCATTTTCTTAAGAAGCTAATGCTTTATTGCTTTGTGTTCAAAATGATTACAAATAAAATTGCATCCACAACCACATTAATAAAACAAATATATTCCCATTCCTTGAAAACCTTGGCAAATAGTTAATTAGGGTTTCCCCTTGTGACTTGCTGCGTGTAGTTGTACTCATTACTTGCAATACTATGAATAGAAGAGGCTTGGGAGGATAATGAAGAAACTGTCGATGAAGAACTTAAGAGTCCTACAATGTAGATGATCAGGGTTTTGAGTCTCATCCTTGCTCAGACACGCCCGTGGAGTCTTTTATGTGAAGTAATATAAACTTTGGGATACCACACCCCACTATGTCCAAAACCTGGCTGTTAAGCCTTACTTCTGTAATAAAGTTGTTGCGGCAAGTCGGAGCATACAACATAGTCAGAAGAGCACATAACGTGGTCAGAAGACTTCGACTATTAGAACTCGAAAGCTTCGACCATGAGTACTCAGAAGACCTCGGCTGTGAGTACTCGAATGAACTGCTCGAATGAACAGTACTATGCTACAGTACTCGTAGAACAGCTATAGCAGCTATGAAGAAAGAATGGCGACAGAGGGGGGTGAATGTCGTTCTCTTGAAAATCGCCCCGTCAAGTATTCTCACAAATTTCTTCTCCGATAGCTATAGCAGCTATGAAGAAAGAATAAATTAGCTCATTGGAAGTCGAAAGCGATTTTACCAAAAATCTGAAGGACTATATGACATAAAGACAGATTTGACCAGAGACCACAACTGCTCACTAGAGAGCCAAAGCGATCGAGGAAATCCTTTACAAGAAGCAAAAGAAATAGGCAAGAACAGAGTCACAAAATAAGTCACAATGAACACCAAGTCTGAAAACATAAGACAAAGACCGATCGAAAACAAGAAAGAAATCAAGACAAAGTGGTCATGCTGCTGTTGAAAACAGATCGATTTGTGATTTATTCATCGCTGAAAACCGCACAATTGCAATCTGAAAATTGAAGGTGAAAATGCAAATTCTGCAAGAAGAAAATAGCAAACAAGAAATGTTTCTGCAATGAAAACAAAGAAGAGACCTCGCTATTTCGCTACCAAAAACAAGAAGATATGTTGCTGTTTTGCAGCTGAAAACAAGAAGAGAAACCAACTGAAAACAGCAAAGATGAATGCTAAAACTGCAGTCTACAACCCTCAGTAATCAATCGATTTTTTTGCTGAAGTCTGCTGAAACGAATATAAACTGCAGTTTTCGTTTCTTTAAACTCACAGCAAAACAGCAGACTCAAACTGAGACAACAATCAAGAGACCAAGAATTCAGCAACCTGGCAAACTGAATTAGAAATTCTGATTTCTGATTTCAGAGACCAAGAGATCAAGAAGTGGCATGCATCTTCCACTCCCTTGCTCCATACACACAAGAGGAAAGGGTCAGAGTCAACATGACCAGGATTTGGAGGGAAAACCAACCCCTCCTCTCATTGCTAGGGTCAAATCTCCAATTTGCCCTCAAGCACCTTCCCAAGCTTCCGCAACCGGCACCTTTGACCGACCGACCTCGACTCCTCCCTGAGTCTAGTCCGGTCCACTCTCCGCACACGACCGCACCCTTTTGACATCTTGACCGTCTGGACCTCCAACTCCACCTGAGCCTAGTCCCGATCCACTCGCCGCTGCCCGTCGCGTCCACCCGACACCGACCGAGACCTCTGACTCCACCTGAGTCTAGTCCTGGTCTGTTCCGTTGCATACGACCGCAACCGACCTCCAACCGTCTGGACCTCCGACTCCTCCCTGAGTCTAGTCCCGGTTCTCTCGTCGTCGCCCGTCGTGTGCACCACCAGTAACTCCAGCTCCGGTTCCTCGTCTCCCGACTCGCAACCACCTCACCAGCCTCGATCATCTTCGGCATCACCGACCGTCTGGACCTCAACATCTCCTGTGCCTAGTCCCGGTCCTCCTCGCCTCACCATGACCTAGCTCCAAAGTCCTGCAGTCACACAGACAAGCAAATCGTCACATAGCACCGCACGAAACAGCATAATCATCATAGCATAAGTAAAAATGTACTCAACCCTAGAATACCCAAAACAAACTCAAACTCACTAAAACCACCGCCAATTACTCATCACCAACATGGGGATACCTCCACATGGTCTCTCACGTAGATATTTGACATCGTGTGATACCTCAGCGGCATACCTTCATAATCACATGAAACGCCAGTCGGTGGTGTTGCCCACTGCATTGTAGTTCCAAACGATGTTGTGGGCTGGAGTGGTTCGGCCGCTTGTGGCGTCACAGGTGTATTCGTCATTGTCGAAGACGTGATCATCATCCACCAAATGTCACTCATGATGTCGTTCGATGGCGAACATATCGAGTTCGCTGATGCTAGTCGATGAAGATGACATTGTCCAGTCCCATTGCTTCTCTTCTTCGAACACGACATCACATGTCACGTGGAGCTTCTTTGTGACTGGATTATAGACACGATAAGCCTTTGAGCCCTCCTCGTATCCAATGAACACCATTGGCGTGGAGCAGTCGAAGAGCTTGGTGATGCTAGGGCCAACCTTCTTGACATGTGCCACACAACCGAATATGCGGAAGTAGTGGACTTTAGGCCTCCCCTTGTACCACGCCTCGTACGGCGTTACACCGTCCAGGCTCCTGATCGGTGCATGATTCAGGACGTGCACCGTCGTCTTTACTTCCTCGTCCCAAAACATGGCAGGCATCACCATGCTCTTCATCATACTATGAGCCATCTCCACAATCGTTTGGTTCCGGTGCTCCACGACACCGTTTTGTTGTAGTAGTCATTGAAGTCAATGGAGTTAAACTCCACTCCATGATTGGTTCAAAATGCCTTCAACTTGAAGCAGATTTCATTCTCGGCGATGGCCTTGATCTTCTTGAAGAACTTGAATGCTTCGTCCTTCATCTTGATCACCTCAAGCCACATGAAACGGCTATGATCGTCCACGATCAGCAGGAAGTAGTGGTTGTCTCCTGGTGTGGTTGGTGTAATCGGGCTGCATAAGTCGCCGTGAGCCAGCTCAAGGCCATGCTCGGTACGGTACATCGAGGCGTATGGGAACAACACTCGGTGCTGCTTGCCGAGTGTGCACCTATCACAACATTGTTCTAGTCGTTCGATGAAGGGCACCCCATTGGCCATCTTCTTAGTGCTCAGGTCATGTAGGGCACGAAAGCTGAGATGACCATAGTACGCGTGCCAGCGCCACGCCACCTCATTCGCCTTTGACATCAGACATACGGGTGTGGTTAGGTTCAGGCCAAGAGTGTACAGTCTATTTCTTGACCAACGCACCCATGCCAGCAGCACTCGTTCCTAGTCGAAGATGCTGAGCTCGCCGTCTTCGATTATAATTTTACATCCACCCTCCTCGAGTTGGCAAAGACTAACGATGTTAGATCGTAGTCGAGGGATGTAGTATACCTCCGTGAGCACCCGATGCTCCTAGTTTTTGCACTGAAACAGCACAGAGCCTTTTCCGTAGATGTCCACCATTGAGCCATCACCGAATTTCACCTTGCCTTTCAAGTGATCATCCAGCGAGGTGAACATGTTCGTGTCGCCAGTCATGTGGTTACTCACACCCATGTCGAGGTACCTCTCGTTGTCACTTGAATCAACCGGCACCACCTTCTCTTCTTTAAGGTACACAACTTGCATTGTGTCAATGGTTATCTGAGCAAGCTCGCAATGCTCAGCCATCAGTAGCGCCGGTGCGTCGCCGTGCACCTGCGCCAGGTTCGCCGTTTCCTTGCGCTCGCATCGTGGCTTGTGGCTGTCCTTCGAGACATGTCCGTAGTTGTTACAATTGTAATACTTGACCTTAGTCATGTCAAGGCCGCCAGTAGATGACATAGAATCTCTACCGTCGCGGCTACTGTTGCCACGCCCACAACCACGTTGCTTGTCGCGGCATCGATTACCTCCACCACCTCGGTTCTTCTTACCACTAGAAGAATCTTCACCATGCTCCTTCTTCTTCTAGCATGCGAGCCACTCCTCCGTGAGGAGTAGTTGCCCTCCTTGGACGCTGGCTTCACCCTCCAGGTCGTAGCATTCCTCCACGACCCTGAGCTATCCCGTTAGCTTTTCAATAGAGATTGTCTTGAGGTTGATAAGTGTCTTGATGGAAATTGCGACCTGCGAGTACCGTGTGGGAACAACACGAAGAAACTTCTTCACCACCCTTTCATCATCAATCTTGTCACTGAGTAGATTAAGGTTGTTGATGAGCCCGGTAAGCCACATCGTGAGTCATAGATGGTCTCTCCATCCTTGAACTTCATGGACTCGAACTCCGAGTGCAACATCTGCGCTTTGGCTTCACGCACGCGCTCATCTCCCATGTGCATTACCTTCATGGCATCCTACTCCTATTTCGCCTTGTTCTTGACGGCAAGAGTCATCAACATCTCAGTCGGCACGGCACGCAAGATTGCCAACAATGCCAAGCGATCATCGTGGTAGTCGATAGCGTCTCCAGGCTCAATCACCTCTCAGAGTCCTTATGCCTGCAAATTGATCCTCATCAGGAGGGACTAATCACCATAGTTTGTGTGCGTCAGCATAGGGTAGACCATCGTGCCACCCGTCTCCTTCACCACATGCTGCACCACAACCTCGTGACCTCCATTGCCGCTCCCGTCGCCGTCTTCGTGGATGTGGGCTCTCGATGGTGGTGGTGTTTGTGATGGAGATCTTGATTCATGCTCCGACATCGTGGCAAGATCAACCACTACGCTCGCTCTGATACCACTTGTTGTGGCAAGTCGAAGCACACAACGTGGTCAGAAGACTTCGACCCTTAGTACTCGGAAGTTTCGACCGTGAGTACTCAAAAGACTTCGATCATGAGTACTCGAATGAACTACTCAGATGAACAATACTCTACTACAGTACTCGCAGAATAGTACTCTGCTACAATACTCATAGAATAGTACTCTATTACAATACTCACAGAACAGTACTCTGCTACAGTACTTGGTGAACAGAACTCTTACGACCATGAAGTAACTCGTACTCGAAGTGGGTTACGACTACGAAGGAACGTACTCGAAATGAGTTATGACCACGAAGGAAACTTACTCGAAGTGAGCTACCACCATGAAGGAAATGTACTCGAAGCGAGTGATGATCATGAAGCCTCGACACTCGCGGATGGCTGGACTTGCTGGAGAACAGTGAACTCACGAGACAACAATATTTTGTGCCACCCCGAAATTGGTTTGCGGCATTTTCTCCGTTGATCTTTTAAATTACGAAAAAGAAATAACTGACTCGATACACTTGCCACATCCAGCTCTTCATGACGCGCCATCTCATATCCGAGCTTTTCACGACATTCATGAAGTTACAAAATGCACCCACTAATTCACTTAATGCACACACTCAGTTAACGACTAGGTGCAACATGGTTAAATCCAACAAAAGTTTGGATCTTATGTTGTAAGCATGTGTTGTCATGATACACACTTGTATACAGTACTCCGCAGCTGAACAATCTTGAGCAATTGCGGGGATTTCTAATGGTGTGGAAATGGGGGCGTTACACCAAGGCTGCCAAATGAGCGATTTCAGAGGGGGAAAGAACTCTCCCGTGGCACTGTAATATGTAAGCCAAGCGTGCAGAGTAGTGCCCATCCTGACAGAAACACCAAGTTACTGTGTCTAGAGTGTCCGCATGTAGCACAATCAAGGAGAGCCTACAACATAAGTCAACATATTTGCTGAGCATAGCTGGAGTGATCCCGAGTCAGATGTCCCTTGTCCAATTGTTGTTGTTGAGGGTGTCAAAAACTGTTATGTTCTTCCTTGTGGAGATCACAAAAAGTTGCAGTGCCAGATGTTTTGGAGATTTGCTGTCTAGCCAACAGTCTATCCAAAATACTGTGAATGCCCTATTGCCAACAACCGTGTGAGTGGCTGCATCGAAGAGATCCTTGTTATGGGCGTTGCAAGGAGTCCCAGTGCCTACCCACGGTTTATGAGGGGACTTTTTGGTGTGCCATATGTCTCGGTTTCTAGCCTACGATAATAAACTATGTAGAAGATGATGCATGCTGAGGGACTCATCTAGGTTGGCATTTTACTAGAACCTCATGGCTCATCGATGGCTTGGGTTGTTTTCTTATTTAGGACGTTTACAATGATGTGATATCAGTCGTCTATAAAGCTTTGCTACGTAGGATTTTTGCTGACATGGTAGAGAACGGAGGAGAGAAAGAGAGTTGTTATCTCTTGGTGAAGGAAACACCTGAGACTATGAAATAAGGTCATATAAACAGTATAAACCACTATTATATGAGTTATTGTCTAAAAACATCTTTTTTCATCCAAAAATTAAAAATTATGGCCTTATATAGAGAAATTTAAGAGAACTATGGAAGTTATTTTTAGCTTTATCTATAGATAACATAAGGTGCTATAATATATACAACAGTCGTATTACCGTGGGGCACGCCCTTAGCGAGTTGTCCAAATCACATAGCTAAGGTAATGAAAAAAACTCAGAAAAAACATAATTCTTGCCAAAGCATGAGCTCACCTTTGGGTAGTCGGCGTGGATGACCAAAGTAGTTACCGACTCTTGTACCACCACGACACCACTCGCCCACACCTCCCCTCGGGAAAATGGCGGCGGCGGCGGAGGGGCTGGCGGCGTACCGGGCGGTGCTGCGGGCGGCGCGGCGGACGTTCGCGGGCGACCAGCTGATGCTGACGGAGTCGGCGGTGGAGATCCGGCGCCGCTTCGAGGAACACCGCGGCCTCGCCCCTGGCTCCGACGGGGCCGCCCGCGCCCTCTCCGAAGCCCGCGAGGCCGCGCATTTCATCGCCCACATGATCGTCCAGGCCCAGCGCGCGCCCTCCGGATCGTTCGGTACTACTACTATCTATAGGATACCAATCACCACTGCCGCCCAACACCACCTGCTTGAATCGTGATGCTTGCTCTCTGTTTAGGTTCTTAGGGTTTCGAAAGATTTCGTTGCGTGTTGATCTTAGAAGCAGCCGTTGGTTTGCGTTACGTGAGCTTGGGTTTTGAGCAGTAATTGGGTTGATACTAGGAGCAGGTGAGGGTTGTGAATTGGGCCTGCGGAATATGGATGTTCACTCTAGTTAGTATTAGTAGAAGATAATGTGGTGCTTGATTCTTGATGAAGAAGGGATCTGCAGATGAGTGCAGAATGACTATTGTTAACACTTGAAATTTCTAAAACAGATAAAAATGCAGCTGCTCTGCTCCACATGGAGCAACATCGCTAAAGTGGCAACAGTTTGTTAGAAATAATTTTGACGTAGAGTTCAAGACGTAGTAGAGTACGTCTCCGTGTGTAACTCAAGTTGAAGTTGTATCCAACTTGAAATCCGAATACATATACTAGTAGGAGATTAGTAGTCTATATATTGAGGAGGCTTGTAGCCAGTTTTAAAAGAAAAAAAGAAGAAAAACAAGGGAAAAGGAGGAGCAAGTAAGAGAATAGAGAAATTCAGAAATTCTCCTGTGTTCTCTCAGTTTATTTGCGATGTGCGCATTTTCTCTTGGAACAAAGTTAACAAGTGGTATCAGAGTCTAGCCAAGAATCGAGTCACTGGAAAAATTATCTCGGCCATTCTGTTTCAGCGCGTCTTGCGCGGTGCTCCTGAGGCACACGTCGCTTGTCTTCGCGCAGCTCTTCCGTGAAAAAGACACGCGCAACACGTCCATCTGTTTTCTCGGTCCAAAGAAAGTCAAGCAGTAGCACCAGGCTTCCTTTCGGGTCTCGGTCAGCGCACGAGATAGGCAGTAGTGCTCCCGAGGCGAAGTACAATTCCTGTGCCAGGAGAGAAAACCCCAAGCCGAGGATGAAGAAAGCGTTTTTTGCTAAAGCACTCAGCGATGATGAATCAATAGTGCTCTGATGATGAGTTGAGTCAGGGACGTTGAGAAGATGTGTCGCTGTCCAAACTCAAGTTAGGTGGAAAGAAATCGGAACGTGAGGAGATGTATCACCGTTCTGTATCAAGTATGAGTTTAGTAAGTCGTAGTTGAGTTCGACTACCTCAATGTTTTAGAATCTTTGAATCTGGATGGACCCATACCAGTTAAGTTAAGTTCCTACATGTGGCTTGCATGTAGAACGTTTCATGTGGAGGCGTGGCTGGTAGTTCATAATGCATTGAGACTAAAACTAGAGTATGTCAAGTCAAGATTAAAGAGGAGATTGTTAGAAATAATCTTGACGTAGTAGAGTACGTCTCCGTGTGTAATTCAAGTTGAAGTTGTATCTAACTTGAAGTCCGAATACATATACTAGTAGGAGATTATTAGTTTATATATTGATGAGGCTTGTAGCCAGTGTTAAAAGAAAAAAAGAAGAAAAACAAGGGAAAAGGAGGAGCAAGAGAATAAAGAAATTCAGAAATTTTCCTGTGTTCTCTCAATTTATTTGCGATGTGCGCGTTTTCTCCTGGAATAAAGTTAACACAGTTAGTCGCTGGAAAACACATTGAGCAAATTGGAGTTGCTAGTTTTGAAAGTGTGTCAGAAATCCATTCTCTCTAAGATTGGGGCTTTTGAGTTTGCATTTCACATGTTAGGTGTAGCTGGTGTATTTGGTGGATCCTCCGTTTTCTACTTTCTGAAGACGAGAGCTTTGCCTTTGGAAGCACCAGTAGTGTAGGGGGACCTGGCCTGCCGAACCCCTCTGAATTCATGGAAATCCAGCAATTCTTGAGTACAAACTGCGATGAGGAATTGCTAAAGTCATTTTAAGCACAGATAGTTTTAATTAGCCATATTTTGCAACTTTTTTGGTTTTATGTCTGCTGCAACTGGTTGTCCAGTAGCTCTCAACGGTACTAACAGTCTCAGATATATTGCATTAGATGGAAATAATGTATTTTTTTCTTGGTACTAGATGTAGCATTTCACCAAAACCATCGCAATAGAATTCTAAGAAATAAATTTTCTTGAGTGACTTCACATGGGGGTTGACTGACTGGATTGGACCTGCCCTTGTCAGCTGCCAGATTTACTGGTTCGCATTTGGCTGAAAAGTTGCAGCATGAGGGTGTAATGTTGGATTCGAACTAATCTAACATATTTTGAGCAAGACCTTACAATGCACCCTGGGTACATCACATTGTGATTTTCGAACTTCAATTCAACAATACCTAGAGGAACATAACCTTAGTCCTCAGTATTGAGTTTTCAACTTGACATGGTTGGAAGGCAGAACGCTACACATGGTAGAGCTAAAGATGTAAGTACCAACTGTGGCTGTGCCCTTGTAAAAGGTTTGACTTATGTTACCCTGCAAAAGAAGAAACCTTTCACAAAGAAAACCTTTGGAAGGTGCTTGAACCTGTCTCTATACCCTTATGGCTACTGGTTGGTTTTATTAATTACGTTTAAGCATGAATTAGCACTGGTACCACCATTAAGCAATTCAGTGATGTTTATGTAGTTATGTTTTGTGAAAATCCCAAATTTGTCTCCACCATCTCACTTGTCCGATATCCCCTCAAACTTCCAAATCTAGTAGTCTGGTCATTTGTAATCTCCTTCCATCAATGGCAGTTTGATCAGCCTAGAAGCACCCAAACTGAAGTCACTGATGAAGGGTGTTAGCTCTGCAGGGCATGAGCTCAATGGTTGCAAAGCTTGCTGTAGTGCTGTGTAAGGAGCTCATGTGGTGTGAGAACAAGTGCAATGAGTCCAGCCACAATGATGCTTGCCCTAGAACTGCTGTATATGCAGCTGATGGTGGTGGAAGAGTGCACAAGTAGATCACTTCCCTTGTGTGATTGCGATTTATTTGTTCAAATGCCTCAATTTATGTATCCATGGGTCATGGTCTCAGATTGTGTATTTTAGCTCTTGCATAGTTGTTGGGAACTCTAGGGAAGTGAAATGTTGAATTTCTCTTTTCCTCATTCAATTAATTTGTCATGTTCAGTCATGTTGTGAACTAATTTAACTCCATCATTCCTGTACATGTCATGGTTTAAATTCTTGAGTCAAGATTATGGGTATTGCTCTTGAACTAATTGCTGTTTGAGTTCAATGTTTGTAGGTTATTGGATTGGTGAATGGTGATCACACTTTTTAACCTACATAAAACTTCCAACTATTGGCCTGAAGTGAGGCTCTATCATTGATACAGTGTGCACAAAGTAATTCACCAAAGAGAATTTAACCAGGGGGCACAAATGTCTTATTTGTGTTCACTGTGTAAAAAGCAACAAGAGACTCTGAAAATTATCTTGGGACTGGACTATTGTGAACCTTTTTTAACATTTAAAATATGTAATTATAGTCTTATTTTTGTTGCTTAAAAATGTAAGTCAATCAATATGTTCTAGGCATATTTGTCATACAATTCTGTGATACATTGCCTAACATAATCCTCTAATAGTTAAGTACCTTTTTCATCTTCTCAACAATCTCACTACTAAATAGCACCTCACACACATTAAAATTTTCTTGTAAAAATCAATCCATTAGTTATCTCCCCTTTTTCACTCCACAAGGATTTGGGTATGTGCTTGAGCCTTTAACACAATTTGATATCGAAATTTTGTCCGACAGAGGGCAAAAAGGAAGTTACAGTTTATACTTTATACAGTGGGCATAATGAAGAGAATCATTCCCGTATTTTTCAAGAGGGGTGTTAGGGACATGGCTAGGGAGGCCACAGCCTACGCACGAGGAGGAGGTGCAGCAGCATGGAGTCTATAGCGTGCATGCATATCTTCATATTAGAAATAGTTAGATGCATACCTTCATATTAGGAATAGTTAGATGCATATCTTTATATTTGGATAGTATGAATATGATCTTATCTTTAGTTAATTGGTTGCATTAGATCATGTTAGTTTCCATATTTTTAGGGGTTAACCTTATCTATATAAAGAGAGGAGCCACACTATTCATGAGGAAGCAATGAATAATCAAACGAGTCTCTAGTCACCATCCTATTCTAAAATCAGGCCTTAGTGCCTCTCTACCTTGCTTGGGAAAAGTCCTACCGGCAGTTAGATGAGGGCAAGCGTCCTACCCTCAGTCCTCAAACCTGTACCTAACCACCGACCATATCATTTGGTATCAGAGCCACACACAATGGCTTCTGGTGTCGATAAGATTAAGGCCGATGGAATCAAGACCAGAATACCGACATTGACAAGTTATCCCCTAGTGAGCTCTGTCCCAACATCAAGGCCTTATTGTTGGACCAACATCAAGACCTTATTGTTGGACTTGAAGATGGGATGGGACAAGAAAGCGTAGCATGTTACTGCGATTTCTGTGTCATCACTGCTTGTCAAGTCGCCATCCCCGTCGGTTGTGACATTGCCGAAAGTGCATTAGTGGAGTAGTAGGAGGCACTTGCTGTCACCACTGTAGCAGTGCCACCACCACCATCTCTAGCACCGGTGATGCTTCCACAATCACCCACGCCGTCTTTAGCTGCACCATTGGTGCTTTCGCCGAGAAAGAAGGTTGCCACCATGCAGCTGCAGGCTTCTCTGCACGGCCGGCCGACGCTGTGCCTTCGAAGGTGCGGTGTACAGCAGCTGTCATGTGGGGTCTGTGACGCCATTGCATCTCCCCTACAACCGTTGCACCCCGGGGCCAAAAGGGCGTCATTGCTGCCCCACGCCAGTTGCCTATGCTGTCGGCAACTCCCTCAACATCAAGCCACGCCGAGGGTCGCAAATCAGCGTTGTTGCCCATTAGAGCATTGCTGACCCTTTTCCATGCGACACGACGTTGTCATCGTGCCCTCTCGTCGACATGGGGACACCTCGGGTTGCAGCCATGGCTGCCGCCCTACAGTTCGAGAATGAGCTGCTCATCCGGAAGGGGTGAAGTGTTAGGGACATGGCCAGGGAGGCCACAGCCTGAGCACAAGGAGGAGGCGCAACAGCATGGAGTCTGTAGCAAGTATGCATATCTTCATATTAGGAATAGTTGGATGCATATCTTCATATTAGGAATAGTTAGATGTATATCTTCATATTTGAATATTATGGATACGATTTAGCTTTAGTTGATTGGTTGCATTAGATCATGCTAGTTTCTATATTGTTAAGGGCTAACCTTATCTATATAAATAGAGAAGCCGCATTATTCATGAGGAAGCAATGAACAATCAAACGAGTCTCTAGTCTACCACCTCTTCTAAAATCAGGCCTTAAAGCCTCTCTACCTTACTAGGGAAGAGCCCTGCTGGCGATTAGATAAGGGCGAACGTCCTACCTTCGGTCCTCGGACTTGTACCTAACCACTGACCATATCAGGAGTCATCAAAAACTTTGATGGAGTAGATAAAATTGAGTGGAAGATGTATAGAAAGTTTTGTCATGAAGCACCTTTTTATAGATGGAGAAATAATGAAGCTGTAGCTGAAGATCATAATTTTGCACAGTTCCATCAGGTGATTGTTCGCATGATGTGCATTAGCTTGAATAAATCCATGTGTTTTCCTTGAAAAGTGCACAATCACTCTATACTTTCTTAGATACAGGTATATAGCCGCTCAAGATGAATATGTAACTCAGTGTTTTCCTGTCCTTGATAAGTTAATTATCTGGGAATACAGGCTTATCATTTAAACAAAATGATGTTTTATATAACTAAAACATGTGTTTTCTCAATACCAGCTTTCCATCATTGGTCCAAACTAGCATAAAGAGGCCCAAGGTAAAAAGCAGATTGAGATTTTTCATATAGCATTAGTCTGTCCACCCAAGCCACATGTCTTTTTTTGTCCAAAGAGTCTGTAATATGTGAGTTTTATAACAAAAGGGATGGTGTTCATTTATCACAAATACTGTGGAGTGTGGATTGCAGTGCGAGGTGTGTCAGTTTCTCAAAACTATGCACTAGCTGCCTTAAAGAGATCTTGAAAATTCGAAGATGAACAGTACAATTGTAAGGAATTTTGTTTTTTCAAAAAGAGATCTCTAGATGGATTCATCGTATTCCTTTGCCTTCTTTTGGTTGTAGCAAGACATGGGTACTGTTTATCGTATCTGATCACAGGTGGTCCAGACTACACCTCATGCCCACCACCAGTGCTGTGCAGGGTGCTAATAATGAAAAACTGGTCTGTCCCGACAATATATTGGCATTACTGGCTATTATGCTGCCATGCTTGTGACTTCCTTACGTGGGCATCATTGTTAACATTAGCCTATGTGAACTGTATTACTGGTCCAGGGGTCAGGGCAACAATCTTTCAGTTGATTGCAGTTTTTCACTTTGTTCTGAAATAAATTGACCCTTCAAAACTTGTTATGCCAATTCGTTTACTTTGGTGCTGTAGTTGTGAAGCCTGAGAAAGTACATGCTGGAGCTACACTTGAGCTTCCTTCTGAGGAGATCCTGTCTAAGTTGAAATAGCGGTGATGGGGAGCATCTGCTGTACAAGCGGCACAGAAATTCAACACCTTCTGGATGGCTAATAATACCAGTTTGCATCATCGGTCTGTTATATTAGTGGTCAGCTGAATAGTTTGCACCAATTGTATTCTTTTATGTACAAGTCAGCACATTTTGCCTACTCTCTATTCAGAACAACTTCTAGTGGTTCTAAGCTACGGTATCCTTGGTGCAAGTCATTGGAAAGCATCTCTTTAGATGATTTGATAACACATTTTTGGAGGATTTACTGGTTCAGACTGTTCTGCTGCCGTGGTTCATCATTGTTCTTTGTCCTGTTTAAATCGAGCTGAGACGTGAGATGCGGGTGGGACGTTCGTTTGATTTGAAACTTTGAAATGATGGAAAGGAGGCATGCAAATCCCTTATTGTACGTGCCTCTATCCTAAGAACAGAGTTTTGTATGCATTTGGGATTTGTCCCCTCCCGGCTATGTTTTGTCATGTATTTGAGATCTCCCAGCGTTCTGTACTGCGCATTGCTCCTGTACCTAATAAGTATTGTCGAGGAACAGAACCTTTACGTTGATGTTTAAACCGCTGAGTTCTGCAGCTCTAGTTTTCTACTATAGATATGTGTGTTCTAACGTCCCCTGTTTCGGAGGCATTAAACTTTGACCAGTACTAGTAAATTATGTTAGTTAACAGACAAGATATGTGGATGCTCCGATCGGTTTAAAAGACTGACTTCTAGCTTCTAGCTTTTAGAAACTATAAGACATTTGGAACGTGTGGATCTCTTAATTTTGGTTTTTTTGACTTTTTGGTCTTTTCTATTTTTTCCTCTTTATTCCTGTACATTGTTTGTGATGATATAAGTGTTTTTCTTTTTTAATTGAATGATTTAGAAAAAGCTAATAGTCGTTACAGTGTAATTTTAACCGTTAAAGTGTAATTTTTGCTAGAAACTGGTAGCCTGTTAGAGCGACCCTTATGGTTGAAATGCAGTTCTCTTTTTATGCTTTTTTAACTGTTTTTATGTTTCAACCAAAAAGACCATGCACATCTTGAATGATTTGTAGGAAGTGAGCTTCGCGGTGGAATTGGTTGTCTGAACTGTGAACTGTAGTTTGATTTCCTGCCCCTTTTGTTGGCATTAGATTTTTCTAACGTTGCCCTTGCAACCAGGGAACTCCAGCCTTTGGATCTTTCAGAAAGCTAATATTTTATTATTTCAAGAAAACAGCATGGCCCAGCATTGTTGTCTACCTGGCATCCTTGCATGGTATAAACTTACGTGTGAGTTTGATTGATCTGAATGAAATCGTTATAGTGTGTAATATAATCGGTTTATTTTAATTTATATTTTATGACTTCTCTCAAATAAACAAATAGGACATCTTCTCCGTCGCTATTTTGAAACGGTTTATCGGAATAGTCATTTACAAACAGTTTATCATATATCAATTTATTCGCACCAGTACTCCTACTAGGCGAAAAATGTGCTAAAAAAAAACTCGCCCGGCATTACTTTGTTCTGGTCTCCTTGGCTCAAAGCCTTCGTGTTGATATGTGATTGTTCCATCGCTTGTATGCTGCCTGCCCTCTTGAGTGTTTACTGCATCGGACAATGCTTCCCTAAAGTCGATGCGTCACGAGTCACGAGTGTGTTATCATTTGTGCACCTATTTTTTTTTTCAACAGTAAGGCACGAGCGCTGGCAATTTGATCTGTGCATCTATGATCTGTCACACGTATTCAGGGTACATTTAGAACATAGAAATTTTTGCATAAGATGGTATAGATCCTTTGGAATCTAAAATTTAAAAGTTCCAAGCGACGCGTTAGATTTCTTTGATCTTTAATCAGAAAGGGAAATGCTACTATGCTCTCCCAAGAAACCCAATATAATTCCCCATCAACGCATGAATGGTCCATCTCTTGGCTCTATCTCGCTACTGAGATCATGAGCATTTTAACCAAACGAAATGATGAAGGATTTGACTGTCAGCCGTCGCCTGTGCTGGTACAGTGTCGCCCTGTCTTCACACCGCCGCATACAGACACGCCGCTGTATGTATTTGCCGTTGATCACTGTGGAGTACTGATGCTGTAGATGTTGGCCTTTCCTACGCAGCATTACCACAGCACACCATCGCCACGAAATTCACCTACCTCACCCAGCAGCTAGCTCATGTGTGCTGTGTTGTCACCAAACAGCGCCTTTCCTTTCTGGGACAATGATAACAGATCTGTTCTTTTCGGTTTCTAAAAGCTACTTTTAGCTTTTCTACAGTAACTAGTTTCTAAACAGAGTATTTTTTTCAAGATATAGTCTACTTATTAATTGTAGTACATACTTTACTGACTTTATTTATATCGGTAAAAACCGCACGTGAATTTTTGTTATTCAGTAATCTTTCGTATAAACAGCCTAAAAACCATAAGCTAAAACTAAAAGCCACAACCGCAGAAAAGAACGACATCTGGCCTGTTCTTTTCTACCGCGCTTATGGCTTTTGGCAAAATTTTACTGGTTACTTTACAGTGCAGATTACGGAGAGACAAATACTCACTTGCGATTTTGGATGGTACAGATGTTGGGCTTTTAATGTGTAGATCGTTTTACCCAGAGACCCGCCTTGAGAAAATACTCCGTTTGAAAGTTAGACTATAAAGAAAGCCAAAAGTTCGCCGACTTCGGAGGAAAAGAACAGGCCCACAATAATGCCGGTGAGGTGAGAGGATGCACACTGCAGGAGGCAGTAACCTGCGGCTCCTATTCTGCAGCAATCAGAGCTTCCATTTACTCTTGCCTTCTGCATGCAGGGAGGGAAGCCAGCGCAGGTGCAGATTCCGAAACGGAGGGCATGCATGTGGGTGTAATGTGGCAACTTTCTGCAGGCCTGCAAGTTACAATGCAGCCATTCATGAAAGTGTGTTCAGTTCGTACCATCTCCCCCGGAGTGTTCGTGTTTAGATACCATTGAAATCTTTTGATTGAAAAATAAATAGTAATAATAAAAAGAAATACTTTTTAGGAGGATCCGAGCAATAGAAAAATTGAGAGATATACATGTGTGAGATAAAAATAAGAGGAGCGAAGAGGTAATGTTCATATGATCTTTGTCTTATTCTCGGAATAAAATAAAAGTAAAAGCAGTAAAGAAATCGTCTAGGGAATGTGTAGCAGTGGTTTTGGAAGCAAAGTTGCTGCTGTACTTGTAACTGTTTGCCTTTCCCTTTCACTCCTTTTTTTTCCCTGCTGCTCTCTGTGCCGCGGCGCTTCTGAACTAGGGAATCCTGTGACCCTTGGAATGTAATGCAACTAATCGAAGTCTTTTGGCCCTTGTTGCTGTTGGAAGAAGCTCGTGATGCATGCAGTGCCAAGCCAAGAGGGTGGCGTGCCCTTTCGGGGTTGATTTTCTACCGCCATTTTGTTTCTACATCTGTGTACGCGCAGCTATCGCTCACAGATTACAGGCTAATTTATCCCCGGTGCAGTGTTTTTTGTTTTTTTATCGACAACTATTTTCTTAGGATATATATTATTTTTAGTTTCTTGTTGTTAACTAATTTGTTGTTTACAATTTTTTTTGTTTTAAAGGCGTATTATTTTTTGATTGAAAAAACAAAGACCGGTCCGCAGCTAACCCCAGCATCCAATGGCAATGGCAATATAGGATGAACCAAAGTTCCTGGCCTTCGAAAATCCTGACAAGGTGTGAGATGGACGGTGCACATCCCCATCAGCTAGCACACGATGGCCGGCCAGGTCGTTAGGATTAACAACCCATTTGTGAGGTCTTGGACCTTGCAGAGAGCATGCACTAAACAGTCCAATAATTCTATGGTTCAGCCCTCCCCTCCTCCTCCTCCTCCTCCTCCCTTTGCATGCATCCAAGATTGGGACCAAGAATGGCCAGGTTGTAACCCACCTTTTCCTCCCTTCGTAGACAAACTAGAACAAGACACCACAACAAAAGTGAATCTGTAAAACCATTCTAATTGTCCTTGGTTAATTTGTTTATTACTCCCATTGGTCATTAGCAATCGGAAATCATATATAGTCCCCCTGAAGCCATATTGTAGATACACGAGCGTAGCGATAAGACCTTGGAATCTGATTGAAATCAGTCAAATGGTTCATGATTAATTAGTAGATCTGATTTCGTTGATTAAATTATTTATGGTACAACTCAAACGGTTTAATGAAGTTTTTATTCTCCAAGTACAGAACGGTACTACTTGTTAAAACATCCACTTGTCGGAATTTCTGGAGAACCCCAGCTGGTAAAAGAATAGGGTTTCATCTTCTTGTTATTTTTATCACCATCGTAACGGACAGGATTGTTGTCTCCTTCCGGCGTCTCTTTCACGACGAGCTGTCGTCTGCATGGATCGCTGATCCCACAGTGCGACGACACATCACGAATGAATACGAGCATCGGAGTCGATAAGATGAAATCTAAGTGATATATGTATGCTTACACTATCTATCTGATTCTAGTCGACAAAATCCTGACAAGATAAGGAGTTGGTCAATTCTTCGGTGGCTTAACTGTGTGGTAAAGATCTGCCTGAGCTGTAGAATGTCATATCTCTGGACTTCAGATTGGTAGCTAGCTACATGTATTTTTTTTCAACCAATGATCGGCTCTTTCATTCGAGACAGGATTGTAAGTATTCAGTAATGCACAAGAACACAGTGTCAGAGGCTGCGAGTAAAGTGGATAATTTATCTTGGCAGTAGATCAGACACACGTATGGTCATCACATTGTAGATATTAATTATTGTACTATGTACTTGAACAAAATGTCTGTAGTTCCTGGCCAGTAGTACATTGGCAAAAAACCAAGCAAGGGTCTCTACCAGGGTTACTCCTTTCTTCAGTTGCAGAATTGCATTCCTCGCGAGGTTCGGGATCGGTACTCTTTCCATGGTAATATTCTACATGAAATAACTAATACAGGTACTAATTTCTATGTAGTTAACTTAATCCTATATTTTTCGTACACTATTGATCAAAGTTGCAAAAGTTTCCATGTGGAAATCAAACATTTTATCTAAAATTTCCGTAAAGTCCCCGCATTTCAATCAGGGACTCACCCCATCTTGTAGGACCTTTGCGTCCTCTGTCAGGGCCATGAAATGGAAACCTTAACGTACAGGGAGAGGACAATTGTTACAACAACCAACGCCAAGGCAAAGGACGCACGTACAGTGCTGAACCGCTGACGAAGTGCTACTGCTATTACCGTTATCGTTATGGGTGAAAAACGGTAACGGATAATTCGTTTCATCCGATATTCGTATCTGAGAAAACGCGAATATGGTAAGCAAAATTTGTATTCGAAAATATTCGTATTTGAGAATATTCGTATCCGTATTTGAGAATGTTCGTATTCGTATTCGTATTCGTATTCGTATTCGAGAATCTTTGTATCTGTATTCGTATTCAAGACTATTCGATTCGTATTCGATCCGTTTCTAAAACCATGAAAAATCCGTACGAATTTTGTAACTCAAAATTTGAATTTATGCGGTTTAAAACCAGTAACCGGTCAAACATCGGTGAAAAATCGTCAAAACCGCTAGGAATCCATTTTATCCAATATTTATATTTATTTTAAAAATATAGTTTCATATCTGATCCATTTCCACACCCCTAGTTATCATCGCGCATGGATGCGTGCTGTCATGGAACTCACGGCTGGCCACGGATAGTATTCCTATCTTCCAAACAAGCCCTTCATTTGTTACGTAACTCTGTACGGACACGTGTGTAACACAGTGACAGGGGCGGAGACAAGGGGGGCTGGGAGGGGCCTGGCACCCCAATTTTCTACTAATCTTTTATTATGTAGTTAATTACATGTGTTTAATTAGTGGTTTAGCCTCTCCAAAAAAATACAAAGTACATTTCACCTAATGATCCTGCTGATTTCTTAAGTCAAGAATATTATCCTCCCAAAGTAAAGTGGAAAAATATTATCCTGCTGATTTCTCAAGTCAAGAAAGAGCTCAATTGGAGTATCAATTGCCACATTTCTAACTTGATGTATGCAACCATCCAGACCTAAGTGCATTACCATCACTTGCTGATCTAACAAATGGACTAGTTAAGACTGGTAAAGATTCATCTTATCCTATGGTGGGTAGGTTGTTAAGATTAATCTTAACTCTTCTGGTTTCAACTGCAACCACCGAGAGATGTTTTTCAGCTATAAAACTTGCGAAGACGCGACTTCGAAGTACAATGAGAGATGGATTTCTACGAGATTGTTTGGTAATTTATATTGAAAAGGAATTGGCCGCAAAGATTAGTAATGATGATATTATTAAGGCCTATGATCTTGCTGGTAGTCGTAGAGCTAAGTTTATGTTAATAGAGATGTAATTTTCTTTGTATTGTAATTTGCGAAATATATTACTCTGATATGTAAATATTGGATTGGTAAATCCGGTATGGTTCATTGGTACTACTCTACTTGTTGTACATATTGTCTCCCTATATTCAATTCCTGGTTCTGTTCCTGCACAGTGACGTACCGTCAGTACGTGCATATCTATACATAGATAGAGGACGGTAAATCTATTTTATCTAAGCAAGCAGCTGCATCTCAGGGGAAAAGTTGGAAGATCTCCATGCTTTTTGCGGGGAGGGCCGAGGGCATGCCATCCCGTCAAACGACCATGCTCTGCGCCTTTCGTTTTGTCTCCAACCCTTTGTCATACAAAAAAAAAAGACCACATTGCGTATGTGAATATACACGTGCATTCATGCTCATACATACATACATACATATACACATATATTACATACACGCGGTCCAGGGGTCCATGAACTACTACAAGTAGTTCAAGGGCCTGTTCTTTAACGGCTTCTAAAAACGGCTTTAGCTTTTGTTATAGTACCTAACTTTCAAACGGAGTATTTTTCAAGATATGGTCTACAATTTAATTGTAGTACACGTTAAAAACCCAACATCTGTATCAACGAAAATCGCAAGCGAGTATCTCTCTCCGTAATCTCTGTCATAAATAGCTAAATTTCAAAAAATTTAACCAAAAATCATAAACCGCAGCTAAAAAGAACATGCCCCAAGATTACTCGACCAGAGATCAACTCTGTCCTCAACCTAAAAAGTGTGGATCAGACCAGCGTTACCGTCCGATCTCCTTTAGATTCAACTTAGCAGGGTTTCTTGCACCACATGAATTACACCATATGAAGTATACGTCCAACAAGAGAGGGAGGGAGCAGTTAAGTGTAAGAAAAAGTCTACTTGATCACCTAAAATATTGAGGTGCGTCTACACCAAAACCGTCTAAACAACCTCTAAAGTATGCAAAACTGTCTAAATAACACCTAGAGTGGTTTCAAAGGTGGTTTTGCCACCGTGGCAACACACATGGTTGCGATGTGGCGATGACTTCAGTTTAAAAATTATTTTAAATAATAGGACCCACAAGCAAGTCACCCACAGGGAGAGAAACAGAGAAAGACATGTCTTCATCTTCTACCTCCGTTCGCACCAAAGAAAGAAAATAGAGCAGCGCAGTAGGATCTCTTGATGACAATGGCGGAGCTTCATGGAGGCCTGGGTGGGTCCTTGCGATGCCCTGTGTTGTTACACTGAGGAAAATCACACTTAAGCAATGAATTATTATTCGTTTGCTAGTAGAATACAACTCCAACAAATAATAAGTCTTTACTAGAGTCGTGCAACAGAACAATAATATAGAAACTATATCTTTATTACAATATTTGTTACCTGGGGCTATGGTCCTTAATACAATTATATAAATAGAAAAGGTACAGAACAAATACCCTATTGCTCGCCTGCTTGGCTCAGCAGGACGCCAACTTGTCCCAACAGCCGTATAGAGTGTCCACTTCATCCTGGTCCTCATAACCATCACCCTCGTCTCCTCTGGCCTCGTCGGTGCCTACAATCCCTTCATCCCACTCGGAGTAATTCCCGGCCGTATTAGGGTCTAACAAAGAAAAATAACAGTAAGGGTGAATACTAATGTTTTCAGCAAGCATTAATAGCAAAAATACACTATATGACTCTTCTCTGTTCGTTACCACATTTCTACTCATTTGATTCTGGAAAATAAACTATCAAATTAACTGACAAGTTTTATTTTATGAAAACACTACTTTTCACTAGAGAAAAGAAAGATCCCTAGTGATCTCCGTAGCCTCTAATCTAGGAGACAGACATGAATTCCTGATTTTATTGTGCACTGTGTAGGATTGCATGGCACAATTAGAGGGGGGTGAATGATTGTCTCCGCTTATCGGTACTCGAAATCAAATCTCAAATCACAAGAAAAACAATCTAACTTACAGATGTGGAATTCGACCGCAAGACGCTTCGCTTAACCGTGTGAAGGTTACGACCGCTCAGAGTTGTTCTGCAACAGGTTTGCACGTAGTCGAAACCTTCTGTCGTTCGATCGTTCTGATCGCTCAATCTATAGCTCTGTTGTTCTGGCAGTGAGACAACACCTTTGCACATGGTAGTAAGCTTCAACCTCCGCTTGAAATGAGAACACGCCGAAAATAACACGTGCCAGTTTCTTGTAAGATCAAGATGTGTTAGCACACCGCCACCAAATAACGTTGACTAGCTTTTCTTGGAATAGATCTGATATATTATTTCTATATCATGTATATGGCTACAAAGCGCCCTCATGGCACCCCTAAAAATCTTAGCACAAAAAACAAAGCCAATACTAAACCCTTAGCCTCTCCCCTGCTTTTATATGCTAGAGCTATAAACCGTGTTCATCTCAAACATGGACATCTCAAATCGTGTCCTTAACAACCTGGACACACAATCCAATCTCTTCCGAAAATCAAGGGACCCGAAACCCTTCCAAACACGGGTTTTAACCAAACTCTACCTCTTCCAAGTTATGGACTCTCTCCATAACTCCTACGTGACGAAACCTCCAGGATAGCACCTCCTGTATTTTCATCATGCACCATCATCACGTGTCGAAGCCTTCGGGAACGCACCTCCCATATCTTCTCCATGCATCATCCTCACGTGTTGAAGCCTCCGAGACCACACCTCCCGTATCTTCTCCACGCATCACCACCTTTGATCTTCATGTGCTCTAGCGTGAGCCCGACCACCTCACGTGACATCTTCAACCACCTAGACCTCAGACTTCCCCATCCTAGTCCCGATTCTCCTCGTCACCAACCATGATCGTCTCCACGCCCACCTACACATATAAAAACCAAAGAAAATTTTTCCGGCACATGGTCTTCACATCTTGACCGTCATCAGCACACACACACACTCGAAACACACCCTCGTCTACTCAGAGACAAGAACAAAACCTTCCACGATAACCAACCAATTCGTCCATGATCATCAACCAGATCATCCACGACCACACATCCTATCACTATCCAGAAATCACCCTAAGACTATTCATTACATTTACCAATTCCATCGCTTTCCAAAACTCAGTCTTAGACCACTCAATACGACCGCTAGTACAATGAGTACTAAAAAATACCAAGTACTTGAGAATTACCATCGCTCCGCTCAAAACACTCGGGAATAACTAGCATCTCTACCGACCATAAATCCATCGAGTACTTAACAACCGAGTACCGATCACTTCAACCACGACTACCGAACACAACACCTTTGACAACCGATTGCTGACCACGATCACGTAAACCACAACTATCAAGTACTGAGTCCTTCCGACTATCGAGTATCGATTCCTTCCGACTACCGAGTACTACGACCATCTGCCCACAGAGTACTTCCAACTTCCAAGTACCGAATCCTTCAAGTACTATTCTTTCGAGCACTGTTCACCGATCACCAACCACCATGCACTAGCCAGTCATACCGTTGGCCAAATACGAGTACTCGAAGTACTCGAAGATAACAAGAGTTAAAGAATTCGTACCAACCATGAATTCTATTTTTACAAACCATGAAGCCTACGGCAACCAATCATAAAGTCTTCGGCTTCCGATCGCAAAGTCTACGACTACTGATCACAATCCTAAGACCACCGACCAGTAAAGTTTACAACTACTGATCACAAAGCCTTCAACTATTGAGAGTCGACCAGTAAAGTCTACGACTATCGAGTACAACCAGTAAAGTCAACGGGTATGGAGTATCGACCACAAAAGGCTAAGACTATCGAATATCGACCAGAAAAGTCTTCGACTATCAACTAGTTACTGTAGCTATGACCATAGACAAGGAAGCAAACTTTAAATCTAGACGAGCTAGCAGTCTCGTATAGCAACCTATTGTTCCATACTCAAATCTTTTAGCATGTGGCATGCTTGTAGCATACTTCTTTTCATAATGCCATCTTTGTGGCAATTTTTTATTAAATGATGGCATGCTTGAAGCATATTTCTTTTTTATTTATGCACTTTTTGTGCCTTTTTCTTTTTGTTAACCATGGCATGTTTGAAGCATATTTCTTTTTATTTATGCATTTTTAATGATATGCCAATTGAGTAATCATAAAAAGATTGCAATATGAAACATACTAGCCTCATAGCCTTGATTTAAAATAAGACTCACAATCTAGCTAATCCTTTTAGATGAACATAGCAAAGTACTTTCTAAAATTAATCTAGTCAAGGTATTCCGCCATGTCATGCGTTAATTCAAATGTAGCAAATTTATTAAAACCAGTCATGACCAAAGCTACAGAGCATATGAATGCTCTACTAATTATTTGATTTTAAAGACTTGAACTTGATGTATTTCTTGATAGGTATAAACAAAGCTTTTGAAAACATTTAAACACTATGCACCCTCAGAATAATCCCATCTCACTCAGCAAAAGAGCAAATTGAGAAGGAATAAGCAGTTAAGAGTGAAAACGAGCAATGAGAAAAAAACTCGAAGACCACTTGTAAAAAGACCACTTGTAGAATAACATCACCTTTTTCACATGGTCTAACTAGTAATTGAAACTCTTGGATGCCATCAAAAGGAGTGAAGACCCATCAAATGTTCCAGTCAAGTTGATGTAAAAAGACTAGAATCCAATCAAGTGCATGTTCTCCATCCCGCGTTAGCTGGTCTTACATTATAGAAGGCGTCAGTCTCACAGTACTGCGGTTAGTGAAATAAGATTTAGGAATCCAGTACTGTGATACACGACGAACAGGAGCAACAATAGACACTAATAAAGATTTAAGTGAAGTATTAGCATCTAACAAATTTTGACCAGATAGTCATTGAGAAACTCGTTCGACTACGGAGCATCTGACTTCCTTAGCAGAGCTGGTCTAACCACTGATTGGTCAGATCGCATGGCCATCACTGGTCGAAAATGACCCGACTACTTATATAAAGCTGGTCTGACCCCTGACTGATCTAAACGAGCAAAGAAAGCCGATCAAAAGTCTCCTGCAAAGCTGGTCCGATCGCGGGAAACAGCTGGTCAAAAATCTTGTTCGACCGCTCAAGTTTGACCACGAGAAACATCTGGTCTAATCGCCTGAGATCAGTCTAACCGTGTCTGCAAGGATGGTCTAATCCTCGACCAGTCTGAGCGAGTAGAATAAATTGGTTGAAACACTGGTCGTTGAAACATTGATCGTAATGTTGATCCGACTACGCGAGAAAGCTAGTCTAACTAGTCCTATTGCAAAAACTCCCAGACCTACAGACGATCGGTTAGAGGAAGCAAAGCGACAGTTGAAAGTTTGCACAGTCTCCACTTGAGAACGCTTTCTTAATCTTAGTCATTCCTTCATGATAATCACAAAGAGTTTTGCAAGGTCTCCACTTGAGAACGCTTTCTTAATCTTAGTCATTCCTTCATGATAATCACAAAGAGTTTTCCAAATTAAGTGAGCAGAAGCAATATGAGCTACACGATCAAATTCTTTGCGAGAAATTTCTTGAAAAAACAAGTTACAAGCTTGAGCATTCAAATCAACATCTGTTTTATTCAAAGTCATAACAGCAGCAGGGACCTCATAGGATTATAAATGTTTTTCCAAATGTCACTACCTTGATCCTCAATATATGCTTGCATACGACACTTCCAAAAAGCAAAATCAATACCATCTAACGTGGGGGACAGTTCACATACCTATCTGATGCTATCGCAGCCGGCTCTGATACCACTTGTAGGATCGTATGGCATAATCAGATGCGGGTGAATGATTGTCCCCGCTTCTCAGTGATGAACTGATGTTGTCCCGATCTTTCGATGAGAAGGAAATTTAGATTGGGCGATGATCAACTCTCACGATCTAGGCTATGAACGCAGTACGTACGAACCGTGCAATCGCTAAACTGATCATTAAATTGTTATCAACCGTGCTAAAGACCCGATTGACCTGATCACGAGGATCGATACCTGCAAGCAATCGAAGAATAAGAAAGAACAAGGTAACAAGCAATTTGAATTGCAAATATATGATTGAGTTCAAAAGGTGGGATTCCATAGAGGTTCTTTACAGTTGGTGTAGTGACACAAGCGAAGAACAAGAGTTTTGTCAATAGAAAAACTAAGCAAACGAAATCCAAACCCTAAAGTGTAGCACACATGAAACTATATGAGGATGACGGCCAGAGGGCGATGGCCAGGGGGTGGGCGCACGCCTCTACGATTACAAGGCCCATGTGCCCAAGTGGAGGTGACGCAACACCAGCCTGATTCAAAATCAGAGATAGCATTAGCAGCATTGCAGATTGCAACACACTCAGAAGGAATTTGGAAGTGAGGCTGGATCTGTTGGAAAAAGAACAAGATAAGCTGTCCATCACTCATGGAGCTCAAACGGAACCCGTATGTGAAAGTTATGCTTGTTTCAAGTCAGTGTTGTCTCCAGAGGACGATTGAATTGCACATATTTTTTGTCATGATCAGCTCCTAAGTTTCTGATTAAAAGATCACAAGCATTAGGTAGTAGCATATTATTATTACAAACAAAATGCACTCCTAGAAATGAAGTTAGTTGGTAGTTCAATTGACATGCGCGAGCTCTTGTGATTGGACCTTGCAAGTATATAGGTTCAGATCTATTGGTTATATGCATGGAATTGATGTCCTCATCACTCGGTACCTGAAATCAAATCTCAAACCACAAGAAAAATAATTTAACTTACAGACATGGAATTCAACCGCAAGACGCTCTACTCGACTGCATGAAGGTTACGACAGCTCAGAGTTGTTCTGTAACTGGTTTGCATGTAGTCGAAACCATCTGCCGCTCGGCCGTTAGCCGGCTTAATCACCTGCTGCTCCCTCACCAGACGGCAGGCAAGCCTATCGTCTGGCCACCGAACGGCAAGTTGCTTGCCATCTGGTAAGGGGCGGTAGACGCATGCCATCTAGTGAGGGGGCGGCAGACGCCTGCCACCGACAGCAGCGCCACGTGTCGCCTCGCGGGCACTGCCGTCCGTCTACCGGACGGCAAAAGCGATATTTTTATAAATACTGCACATATACGGCTATTTTTATAAATACAATACGAAACAGTATCAAAATAGATTTGGCTCCAAAATTGCCTAGCTGTTCACTGTAACCACACCAGTACTACAGTACATTCACATCTTTCTCTACACCGGTAGTACACTTACATCTCTCTCTAGCCCATGTGCACACTTATCCCTCCAAGAACCCAGTCCCGCTGCAATTACACGATCGCTATGAGCACATACTAGCTAGCAAGTGAAGCGGCAGGAAAGCTTGGCGCCGGCATTGAAATGCCGACGCCAACGACGGCAATGGCAGTGCCGCCGCACACCTCCATCCATTCACTCATCTCCTTCCTCCACCACCACCTCCGCGCGGTCCTCGCCGACCCCGCCGCGCTCCTCGCCGCGCGCCGCCGGTGCCTCGAGCTGCTCGCCCCTTGCGGCCCAAGCCGCGAGCCGCCGGGCCAGGACCCGGCCTCGGACGACGCCGCCTTACTCGCCGCGCTGCACGATGCCATCGGCGCGTTCCCCGGCGGCGCCGCTGACGCAGACGGCCTCGCCGGCGTCGAGGCGGCGCTGCAGGCGCCGGCGCTGCTGCCGGAGGACGGCGAGACTGCGGGGCTGGACAACCGGCGCGTCGCGGCGTGCGCCTACTTCTACCTCGCCCTGGTGCGGGCGGCGCAGGGGGACGCGTGGCAGATGGCCATGCACTTCCTGCAGGCCGTGGTCGTATCCCCGGACACGGTGGCCGCTGGCGAGCTCGCACCCCACGCGCTCTGGGACGGGCTGTTCGGCGAGGCCGTGCTGGCGCGCGCCGGCGGCGCCAGCGAGGAGGACGCGGCACGGCGGGCGGCCAGGCGGTACAAGGACTGGCTCATGTACTACAAGGTCGTGGCCGCCGTGCCGGACGGCGCCGGCGGCGCCTCGGCGGGCAGCGGCGGGTGAGTCGTTACAAAGGAGGAAATCTATTTCACCGCGACAGACAGACAGTTATAACTGTATCTGCTATACACTGGCTAGTATACTTATACGGCTAGTGTATATACATACATGATACGTACGCTGACCTGTATATACGTATACTCGTGTGACTGATGTACCGTACGCTGCTGAGGGGACTGGAAAGTGAAAACTTTTCATGATAGGGCTGTGATGTGTCGAAGTAGGGATGGTCTCTTTTTTTTTCGTGAAAAAGATTTTGTTACGGGGACGTGAGTGCCTTTTTGTCCAAGGTCCCTTTCACACTTTTCAGTTTTTTTTTCTTTCTCGCTAATTTTTCCCTTCATGCCATTGATGCAAAATTTTAGAATATAAAGTAGAGATTTTTATTTCTCTTTTGAATGCACAAATTTCACGGGATATAGCCCCGATCGTTTGAACTTAGGCTTCTGATTTCTGGCTTATTTTTTTATTATTCCTAAATTTCATCTTTTTCTAATTGTTTGGATTTTTTAGTTTTTTTGCTGGTTCCTTTTTTTCCGTATTCGTTTGCATTATACGTACTGGGCTAAACCATTTTTCCTATTTTTAAATTTAATTATGACAAATAAGCCACCATCAGCTACAGTGTAATTTTAACCAGCTATAGTGCAATTTTAGCCAGCTACAGTAAAAATTCAACAAGCCATAAAAATTCAGCCCAACTGAACACACTCATAGTTCCATTCTGCAGCACGCTCCAACCGAGGCCTTAGTTTTGTATGGCTGTATGTTGGTGACAATGGCTAAAGATGACAACAGCATAAGTAAGGACAATTAAGTTCTAGGATTGCAAGTCATGGGCATAACAATACATTAACTTGCTACCAGGACAAGACGAACACCTTTTTCTTGAGTCAGTTTGGTGCAGGACACCACCTTGTGATTTGTGAAAGAGATGTCTGGACTTCTCTTTCTAATTCCCTTTTGCCCAATCTTTTCTTCTCCCTGGTTCATGTAGAACCCATTGGAGCACATTGTGCAGGTCATGGGCACAAATCTGCACTTTCTAGCATGTCTCTGTGATGTGGCAAAAAGGAAGAGATCAGCACTCTTCCTTTTCTTTACGGGATTCTAAAAGGAACAGGCTGTCACACCTTTTTGCCAAATGCCATCTTCAAATTCCTGACGAATTCTTGAAGCAAAGCTGGGGCACAAAGATTCTCCACTAGCAGCTTGAGACAAGCATGTACACTAAACCATCCTGACCCACGGCTGCATGCCTGCAAAACTTTTAACACCATCTAGAGAGATCATCTTGAGTAGTGCTACTGCTATATATAGTTCAATAACCAGTAGATGAATTGATGGTTTCAGTATAGTCGTTTCATTGTTAATACAGCTATAGTCTCTAGCAGTGCTTGCTAGTTGCTAGTGCTATCTGTAGGTATAAAAAAGAAAGGAACAGTTGCCTCATTGTCTGAATATATACATCCATGAGCAGGTGTCTTCAGCTAGGAAGATCTGCAAGCTCTGTCATTCCGAGATGGCCAAATTTCTCAGAGGTAAGTGCCAATTTTTGCATACATGTCTTGATATAATGCAATGTATATACAGAAGAGTTGAGAAGTTACCTGCATTTGAGAGCTGAAGTGAATTTGACATTTCTGCAGGATAGGAGAATCCAATCGGTTGTTCATGAAACAAAGAGTACGGCCTCCATCTCCAACATCGGCGCTAATGATGGTTTCTCTGAGCTGAAAGATTTTCTTAACTGTGCGGATCAAGAATTTCAAGAAGATACCAAGGGGAGCTCTGACAGCAGGTGCCTACATGAGATGCTTGAGGAGTCCCAGTCCGATTCGCCAGCTTCCTTCTACTCACATCTTGCTTCTAGTGAAGCAAGCGACAGCGAGGTAAAAATATGGTCAATTCTAGCACTGGTTGCAAACTATCCTGGAGAAGGGAGTTCAATGTTCCAATTTTTTAGTTCAAGAACTTGATTTCAGAGTTTGCAATAGAACAGTTATCAGAACTGTGATTTTACACAAGTCATCCATGTGAATTGTCATAACATAATTCTGAAGTCCAAAGGTTTTGTCTCTGAAAGAGATACAAGCCTAAGAAGACCAAGATTAGATACAATTTTTCTTGGCAAATATTATTAAGTCCTGCCTTATCACTGTAAGCAGAGACTTTGTAATATTAATATATGGGGTAAGATTTACCTTAATTGCAAAAGTTTAGATATACTGGAGCAGCCCTTAGATTTAAATGGCATCTAATTCATCTGAAGCAGGCAGTTCCACATGACAAAGGGAGGTCAGCAAAGATTACGCCTATTGATGCAGATTTCTTGTCAACTAAACTCCATGAAAGGTACTACACTCGACATCATCGGCTGTACTGTTACCCGCGTTGTCCTAACACAGTCTGTCTTAATATCATCTTTGTTTAGATCAAGTCACAAGAAGAATCTGACATGGTGCACTTCTCCTGAAAATGCGATGATATACGCTCCTGACTCTCCCCTTTACCATGTCGATGATCATGAGATGAAACAAAACTACTTACAATCAAGCAGATCGCATGGCTCTCTGAATAACCTGTCAAACTCAGTCCTAGATTTAAAGAATGCAGACTCATACTCCACGTCCAACTACTACAAAAAGGACGACATCTTTGCACAATGCACACCCAGGCAAGATCTCAGATGCTTCAGCAACTTCTCAACCAAATTCATCAAGAGAAGTGCTCTATCTGACCTAGTCTCCCGAGGAAGCATGAGTAGGAAATTCAAGGCTTTCTCAAACAGTGATGACTGGAGCGATGTCAGCTCACGCTGGGGGAAGGACAGTCAGGCAGATTTTCTTGAAAGGTTCGAGAAGGCAGTATCGAAATTATTGGTTTCAGACGGGCTAGATAGCTGCCTAGATGCCAGCTCAGAAGTAACAACTATATGGCAGTTGCTCGATAATACTTCTGAGCTGAGACACAAATCATCAGTAAGGCAAGACATCCTTGACCAACTGCTTGACAGCATTTCCACATCTAAAAAGGATAAAGTGATCAGGGCATCAGTCTATGTAATACTGCTTATGATATCTGAAGATAAGAATGTAATGAGAGGCATCAAGAGGAAAGACTTCCATTTATCCAATTTAGCCACTGCACTGAAGAGGGATGTGCATGAAGCGGCCATTCTGATATATTTGTTAGATCCTTCACCTTTAGAGATCAAAAACTTGGAGCTGTTACCTTCACTTCTACACGTTGCCTGCAACTCAGACACCCATAAATGGCCTACATTGCTTCCACTGACGCCAACATCAGCATCAATAGCTCTCATTGAGATCTTAGTGACGGCATTTGACTATGTAACAAATAATGTCCACTTGGCCTCCATCAGCTCTCCCCATATTCTCTCTAAGCTTGTTGATGTTGCGAAGAACAACAACTTGGAAGAAGGTGTAGCCCTGGCAGCTATTCTTGTCAGGTGTGTGCGACTTAACGGAAACTGCAAGAAGTTCTTATCACAGGCTACTCCGGTGGACCCCTTTCTTCACCTTCTCAGAAGAAAAGAGCAGCGTGCTAAGTGCGCTGCGCTTGAATACTTCCATGAGATTCTTCAGATTCCTCGGTATGATCCACACCCTGAAAAAGGTTCAACTTCTTAAATATTTACCTACATAGCTTGTTGAATTGTTCAACCTTCAGGTCCTCAGCAAATTCTTCGCTCCAAGAAATACGGCAGCTAGGAGGCATTGCTATTATGCATACATTGATGGCCTGTCTCCATCAAACTGATCCTGAACATCGGGTTTTAGCAGCTAATCTTCTCCTCCAATTGGATATGCTGGTATTCATATGTCCCAGATGCCCGTAATCTCAACAATCATTTTTTGGCCCATAGAAACAACAGATGATATGTTGCTCACTAGGATCACTTTTAAGAATCCAAATTCAATGTTCATAAAACAACACCAAAAGATATTTTTGTCCCAATAATGTATTTAACTACCACAACACTGAGTTACCTTACATTATCCAAAATGACAGTTTTTTATATGCTTTTGCAGGAGAAATCAGATGGCAGGAGTGTGTTCAAAGATGAAGCAATGGAGGTCCTGTTGGAGTCTCTATCATCTCAAGAAAATTGTACTGTGCAGGCATTAGCAGCATCTTTTCTTTCCAATCTTGGAGGGACTTATTCCTGGTCTGGAGAATCCTATACTGCTGCATGGCTCGCAAAGAAAGCAGGTCTCACATCAACATCTCATAGAAATATGATCAGAAACATTGACTGGCTTGATACTTGCTTTCAGGTTAAGTATAAAAATATTCATTTATTGTCCAACATGACAGAAACTAGCTTAAAAAGTAACACAAAAGAATTAAACATGATGCAGGATACAGAAATAAGCTCATGGAGCAGTAAATCCGCACGAACAATTATCAGGACAGGAATACCAGTTATCAGTGCTTTGGCCAAAGGAATGCAAAACAAGGTGAAGGGAATCTCACATGACTGCCTAGTATGTGCCGCATGGCTTGGAAGTGAGCTGGCTGCCCTTGGTGAAAATGACATAAGATATTCTGCTTGTGAGATCTTGTTGCATGACATAGCGCGCCACCTGCATCCAGGATTTGAGCTTGATGAAAGGGTTCTAGCATGCATGTGTGTCTATAACTACACATCTGGGAAAGGTAAAGAAGATTCATTATTGCCCAGTTATAGACGTATGGTTAAGTGGTTTGGTGTTGACTAACTAGTAGATTGCATATCATGAAGATTTTGGAATGTAGAGATCAACTAGCCGAAGTGTGCGAGAAAAGAATGATCAAAGCAATATATTTTCAAGAAGTGATTTTTCTTTCTAACTTCAGGGAAGCAAAAGTTGATGAACTTGTCAGAGGGTTCGCGGGAATCTCTTAGGAGGCTTTCATCATTCACATGGATGGCTGAGGAGTTACTTCAAGTTACAGATTATTATCTCCCCAGCAAGCCAGTGAGTACTGTTCAAATTTAACTCCTGTTTTTTACCCCTCTTTTCCTTTCTTTCTGAATCAAAACCATTGAGCGAAATCTTGGCCATTCATGTTCTCCCTTAACATAGAATAAACGTGCTTCTATGATATTCTAAATAATAGAGATCATACATCTTAGAGTAGAGTATAAGGAGCTAATATGAGTATAAGGAGCTAATATTATACTTATCAGTTGCACATGGTCCTTTTTTTATCTAATCTGAAGTGCTTGAGGATACATTGTAAGCTATACTGCAATTGTAATAAGAATGGAATCAATGGACTCTAGCTTACCCTTTTGGAACTTATTTTTTACACGAAATCTAATTATCTGAAGTTGTCAGTACAGCGTGTATCATGTGTACATACACAAATCCTGGAAATTGGTCAACCTGGCAATGGAGCAGCAACTGCTATAACATTCTTCAGAGGGCAGCTCTTTGTTGGTTATTCTAATGGCACCATCAGGGTAATGATATTTTCCATATGTCAGTAGAGTTTTTAATTACTCATAAATCCACAAAATAAGAACACATATTGCAACATGACAATAGTTATTTCTTAATTGCGAAGCGAACTACGAAAATGAGAGCAACACTGTCATGATACGCATCAAAGTTTATAACTTTAGTTCATGCAAGAGTATTTCCATAACTAAAATTCCTAATACTCAGGGGTTCCTGTACAGGCATGGGATATAAAAGGCGAAAGAGCAGTAATCATCAGAGAGGTTAAAGAACACAAGAAAGCAGTGACCTGTTTCGCACTATCAGAAACTGGAGAAAATCTCCTGAGTGGATCAGCTGACAAATCTATTCGGGTAGGAAATGCAATCAACCACAGGAAAATTAATCGCAAAAGTTTAACTAACAGGCCCCTTTGCAGGTATGGAAAATGGCTCAGCGCAAGCTTGAGTGTGTTGAGGTGATTCAAATAAAAGAGGCTGTGCAAAAGTTTGATATTTGCAGTGACAAAATCATTGTACTTACACAGAACAACGTTCTCAAGGTAAGCATTGGCTTCCTATGCTCTCGGCAATTATCTCAACAAATGGAATGTATAACAATAACAATGTTCTACTTTGAATTCCTTTTACTTCCATAGTTCTCTTGTTCATCAAGAAGCATCCAGACGTTTTACAAGAGCAAGCATGTCAAATCTCTAGCTATAGCTCAGGGAAAAGCTTACCTTGGTTGCGCAGACTTGAGTATACAGGTTAGTTTTGTCATGATGATGACAGTAGTAGCATCTAGGAACATGGCATTTTAAACATAAAACTTGTCAACAGGAATTAGACGTATTAATAGAATCGAAGATCGAGATAAGGATACCTACAAGAAGCTGGAGAATTAGGAAACAAGCCATTAGCTCCATTGTAGTATATAAAGATTGGATGTACTGTGCCGGTTCTCAAGTGGAAGGATCTGCTATAAAGGTAATGATCAAAGTTCACCTATGAAAGCCATCAGATGAAAATAAAAATGCTAAACGTTATACTATTTGTAAAACAGGATTGGAAGAAGCGATGCAAACCTACCGCAACAATGCCAATAACAAAGGGAGCGCATATAGAAGCAATGGCAGTGGTGGAGGACTTCATCTACTTGAACTGCAACAAAAGCCCTAGCATCATTCAGGTGATTTTGTTTTTCACATTGGTTACACTAATCTGTATATCTATATGCAACTGGTGATATTAGAAGCATCTCCTTCACTCCGAAGTCTTAGATTACAAAATTACAGAACTCGCCAACCTAATTAGCTTCTGCTTATGGATCTACGACACAGATATGGTTGAGAGAGAAGCAGCAGAAAGTAGGAAGGCTATCTGCAGGGAGCAAGATAACGAGCATCTTCACCGCAAACGACATCATTTTCTGTGGAACTGAAACCGGGTTAATCAAGGTCAGTAGCATACTATCAATCTTGGTAAGTGCCAATTCTGTTCATCTAGCATTTTACACCGCAAATATAATGCACCTTATTGCAACTACAGGCATGGATCCCTTTGTGAAGGGCACAGAAGAGCAAAGAAGAGAACAGAGCAAGGTTCAATTTTGTAAATGCAGTGTGTGTACAGAAAACATGGAAAAAAAAGAAAAACATACCATTTTATTGTACAAGCCGCCCCCTCGGGAGGACACAGCAGCTCAGCTATTATATTCGTGCATAAACTCCATGATCAGCAAGTTCTACAAAAGCAATGACTGGTAGCTTCACATGTAAATAGTGATTGTGTCTGTGTATTGATTTTTTTTATTTCTTTGAGAGGCTAGTGATTATGTATGTTAATACTTGGTACTGTCTCCCTCAGAGCAATTGCCACAAACTCGCATAGCATATCCCATTCTGAGCAAAAACAGGGGAATTTTAGTTGTCAGACAGAGGGCCAAAGAACTGTAAAATTAAAGTTCAACATGGCAGCCAGCATTTCACGTAACGCGTAAGAGCAGCGCACTATGAACAACAAAAGAAGCAAAGTGTAAGACAGCAGATCGATGAACAATTTATATCAGGAAAGAACAAAGATACAGCAACGCGGACCTGACATATCCGAAGCAAAGTTTAATTTAAGGCGGGCTGCTGCTGCTGTGCCAATGGCAAGCCCATTGGGGCATTTCGACGAACACCTTGTGGGCGTGGTCCTTGAGAAACACTTCTTGATTTCTTGCTCTTCCTCCATGGCGCCTGACCATTCTTGATCTGCGCAATGTCTTCCCTTCGAACATGCCTTCCGCCCCAGATTGCCCGGGATGAACGAGAGGGAGGCTGTGCTAGGAGCTTCATACAAAAAAGAAGAGCTTCTCGCCTACCTAGACTGCAAGTTCTTGTTTTTTTGAGAGACGAAGCCCGAACTGCATGTGATGTGAATTCTTGCCACTTTGAACTGCAAGCCCCGCCCAATGGCCCATCAAGCCCATGATCGAGCACCTACATCTCAAAGTGGATAAAACTAACATGCTCGCATTCTTTTGGATGGTAAAAAAATCCATTTTTTTAGGAGATCCTATGTGCAGACCCGGTAAATTAAAAGTAAAGAGAACACATACTGTAGACGCTTTATTCTACTACTCAGTTCGTAATAACTTTTCCTGATTAGGTGTGCTTAATTGGGCTGATTTTTTGTAGCTTATGGCTAAATTTATACTGTACCTGACTGAAATTACACTGTAATTGATGATGGCTTATTTGACATAATTAAATTTAAAAAAATTAAAATGGAAAAAGGGTTAGCCCAACACGTATAATGCAAACGAATACAGGAAAAAAGAACCGGCAAAAAAGCTCAAAAAATCCGAAAAGTCAAAAAAAGACGAAATTTAGAAATAATAAAAAAATAAACCAGAAATCAGAAGTCCAAACCAAAACGAGCGAGACCTCATACAACAATTCAGCTGTATACGACAATTCAATTGTTTCCTCCTGTAAAATTTCTACTGTGCGTTCCAACTTCCAAATGGACCTCCATGATTGCTACAATAAGCAAACCTCTACTACTTGAGGCTCGTGAGCTACTCGAGCTTGACTTGTTTCAGATTTAATTCGAGTTCAGCTCGAACTTCAAATGAGCCGAACTTAAGCTTGATCTCGAGCTCGCGAGCTTCACCAAGCCGAGCTCAAATAGTTCACGAACTTCGATTCGAGCTTAAATAGTGATATATATCAACTCTTACCGAGTTTACCTGAGCCAAACTTGAGTTTGAGCTTTTCTTATTGTTAAAAATTAGTGTATGTTTGAGTTATTTTGACTGTTATGGAACTTACTCGAGCCGAGCTTGAACTCGAATTTTTCTTACTATTGAAAATCAGTGCATAATAAATTATTTTAATTGTTATCGAGATTCAACGAGCCGAGCTCGAGCCTAGGCCGAGCAAAGCTCGAGCCTAGGTCTAAGCTCGGACCCCAACTCAAGTTCGGCTTGAGCTTCTACCGAATTCGAGAGCTCGAGCTCGACTCATTTACAACCCTAGTAGGGAGTGCGGACGGTGGTTAGTGTAATCATCTCCACACTCACAATCTACATGTCACAAGTTTCAATCCCAAATAATTTAAGTGAAAATTTCACACAAAATAATCTATCTAATATATTGTTGGTGAAAGTCGAACTCTGATTTTTAGCTAAAGAGACGAGATGCCACGCCACTATCTTGTACACTATGTTTGGTTCGGGTGAACAGGCACAAATTATATACTGTATACAGGAACCTTTTTTAACACTGGTACGTAAGGGGAGCAACAGGGCAGGCTTTAAAATATTCAGAAAGACACTGTATTTTTTTTCATTAGACAGAGGCATCAAAGGGAAAGGAGAACCAGTCACGATTTTTTTTTACGAATATTCTATTTTTATTCAAAATAACAGAAATATACCTACGATAATATTTTTTACAGAAATAGACCCTAGCCGTCCGACCATTAGGCGATTGGAGCCTATCGCCCAATGGTCAAGCGACACGTAAGCAATCCATCGACCGTTAGGTGAATTATTGTAGTCACCCGACCGTTGGGCGACTGCAACTGTTGTCGCCGAACGGTTGGGCGACTGGAGGTCAAGTCGTCTAACGGCCAGGCGACTGGAAGGGGGGGTTAAAAGCCGAGGCCGCTCGGCCGCTACCGCCGCCCAATAGAACCATAAATAAGAAGAGAAGACGGCTGAGGAAAGGAGAGGAAAGAAAAGAGAGAAGAGAAAAGGAGAGGGAGGGGAGGGGAGAAAAGGAGAAGGAGGAGAAGGAGAGGAAGAAGCAAATCTAGGTAATTTTTTATTTGCAATGTTGTATATGCAGGGCCTGTTCTTTTTGGTCATGGACTTGTGGCTTTTGGTCATGGCTTGTGGCTTTTGGTCATGGGCTTGTGTTCTTTTGGTCATGACTTGTGGCTTTTGGTCGTGGCTTGTGTTCTTTTGGTCATGGCTTGTGGCTTTTGGTCGTGGTAATTTTTATTTGCAATGTTGTATATGCAGGGCCTGTTCTTTTGGCTGCGGCTTGTGGCTTTTGGCTGCGGCTTATGGCTTCTGACATATCACAGATGGCTAATACAAAAAATCGTTTGTGATGGCCTACGTATCACAGATGGTTTTGTGTTAGAAACCGTCTGTGATAATTCTTTGTATAGCTAAAAATTTTCTGTTTTCGGCTAGCCTTAGAAAATACTAGCCATGCATTCTAAAAACAAGTAAGAATATTATAGGTAAATGACAGATAAGTGAATTACAACTCAAAGTGATTTAAAACTTAAAGTGAACCACAACTCAAAATCAATTACAAAAGAATATTCATGTATTGTCGCCAGAGTTACAATTGTATTACAACTCAAAGTGAATTATAATTGAATCAACTATTTGAACATGTATTGATTGAAGTCGCCGGAGTGAAACTCTCCTTTTGAATTAATGACCTTCGTCATCAAGAAGGTAGAGAGCCGTCCTCAAACGTTCCAGAGTTCGTTCAGATCAAATGTACTTGATTTGATTGTCATGCTCTATCGCTAGGAGGAGTAAAGTAGTAAGAATATATATTTAAATTAATCATTAGAAAATAATTATTGTGAGATTGACAAACCTCTGGATCATTCGTATTAGCACTCATGATTTCCTACATATGACGACAAACGTAGAATGCACTCATAATAAGTAGTAATAAATGGACAGTACATAAACTTCATCTCTCTCTTTAATTTATCCTGCTCGACAGCTTTTCTAAAAGCATGCAAGCCATCAATTTTAATTTTTTAAAAATTAATCACGTTGAAAAAGTTATCAACAGCTACAGTTAAAAAAAACTACTACAGTACAAAAAAAGCTAAAATATTAAGTTTTCAAAACCCAAATGAGCATCCAAAATATCGTGGACCGACGCCGACTGCCGTTATGGTCCTGTTCTTTTCAGCTTCTAAAAGCTGCTTTTCGGCTTTTCTACAGTAACTAGCTTTTAAACGGAGTATTTTTTTAAGATAGGATCTACTAGTTAATTGTAGTACATACTTTATTGACTTCATTTATACCAGCAAAAACCGCACGTGAGTTTCTGTTATTCTGTAATCTCTCATAAAACAAATTTTAAAAAGTCACAATGCCAAAAAAAAGCCACAAGTCGCAGAAAAAAAAACAGACCCATAATGGAGCTTAAAGTCCACATATCCATCCGAACCACACGCCCCGGCTTGTCGATTGGACCAATCAACCGATGGCATGTTTCTTTTTCGTTCGTGTCAACACTCCGGCCACACCGATCCATCATGTGCTCCTCCTATAAGCCGAGACCGAGACACGAGAAAGAAATCCTCTGGGCTCTTCTGGGGCCTCCACCACTTGGGACTCCCCCGTGGCGCGGGTGAAGATGACGCAGGCAAGCCCAGAGTACGAGACCCAACACGGCCTCCATCCTTTCATAGGGATGGCAACGGAGCGGAGGCAACTCTGCGCCCCCCATCCTCATCCCCGTGAAGCTTCCCCTCGCCTCGCCCCGTAAAGCTTGACGGACAACGCGCCTCTCGTCACCGTTCCTACAGGGATCCCGTAGGGATTAAACAAATATTATATATTTAAAAATGGTGTGGTAGCAAGTAGCAAGTTGATGTGCCGAAATGGTGTGGTAGTTAGGCAGATTTGTAGGCGGTTGCCAGCTCCCATGGAAAGATCCAAGACCTCGCTTGGCCATTTCGTTTTGAGACCTATTACTATTAGGGTGCAATTTCGTTTTGAAACCTTTTCAGGCAGAACATTGATAACCTAAGTAGAGCACAGCGACGAACGCCCCGAAATTTCTACGAAAATCGTATGCTCCAAAAAGGTCTTATACGATGCACTAAAACCGTTACGCTTCAGCGCGGAGAAACAAAATATCTGACAATTATTTATAGCTCCAGATGTAGCTGTAAATTAGATTCTAAATGGAATTGTTCCATGATGTTAACCTCAGATTAGTGAAAGTGTTAGTCATCGCCCATCAAGCGACAGAGGAACGCAAATAAATAACTAGCAAATAAATAAAAAACTCGACACCTTTAGAGAGTACACCACGTGGTCAGATGAGATGCCCACGTCGATCTCCTCACTTAGTTTTCTGGAGTGCGTATGTGCATCTCATCATAAGGTTGTGGAAGTGGAGATGGGAAAATGACTTGGCAAGTTTTCTGGAGTGCGTATGTGCGTCTCATCATAAGGTTGTGAAAGTGGAGATGGGAAAATGACTTGGCATCTGTTCCTTCACGGTACAAGTATGCATGCAACAAAAGACAGCAATTTTTTTGTGTATAATGTAACGCCTCCATTTCTGGGAACATAGCCGTCGTACGTCTCGCAACAGTCTAAAAATTCCATTGCGGATAGAAAAAGTATCATATCTGCTCACGAATATTTAAAAGGGTTAATTTGATTAAAATATAGACCTAACGATCAACTTTAGTAATTTAATAGGCGTCAAATCTCAAAACTTAACTTAGAATCAGAAGATTCGAAGAAAACTCCCACAGGAACGCTTGAGTGGGGTCATAACCCGAACACAAAATCTTCAAATGTCTTTTCTTCTTCTGATTTCTGTTTTTCTGAAAATGAAGCAAGAATGAATACAACCAACCGTACTCAACAAGTCACATTGAGAAACTCTATTTAATTACATGCCAGAATTTCCAAGAGATGGGGGCATATGGGTTTTAACATTTTATGTGGATGAAGTTTTATTTGTAAATATTATTGAATTTAAAACAAGATAACAAATCATATACTTTTTAAGGAATATTTTCAAATCATTTCCAAATCTACTTATGCCTTGTTATTGGAATCACCCATTAAATATAGCTTCTTTTACCGGAAGCACGACGTATTCGAATACCATTTATAAATAACTCTGCAGAGTTGCCCAACTTTACCCACAAGATTTCTGAACCCTCATGACTGAGTTAAGAAAATAAGGTTGCTTCACTGCTCATCTCTTTATGTAGCCTCTACTCGATAGACTAGGACCCTTTTGTCATGGAATACGGCGCCCTGACAGGGCAGAGCCTACCGTTGTAAAAGTATGGTTTTTCCTTTTCATACCACATACTTCGCCAGCTATTCTTTTCTGGAATAGTATATTATATCCATATAGTAGATATTAAATCGATTTGAGTAGTTACTAGACCAAGTTTGATAAGTCAATACTTGTAGTTGAGCTATTACTATGTTCTTTACTTAGTATAAGGTTCTAATCCTTACTTTTCATCAACCAGGTACCCATTCACAAATAAATAACCCAGTGCACTGCGACACTATCACTACTAGTGTAAAGCAGTTGAATTTTCTAAACTACCATTGTATATTTTATAGTAATTTATTATTTCTAGGGCTTGTCAAGGTGAATATGATCATCAAATAAAACATGGCTTTTTCATGTGGTAGGATGTAATTAGTATCATGTCATTCTAAATATTTATTGTACAAGAAATAATAGTGCATAAATAACAAAATAAAAATACTGATAAATAAAAAATTAAAGGAACATATGTTCAATATAATTAAAAACATGTGACTTGCATTGCGGATCAATGTATTCTATGATTTCGTATTCTTCTGATTCTTGAGCTTGAACTTGAGCTTCTCCTTCCTAGGCTGCCTGGTCTACGACGTCATGTGCTAGCGTAAAGCAAAAGAAACAAATCAATTTCATGCTCGAAGGATTGAACTAGGAATAAAAAGATAGAGCATAAAGAAGTAAAATCCAGAAAAACCAAATAAAATAGGTTTAGGGATTATAGGAGGGCTGGTATGAAAAACAGAGCTAAGAAATGGGTAGATGGGTTCGAAACGATCGAAATGGATGTATATATGTATTTTAGGGTTCTATGAACTGTAATAGGTCTGGTACTGTTCGTCGTGGGTTTTACTATTCATAGTGGGTTTAGTCCTTATCGGGTTGTCACTATGTACATGGAGAACAGAGGATTTACGAGTACTCCAGTGGTCTCGAGTACGACTATGTAGTCGGGTGGACGGTTGAGATTCGACTTTGAGCGTGAAGTCGACGGAGATCGGACGGTGTACGAGTTGCCACGGAGATCGGACAACGTCCGAGTAGCTGCGGAGATTGGGCGGCATCCGAATGGCTTAAAAGATCGGATGGCGTTCGAGCGGTTTAGGAGCATCGGACGGCGTTCGAGTGGCTTAAGAACATCGAACGCGTTCAAGTGGCTTAAGAACATCAGACAACATTCAAGTGGCTTAAGAACATCGGACGACGTATCAGTGGTGTTGCTTAGGACACGAATTGGAGCGGTCGAAGCTCCTCTCGATTACAAGGTAGTCGAAAAGTTCAAGCGGTGGCGCAGTCGGAGAGTTAAAGCGGTGGGGCGGTCGGAGATCTCAAGCGGTGGAGCAGTTGAAGAATCCATGGTCGAAACGACAATTGACGACCATGGGTGGTTCCTGGTGAAGAGGGGGTTCCATTTTTGGCCTTGGGTGTGGTCGGGGAGGCGGGGATGACGTAGCTCTGGTGGGCCTTGTTAGAGACATGTGATCCGTAGCCTGAGGAGGAATCCTGTAGGACCGAAATGGCAACAGAGGGGGGTAAATGGTGCCTTCAAACTGCCCCAAGTATTCACAGTCTCTTCTCTGATAGCTATAGTAGCTATGAATAGGGATGGCAATTGTGCCCGTTTACCCGTGTACTCGTGGATAAAAACCCTAATAGAGTCGGGTATGGGATATATTCTTTACCCACAGGTATAAAAATGGGGGGAAATCTCTACCCATCGGAGTGCAGGCACGGTATGGGTTAGCTCTACCGTGCACTGCCTCGCCTGCTTACCCGTGAAATAAACTAACAGGTGGGCCATCCTAAAATAATAAACGAGTATGTCACCCGCCAACCGCCAGATAATTCTCGACCCCATCTCTCACTCCCTTCACGCCGCCCGCCTCCTCCTCCACCCGCCTCCTCCGCCCCGCCCACGGCCTCCTCCTCCGCCCCCACCGCCGCCGACCTCCTCCTTGATCGCCCCAGATCCGCCGCCTCCTCCTCCACCCCCCGGCCCGCCTCCCTCCTCCTCCTCCCAGATTAGCCTCATCCTCCTCCTCCTTCGACCCCACCGGCCGCCGGCCACTCCGGCCCGCCCCGATCCGCCTCCTCCTCCGCCCCCACCCGGCCGCCGGCCTCCTCCTCCGCCAGTCTTCCCCCAGATCCACCGCCTATGAAGAAAGAAGATTCGTGCTCACTGGAAAACTACACAGATCAGAAACAAAAACGGAACAAAGAAACCGAAGAAGATCAAAGAGCAGCAACTAAAAGCATGTCTTGAGGCCGGTCTAACCGCAAGTGATATAGCGGTCTGACTGCCTGCCCTCTGCCGGTCTGACCACCGAACCACCGCCGGTCTGACCAACAAGCGGTAGTACTGCCGTGAAGAGCGGTAGTACCGCCGAGGAACGACCAAATGAGAAAGCAGAGGTTAATCGAAAGCAGAGAGGCCGGTCGGTTCTTTGAAGAACCGCCGGCCTCGATCGCCATAATTTAACTGGTCTGACTGCCCAATTACCGCCGGTATGACCGTAGTGGAGGACCCGGTCTGACCGGGAACAGAGAAGACAACAGCGAAAGACAAACTGACGAGGAATAGAGAAGACTGAAAAAACAGACTGAAAACTGAGAAACTGAACAAGAATCAGGAGATCTGGTTGGAAATCTTTTCTACTAACCAAGACAATCTGAGAGTAAAAACAGATTGAGACAAAGATCTCAATTTCCTATTCAAGATTGATCAAACTGATTGAAAGAGAGCAATCGGCATAGCAACTGAAAATAGACTCAACAATGATTATTTTTGCTGCCAGAAACTGGAAACTTGAGCAGGAAAAATAGAGAGACTGAAAACTGTTAGTATTGCTGAGATATAACAGAAAATGAGACCATATGCCAAAAGGCTTGAAATTCTCAAAGGAAAATGGTCTCAGATCAAGGATACACAAAAGCTAACACAAATTTGCTGTCGAGACATCAAGAACACAAATCCTCTGCTCATGGTGAATAGTAAACCCTAGAAATGGGTAAACAGAGGAATTTGAGGCGCAAGTCAGAGAGACAAAAGAACTCTTTGATTCAGACTTTTGCTCTCAGGAATGGACTGGCCAAATGACCTTTAGGTTGATTCCTAGTTCAAAGCAAACCAAATCTACAGAAACTTGATCAAAGAATCAACTCAAAGCCATAAGGGGTAGAGATGAATAGAGAGCAGGACTGAAGACAGAGCAAACACAAAGACAGAAAGAAATGCCAGAAAATCATAATAGCTCAAGCTCAAGATTTCTCAAATGAATTTATAGAGATGAATGATTACATAGAGTTGTCTACAACCAATTCATCCCATCTCTTACACACAAAGGAAAAATCAAGAACTCAAGAACACATCCCAACTGCTCTCAGCTCACACAGACAAAAGCAAAACAAACTTCTGCACTCCCAACCACGCCTCCAAACTTGGGAGAAAAGCAAAAACTCCACCCACTCCAAGTGCACACCACTTCTATTTATAGCTTTTGATTACCGGGTTTTTAACTCGCTTTACCCGCTAACAAAACCGAATCCGATTCCTCTTTGCAGCCTTGCGCATTTACCAAAATGCCACTCATGTATCTTCCTGGAAGCTTCATCCTTTTTTGCTGTCCAAGCCTCGCAACCACCTTGAATCCTCACCGTCTTCAACATCTCCCGACCGCTTTGACCTCAGCACCGCCTGTGCCTAGTCCGGCCATCCCATGCCTCGCCACGACACCACCTCAAAGTCCTGCAGCCATCACAGACAAGAAAACATCACATAGCACCGCTCGAAAACAATATAATCATACATTAGCATCAGAGGAAGGAACTCAAGCACGAAACACACAAATCAAACTCAAACTTTCACAACACGTGTCAATTATTCATCACAAACATGGGGTCACCTTCACATGGTCTCTCAAATCCAGTGGCGGCGGCCATGGATGGATGGATAGGCATGGGGGAGAGAGAGGATAGGGTTGGAGATGGAGAGGAAGGTAGGTGTTATCTAGACGGTTGGATCCGCATTGTATGCCATAATTTTTGACTGAATTGTTTTGAAGAATTTGGTTGAGTAATGCTTAGAAACTTTGTTTTGTAAGCGCATACAAAACTCTCTAACAACAACCGGAAATTGATAGTAGAGTGATTTGATTAGCTGACTGTGGTGATGGTTTTATTTTGTGGTTTTAGAATATGGAACATGATTTTTCTCAAAAAGATCCATAACAATGCACGGGTAATCAACTAGTGTGTGTGTGTCACACACATACACACGAGTTGGTGGTTCATTCTTCCCTCCCCTCATGTGCCAACACGCAGGTCTCCTATGATGGATGAGCATTTTTAGGAACTAATCTCTCAATAAAATATAATTATTAGTTACTATTTCATAGATTGAAGTTGAACTCTATCACCTCTGCGTTTAAGACGATAGTGCAGACATGAACATGTTCTAGGATGGAGCTTGGCCAAGTGCCACGGTGTAGCCGAGTGGGTGGCGTAGACCAAACATGATAATAGCGACTCGATGTGTTAATTTAATACAATTTTTTTAGTCCATAGCAGAGCACGGACAATAAACCATTATTCTCGAAATGGCACTATTCCGTCTATTCGATCATCACGCTGGCATGTAAAATAGTGGTTGTTCCATGCATGTTACCGCTTGAGGAAATGCCTAAACATGTTGCGATTCTACAACCAGTTTAATTACTACCACTACGTGCTAGCTTCGCAACAATGTGTATTTTGGACATAGGGGGCTTCTATTCTACGCACATGTGCCAGTTCCTGTTTGCACGCACAATGGGCCCCCACACGTTACACAGATGGATTGGACGGATTGGCATCAGCTTGTTCTCTCCTTCCACCTACTCCCTTCTTTCTTTGATCTCTGCCTCCTTTCACCTTCTCCCTTCTTTCTGTGATCTCTTCCTCTGCCACCACCATTGTTGCCTCGTCCTTCTCTCTGGCAGTCCGGCTCCCCTCCTCTCTTCTTTACCGTTGCTCCCTCCACCTTTTTCTTTCCCACTTGCGCCGCCTCTTTCTTCCTTCCTCTACAAGCTCCGCGTGCTTGTGCCCTCGCCCTCGCCCCCGCTTCCGCCACCGCCAACCAGCAGCGCCCTCGCCGCCCTATCTTCCCCCTGCTGCTATCCTAACTCCGCATAACATAATATTCAGCCACTCCTTATGTTATGCTGCTCGCCTTTGCCGTCAGTATGCTCCTCCGATCCCACAACCGGTGGTGCCATCATCACCCACCATTTGGGCTGCTGCCTCCCCCCTCTATACCTTGGGGTCCCACGAGGTGAATCCTTCCCTAACCCTAGCAAACCCTCGCTCTAACCCGTGTTGCCCGTCGTCGTCACCAGTCGAGCACAAGTGAGGGAGTGGTTATTCCGACAGCTCTTTGTCCCGACAGTATCTACGAGTGCGCTGCAACACATGAACATAGATCAGCGTTTCCGTCTGTCCATAATAGAGATCGAGCCGATGCATATGTACAGATTATAGTATAACTGCAAGTTGATATACATGCATACATTCATCACCATGCATGAGGCCATTATTGTGGAGGAAAAGGCATTCAAGGTGTGGTCTCTTCGGAACCAACAAATTCTAGCAGTCATTCAGTTTGTTGGCAAAAAACAAAAAAACGGTATGAACTCGGTTCGGTTATAGTTTCCGACTTCGTACTTTTAATTTACTAATCCTTTTATTTTATCTTTTTTCTGACTTTTATCTTTTTTGAGCTTTTTTATTTTTTCATATTCTTTCACATTGTCTGGGCTAACCTGTTTTTTTATTTTTTTTAAATTTTTTTTATTTTAATTAAATTAAATAAGTCACCATTAACTATAATAAAAAAATAAATCAGTTATAATAAAAAGAATTATAAGTCATCGTCACTAAGTACAACGTTCTCTATTTAGGAACGGAGGTGGTGCATCGTATGTTGTCTAGGCTTACCTGTGCTGCGCAAAAGAAAAAAAAAAGAGAGCATTAAAGCTCTATCAATTCATGTATGGCAATAATCTCGTGCTGCTTAAAAAAACATTCTTGAGCTTTCACACACCTCCAGCTCAGCTAGCCGCCGCGGCGCCGCCGACCGGTCACACAGTCCCGCTTCGAGTCACCGGTTTCATTTGTTTCTGCTTAATATAAACATAAGATTTTTTAGAACAATTTCTTCTCTTCTTTCACTTATATCTCATTCTAAAAATAAGTCAACAGATAATAAACGTATTATGTATCATATTTCTCTCACTCATATCTCACATATGTATCTCTCCTTTATTTTTACATTACTAACTACTAACTTAAAAAACCACTTTTTTCAACCGCTAGTATTTTTTCAGCTAAAAACCATCCATCAGAATCAAAAGCCGCAAGCAGAAGATATTGAGCCTGTGTGATATGGCTGCGGCTTATAGCTTTTGACTGAAAATTTTGATTTTTAGCTATTTGCGACAGAGATTACGGAGAGAGGGATACTCGTTTTCGATTTTAATTGATACAGATATTAGATTTTTAACGTGTACTATAATTAACTTGTACATATTATTTTAAAAATTACTTCGTTTAAAAATTAGATACTATAATAAAAATTAAAAATTATTTTTAGAAACCCTCAAAGAACCGGTCTAATATATAATGTTCCCCACGCGGCGAACACGACAACGAACTGACACCGCGGCCGCACCCAATCACACCCGCAGTCAAACCACCCGCGCACCGCACCGCGCTGCAGCCCTGGGGACCCCATCTCAACCGTTCATCGTGCATCCAACGGAGGCTACCACCCCTGCTCGCCCTTTCATCTCGCGACAGCACACCGCGGCCGCCTGCCCATAAATACCTCCTCTCCCACCGCTCTTACATTACACCCGTCGCCTCGCCCCGCGCCTCTGCCCGTCCGGAGTTGCAGCCAGGTCCCTGGAACTTTTACAGAAGGGCCCTTGCAGTTATATATAATTTTATATCTGGGTCCTTCGCCGGAGATGGCCTCGGAGCTGACGTACCGCGGCGGGGCGTCCCCGGCCTCCGGCGCCGGCATCGGAGGGTACTCCCCGAAGCCGTCCAAGCCGCTCGCGTGGCTCCCCCGCGCCGCGCGGTACGCCGCCGGCGAGCACCGCCCGCTCTTCGCCCTCGCCGGGATGCTCTTCACCGCCGCGGTCTTCTCCATCGCCACCCCCTCCGGCTCCTTCTCCACCTCCTCCTACTCCTACTCCGGCGGCGTCGTTTCCTCCTCCAACCCCATCAGCCGCTTCTCGGTGGAGCCCGCCGCGCACCGCCAGGCGGCCCGCCACTTCGTCGGCGGCAAGGTGCCCCTGGGGCTGAAGCGGAAGGGGCTCCGCGTGCTGGTCACGGGCGGCGCCGGGTTCGTGGGGAGCCACCTCGTGGACCGGTTGGTGGAGCGCGGCGACAGCGTGATCGTGGTGGACAACCTCTTCACGGGGCGCAAGGACAACGTGGTGCACCACTTCGGCAACCCCAACTTCGAGATGATCCGCCACGACGTCGTCGAGCCCATCCTCCTCGAGGTCGACCAGATCTACCACCTCGCCTGTCCCGCCTCCCCCGTCCACTACAAGTACAACCCCGTCAAGACGATCATATCCTTTATTACCTCTAATTATCTATCAATCCGTTCCCGTTTCTTCCTCGATGCTTGGATTTTTCCCTGGGTTCTTGTGCGGGATGCTAGGCAAAAAATTGGTTTTCTTTGCGTTTTTGGTGGGAAATGCTAGGGATTTTGTTCTTTTGTGTGTGTAGCCTTGTCGGTTATTGTGCATCTCTGTGATAGGAATTAGTTTACGCCTTAGATTCCGTGTTGGTTTCTGAATTGGGAATCTGGGACGGGGAATTTTGGATGTATGGAGCTCGGGATTTGCGCCACGTTTCGCCGTGAATTTGGGAGCTTTCTGATCAGATTTTCAGATGTGTCCGTGCATGATCGTGGTACTGAAGCAGAGCTGGGCCGTTTCAGATCTCTCTGCTTCTCAATGGGTTGATCAAAATTACTCCCTTCTCTTTTTCTTTTGCATTGTTCAAATGTGTCGTCTATTGTTTAGCTTAATTCAGATGGCTGAGATGAAGTCGAAGATCTCCAGTGGTTAGATTGTTTCTTTGTCATAATTATACGAGTTTTGCATAAACACTGCTGTGAATGCTGAATGGAAATTAGTCTGCTTTCGATAGGAAAATGAGCAAAAGTTGCAATTATAATATGACCGTTTGTGATCAAGGTTTTTAGATGAGGCATGTTTAGATCAAAGATGGACTTAATTGTTCTCGTACAGTTTACTCTGCTTTATGATCTCCTAATGGGACAAGAAAGCGAAAACAAGCGCACGTTACACTTGGATCTGGGTGAGTTGCGGAGCTTGCTTAACTCTGACATAATGTCTGGATTTGAATAGCTAAAAAATGAGGTCCAAGTGGCTTTTGCCCCCCCCTCTTTCTAAGCAACTTTGCTTACTGTTCACTTCGCATAATTTTCCTTGGGCTTTCTTTTGCATCTACTAAGGGAGATTTTAGCCTAAAAAACAAGTGTTGATAATATCAAAACGTCAAAACCGAGCCTTATCCTGTCTTTCGTTGTTATTACTAGTATCTTTCTGGAAATGGTTTGTGTAAAGCCTTAACCTTTGAGATGGCACAAGACCAATGTGGTTGGGACACTGAACATGCTTGGATTGGCGAAGAGGATCGGAGCCAGGTTCCTCCTCACCAGCACCAGTGAGGTCTATGGTGATCCCCTCCAGCACCCTCAGGTGGAGACTTACTGGGGCAATGTTAATCCTATTGGTAAAAACTCTTCTCGTTCTCTGCTGTGGAATTTCTTAAGTGCCATAATTTTGATAGCACTTGATTATGTATCATGTTTCTTGGATCTATCGTGTTGAGGTAACTTATTGTTTGTTGAGATCAATGAGAGATCTAAGTTGGATCATGCACATGAGAAAAAATTGTCCATCTTCAATTGGCAGGAAACTGTTGGCTACCAAATTAATGCTGTTTATCCCCACACATTCATTCAAGTAGACTTATTGAACATAGATTTAGGGTTGTCCCAAATTTGTTGCTCAGCAGTAGCTGTAGTTTTCAGAGATTTGATTGTGGGGTGATCTGAAAGAATAAAAAACACATGCCAGTTGGACCATTTACTATTACAAAGAAGAAAGCTTTGTGCTGTCGAATCTCTTTTTTTTACCTCAAGCAGTAGAAAGCAGAAATGAGCCTTATAAAATAGTTATGTTCTTGACTTGAAGCTTACTGTTTCATGGAAAAGCCTTATTTACGCAATTGGGAAAAGGGATGTTGGGATCTTACTCGCTGGAGATGCTGGCTGTGGAATCTTTAGATGGGTAGCCTCTTGCATGCTTTGATTCTTTTTGGTGGAAAGGGTCAATTTTGGTTGGTGGAATGTGCTCCTAGAGGGCCACGTGGTGGATCCCTTTTTAATAAAGGAAGAAGCGGCACAAAACTATGCTTGACCAGTTATGCTCAACCAAACATCCACCAACCAAAACACTTAAAACAATCAAGAGAACAGAACAGAAATGGAGGAAATTTTTGTTGAGCTAGATAACTACAGCTAGCACTTGCTACATGTCTCATAAACGTATTTGTTGTATACTGTTTAAATTCTTTGGTTAGAGAGGGTCTTGCCTGCTCTGGATAAGTTTTACTGATTCTGATGTTTTCTCTGAATAACAGGTGTCAGGAGCTGCTACGACGAGGGCAAGCGTACAGCTGAGACATTGACAATGGACTACCACCGTGGTGCCAACCTTGAGGTATAATGCCATTTATATTGCTGCAAACACTAGATTTTACATTTCATTCGTGTTGAAATAGTTGTTCATGTGTGGTGATTGGTGATTTTTGTTGTGTTCAGGTGAGGATTGCTCGGATCTTTAACACATATGGCCCTCGCATGTGCATTGATGATGGCCGTGTTGTCAGCAACTTTGTTGCTCAGGTAAACAGGCATGCTGCCACTGCTATTGTAATTTCAGAAGGATATTACCATTGTTCAGTTAGCAAATGGTCTATGTGTATTTATGGTTACAGGCATTAAGGAAGGAGCCTTTGACGGTTTACGGTGATGGCAAGCAGACCAGGAGCTTCCAATACGTTTCTGATCTGGTGGGTCTTATCTCTCTACTCCACTGAATAAAACTTGTACTCCACTGAATAAAACAAGTGAACTGTAAAATTGTTATCTGAAATCGAAAAGTCACTTGGGAAGACAGTAGTACCAAGTTAGGTTTTCCTATGGCAAAGCTCTTTAACATAAATTGCAAACAAGCATTCTTGAAACAAGTGGGATGCTCTGTGTTTGACTGTTTGTGGCAAGGAAACCAGGCAATTCAGTCCGTCACAATTGATGTTTGCATCTACTAAGCTAAAAAGGCACATTTGTTAGTTGTTATCAACTTAGAACCAGTACAACAACAGACAGTGGTTATGATCTGACATTTTTTTCTGTTATCCTATTCTGCCAATATGACAAGGGGCATTGCATTTCTTGTCCTGATTTCGGTCTTGTGCCAGGTCGAGGGGTTGATGAGGCTGATGGAAGGGGAGCATGTAGGGCCATTCAACCTGGGTAACCCCGGTGAGTTCACCATGCTGGAGCTGGCCAAGGTTGTCCAGGACACCATTGACCCGAATGCACGAATCGAGTTCCGTCCCAACACTCAGGACGACCCGCACAAGCGCAAGCCTGACATCAACCGCGCAAAGGAGCTCCTTGGGTGGCAGCCGAAGATTCCCCTCCATGAGGGCCTTCCGCTCATGGTCACCGATTTCCGCAAGCGCATCTTTGGTGACCAAGACACTGTCACCACCACCACTGGAGGCCAACAAGGGTAGATGGGAGCGTAAGACAGAAATTTTGGTGGCCTCCTTCTAGCTACTTGGTTACTGGCCTTACTGACAAAGCTATGGCCGTGTAGTTCTTCGAGAGTGTTACTAAAATACCTTGGTTGTTGCTGTAATGTTATTCTTTTTTTCTTGTAATTTTTTCTTCCTCCTAGTCTGAGCTATACGAGTTTTCAAGTTGAATTGTTGGAGACATATGGGTCTTCTAATTCTTTATTGAGATCATAGCATTTACATGGTATAAATTACATGTTCCCTCAGAAGTCAGAAAAGTGTGTATTTGCCCTGCTGCTTTAGGCAGCTGATGTTTCTCCAGAACCGAATTTAAACTGAAACACAGCATTTGTTCTGATGAAACGAGATTTTATTGAGCATTCGTTCAGCACACTGTTTACATCATAACACCTGTTGCTTTCCTTATGTATGATTCTGGATGAACAGCTGGTAAGGGCGTGGTTCCATATTTACATTCTGCATTGTTGGTGATGTGCTCGGCCGAGCCCGCAGAGGATCCATGTATTGACATCGGGCCGTCCGTGCCGTTGCTGCTGTCTGTTATAGTCTATAAGAGGAGAACCCGGGCTTAACTACTAGCAGCCCTAATGAGGTTTCCAACTAAAAGTCGGTTTCCAAATAAGATTCGACTTACCAATAGGATTCGGTTTCAAAATCCTAGTAAGAGTAGGAGTCAGTTTCGGTGTAATAGATCTTATATATAAGCTTGTAACCTCATAAGGGAGGATATCAAAAAAGAGAAATAAGAATATAGTAGTATAGTATTTACCTCTCTTATCCTCGGCTTGTGTCTGGCGTCTTGATTCGAGAGGAAGCCGGTGGTCACGGACAGAGCTCCAAGACCGTTCGCCCTAAGATCCAGAGGTCGAACAACTTGGTATCGAAATGCCCGGTTCCGAGTCCAGCGAGGAAGCCAACTCAGTTACGGCAATGTTTAAAGCACTTCAGGAGCGATGGTCGAATCGTGCAGCAAAACGCCGAGATCAAGACCAAACTGGCGGATTTGGCGAGACACAGCATCACCACCGGCGCCAAGTTCACAGCATTAGAATCTGGGGGCGTTCTACCCGTCTCAGCACCAGGAATTCCGTCAATACCACCAGGGGCCATCCCATCTACGCATGTCGCTTCATCTGCTCCGCCGGCGGACTCCTTCACCATCGGCTATGGACCGCCGGTTCCAAATCAGGAAGACTTCGCCAACCATCACACCAACCGCAAACCACCCGCCATACCACAAATTTTTTCACAAGATTCAGATCCACCCACGGCACCATGCCTCCTCGCCACCACACCGCCACCAATTCATACCATACCGCACCACGCTACCACAAATTGAATTTTCCAACTTTTGATGGTCTAGCAGATCCCCGCCTTGGTTAAACCGCTGTGAGCAATTCTTCCACGGCGGCAAGATCAAGAAGGAGATAAAGTCTGGCTCGCGTCATACCTTCTCACCGGGATTGCCCAAGAATGGTATTTTCAGCTTGAACGAGACGATGGCCAACCGATGCCTGGGACAATTCAAGGAACTCTGCCACATGAGGTTTGGACCACCACTCCGGAGTAATCCATTGGGCGAATTAACTCGATTACAGCAGACCGGGTCCGTGAGTGATTATCAGACCAAGTTCTTGACTCTCCTTTGCCGCGCCGATCGGTTATTGCCGCTGCAACAAGTTCAGATATTCACGGCAGGACTCAGGGAGCCTCTCCGCACAGATGTCGAACTACAACAACCAGGTAACTTGCAGGTGGCCATGAGCTTGGCTCGCGCCTACGAGCGACGCTCACAAACGGTCACCGGCGATCTTACAATACACACAAGGCCAGGCCGACATCCACAGCGATCGTACACACCAACATCATCATCAGGACAGGGCCAAGAGATAACACCACAGACCACGGCACCAGGGCATCGCCCTACAAAACCGTTTCGACGCCTAACACCAACAGAGTTAGCAGATCGTCGTGCAAAGGGGTTGTGCTACAATTGCGACGGCAAGTTCCAATCTGGACACCGCTGTAAACAGCCTTTTCTCACATATATTGACATGAATGAAGAAAGTGAGTTCGGGGAGGAAACAGCAGAACTGCACGCACTAGACCTGACAGACCCAACTCCAGAGATATCCCTTCATGCAGTCACAGGAATCTCCACTGGAGGAACCATGCAACTGGCGGTGACAATTGGCAATCGCTAGTTCGTCGCCCTCGCCGCCTCGCCGACTCGGATCTCACGATAATTTCGCTGCAAGGGTGGTCCAGCAGCAATGCCTGCAGCTGCGCTCTTGCCATAACGTCAAGGTCAAAATAGCCAACGGTGACCAGCTGGCCTGCGCGGGAGTTTGCAATAACCTACAGCTCCAGATCCATCAGACACCATTCACCATGTCGGCTTATGCAATTCCGTTGGACGGATTTGATATGGTTCTAGGAGTCCACTGGCTAAAGACACTAGGTCCTATTCTCTGGGATTTTGATGACTTGACAATGGCATTCTGGCTAGAAGGCAGGAGGATACAATGGCAGGGTCTCTCCAAGACACGGCCCATGCAAGTATTCTTTGCAGACGGTCATGATCCGCTACAACCATTACTAGAGGAATTCAAGGATCTATTTACGAACCCATCGATCGCCTCCTCCGCTTGGGATCATCGGATTCACTTAAGATCGGAGCTTCTCTGTTCGGTCCGACCATATCGCTACCCGCATCACCAGAAGGACGAGCTGGAGCGCCAGTGCAGCGACATGCTCACTCGAGGAATTATTCGGCGCAGCCATTCTAGTTTTTCTTCACCAGTTTTATTGGTCAAGAAGCACGACAAAGCATGGCGCTTCTGTGTAGATTATCGTGCCCTCAACGAATTAACAATCAAGGACAAGTTTCCAATTCCGGTGGTTGACGAAGTCTTGGACGAATTACAAGGTGCTCGGTTTTTTACGAAATTAGACCTTCGCTCGGGCTATCACCAAGTCCGTATGCACCCTGAAGACGTTTTCAAAACGGCATTCCGCACTCATGAAGGCCTTTTTGAGTTCTTGGTGATGCCATTCGGATTGACTAACGCCCCGGCCACATTCCAGGCACTGATGCAGGAGGTTCTCCGACCTTATTTACGACACTTTGTCTTGGTCTTTTTCGACGACATATTAATCTATAGCCCAACCTGGACCGAGCACTTACAGCACATCCGCATGGTCTTCATGCTCATTCGTCAGCATGAACTGTTCCTTAAGGAAACAAAATGCTCATTTGGTCTATCTTTGGTTTCCTACCTGGGCCATGTTATCTCCGAAGGTGGGGTTGCCATGGATCAAACCAAAGTACAAGCAATCTCCGACTGGCCGCAACCTAAGACAATCAAAGCTCTACGTGGATTTCTGGGTCTTGCGGGATACTATCGCAAGTTCATCAAAGATTTCGGCAAAATAGCAGTTCCCCTTACCAATCTATTGAAGAAAGAGGCATTTGGGTGGTCGCCCGCTGCTCAACAAGCCTTTGAAGCTCTCAAAGAAGCTTTAACAGCAGCCCCAGTACTCCACATGCCAGATTTCGCGCGCAACTTCATTGTCGAATGTGATGCGTCCGGCACCGGAGTTGGGGCTGTTCTCCATCAAGGCTCGGGTCCAATTGCGTTCTTCAGTAGACCCGTCGTCCCTCGCCACACCAAACTACCGGCTTACGAGCGCGAATTGATCGGTCTCGTCCAAGCGGTCCGTCATTGGAGACCATATTTGTGGGGCCGCAATTTCCTTATCCGAAAAGACCATTATAGCCTCAAATACCTGTTGGATCAAAGATTGTCCACAATTCCCCAACACCATTGGGCGAGTAAACTTTTCTGCATGACTTCACCAGAGAATTCGGTAGGGCCGCCTCAACACAGTCGCAGATGCCTTATCTCGCCGTGATTACTCCACCGCCTGTGTCATGGCTATTTCCTCTCCAGCTTTTGCGCTTTTTCCAGAATTGCGCAATGCCGTCTTGACTGACCCCGTCTTACAACAGCTGCGGACTGAAATTGAAGACGGCAAGTTGGGGGCTCCATGGTCCGTCAGTGACGGCTTGATTTTTCATGCCGGCCGGGTGTATGTGCCTCCAGCATCACCATCCCTCCAGTCCGTCCTCCTCTCGGCTCATGCAGCTCATGAAGGCATCCAAAAAACCTTGTGCCGACTGCGCCAAGACTTTTATGTTCCAACAGCTAAACGCGTGGTCCAGGACTTTGTGCGGAACTGCATGGTTTGTCAACGCAACAAAGTGGAGCATTTACATCCCGCAGGTCTTCTCCAATCGCTTGATGTTCCACATCAACCATGGTCTGATATTGCAATGGACTTCATCGAAGGACTTACACGTGTTCATGGTAAAACAGTCATTCTTTCAGTCATCGACCGTTTCTCCAAATACGCACATTTTATTCCATTAGGCCATCCCTACTCGGCTACAACAGTTGCTAGAGTTTTCTTTGATGAAATTGTACGCCTCCACGGCATACCTTCTTCAATTGTCAGTGACCGGGACCCGGTTTTCACAAGCAATTTTTGGCAAGACCTATTCCGCCTAGCCGGGATCTGGCTACACCTCAGCTCAGCTTATCATCCGCAATCCGACGCCGCATCAAGCGATCAACAAGGTTATAGCCATGTATTTGCGTTGTTTAACGGGTGATCGGCCTCGTCAATGGTTGGAATGGCTGCCATGGGCCGAGTATTGCTATAACACATCCTTCCATTCAGCACTTCGGGACACTCCTTTTAAGGTGGTTTACGGCCGGGATCCACCTTCGTTGCGATCTTATGAGAAAGGGGAAGCAACAGTGCAAGCTGTAGAAGTCTCCTTGTTGGCACGTGATCAATTCCTACGGGACATTCGTGAACGTCTTCTTCAAGCCCAAGCATACGCCAAAAAGCAATACGACCGTAACCATCGCGACATTTCCTTTGAGGTGGGCGACTTGGTCTGGTTACGCCTCCTTCATCGACCAGCTGCGTCTTTGGGAGTTTCCGTCGGCGGCAAATTGGGGCCTAAATACTTTGGACCCTATAAAATCCTTGACCGCATTGGGACAGTTGCATACCGTTTGGACTTACCACCGACTACCAAAATTCATGATGTCTTCCATGTTGGCCTATTGAAGAAGTTTCAAGGTGAACCACCTTCCATTCCACCACCCTTACCACCACTACAGCAAGGACGTGTTCTGCCTACACCATTGCGCGTTTTGAAATCAGCCATCCGACAAGGCCACCATCAGATTCTAATTGAATGGGAGGGTACTGATGTTGCCGATGCCTCTTGGGTGCCGTTATCACAGTTCCAAGACAGATATCCAGATTTTCAGCTCGAGGACGAGCTGCTTCGCGAGGAGGGGAGAGATGTTATAGTCTATAAGAGGAGAACCCGGGCTTAACTACTAGCAGCCCTAATGAGGTTTCCAACTAAAAGTCGGTTTCCAAATAGGATTCGACTTACCAATAGGATTCGGTTTCAGAATCCTAGTAAGAGTAGGAGTCAGTTTCGGTGTAATAGATCTTATATATAGGCTTGTAACCTCATAAGGGAGGATATCAAAAAAGAGAAATAAGAATATAGTAGTATAGTATTTACCTCTCTTATCCTCGGCTTGTGCCTGCTGGCGTCTTCAGTTCAAGAGGAAGCCGGCGGTCGCCGGGACAGGCTCCAGCACCGTTACGCCCTAAGATCCAGAGGTCGTAACACTGTCGATGCGGATGATCTTTCTTGGATGCTACCTGGTGGTAATTGCCGGGCTCCGGCGGAGTTCTTACCCGGTCTTCAAGCTTGCAATGGCGACTGCGCTCGTTGAGCCATGCAACAATGTCAGAAAAGACCAGTTCCACATTCTTGTCGGGCTCACCGGCGGTGAGGCCGTGCCACATCCCTGGGTAGAGCTTGATTGTCTTGTCGGTGCTGGCGGCACGCTCGTACAGTGCGCGGCTCACCTCCGGGTCAGTCACTGTGTCGGCTTCACCGTGCAGGATGAAGAACGGCAACTTCACCTGTCAAAGCATATTCAGAAAGTACAGCAGATCTCAGGGTCTTCTTCATCGCTGTCTAGTTGACACGGCTGACGAATCATGGGAAAATCTTTCTAGAATGTAGCAGCATGAAGTTATAGACTGACAGTACCTCTGAAAGGCTATCTTCGACATCCATGCTGGCTCTCAACAGCTCCAGCGCAGTCTTTAGTCGCGGCTTGTCCTGGTAGATGAGCTTGTTTTTCCTGATCTGCTCGTAGTGCATAAAAAAAGGCCATGCTTCAGGAAAGAATTCTTGTAACAGATGGTACATTTGAACCTAGGAATGTGCTAGGAGGGCAGAATGTACAAAATACCATGTAACATACTGAAACCAACAAAGAGTTCACTTTTTCACGCTTGACGGGATCCTTAGATTCCGAGTCAATGGCATCTTTGGTTGGGACAATCTTCCTCTTTGGGATGAGCTCCTCCACCTGTGTCAGAAGGGTGATCACCACTGGATGCCGTTTCGCCTTCTCTGATACCCATGCAAAGCAATTCAAACTTCAGAAAATTCAGTCTAATCTACACCTTGCACATTCCTGTGCAGCAACAGAGCAACAGCACCACCCATGGACTCACCGTACAGGAACCGGCTTTTGTTTCTGTACTCCACCATGTCTGCAAAAAAGAGTGTAGTCAATACATCGATTCATTAAACCATAATGAGCCAACAAATTTCACACATGTTCATACGAAGTTCAGTGGACTCTAAGATGCAAGGACTGGAAGTTAATTCGTAGTGATGATTCGAAGTACAGAAGAATATTTAGAGAATCATTCATAGCATCATATGTTCTTTTACGTGAGTATAATGGGTCTGTTCTTTTTAGATTTAGCTTATAGTTTATAACTGTGGTTTATAGCTTTTAACTATTATGTAAGAGTATGGAGATATAAATAACTCATATATAGTTTTGCCCGATATAAATAAAGTTGTTATAGTGTGTACTACAATTAATTTATAGATTCAGTTTTTAGAATCTGAAAAGTAGAGGCACGTCGCTGCTGTTATGAATATCGCTTGTATTCATATGAGGCCAAAAGGCCGGTATATATACACAAGCACAGGAGGTAAATATGGAAAGAATACATATAAGGAAAGAGTATATGTATGAAAAGAATCCAAACTATCCTAATACAACGCTATCTCTATTATATCTCTAACACCCCCCTCAAACTCATGGTGGATCAACAACACTGAGTTTGGAGAGATGGAAGCCGTCTTTGTGCTCGGTGCGGGCCTTCGTGAAGAAATCCGCTAGCTGAAGCTCCGAAGGCACATACTGAAGAGCAACCACCGATCATGCACACAAGTCCTCATGAAGGAAGCATCAACACCAATATGCTTGGTGAGCTCATGCTTCACTGGATCACGGCAACACCGATAGCACTGTCTTGTCGATAAGAGAGGAGTCGGTGTAATGTAAACACCAAAATCCTCAAGTAACCACCGTAGCCAAGTAATCTCTGTCAAGAGAGCCATAGCGCAACTCGACCTCTGCACTCGAGCGGGATCTGCGATGCTGCTCTTCGTCTTCCGTGCAATGAGAGAACCACCAAGAAAAACACGATGGCGAGATAGACCGCGATCGAGGATCGCCGCCCAAGTAGCATCCGAATAAGCTCGAGTCAGAACGAGCTGGGCGTGGAAAGAAGAGACGGCGAGATAGTCCCACGAAGGTATCACGAACTCGAAGAAGGTGGGCAGTAGTGGACCCGAGTGGGAGCGTAAACGAATCGACTCGTAATGTGAACTGGATAGGTGATATCCGGACGAGTAACAGCAAGGTAGACAAGACTCCCAACAAGATGACGATAGCGAGTCGGATCAGAAAGAGGCTCGCCATCAGAAGGTCGGAGGTGAACATTGAGCTCCATGGGAGTTTCAACTGTACGCTGATCAGTGAGGGAAGCACGATCAAGAAGATCCTAAATATACTTCTCTTGGGACATAAAGAAACCATCTGAAGTGGAAGTAACCTCAATCCCAAGGAAGTAACGAAGAGGACCAAGATCCGACATAAGGAACTGCTCACTAAGACGAGCCTTGATAAAGGCAATGTACTCGAATCATCTCCGTAATGATCATATCATCAACATATAGAAGAAGAAGAGTCCGACCACGAGACGAAGTGTGAACAAAGAGCGCAGGATCATGATCACTTGCTGAAAAACCAGCAGCAATGGCCACAGAAGAGAAGCGCTTAAACCAAGCACGAGGAGCTTGCTTAAGGCCATAGAGAGAGCGACGAAGGCGACAGACCATGCCCTCAGGAACAGAATATCCAGGTGACGGATGCATGTAGACCTCCTCACGCAACTCGCCATTAAGAAATGCATTCTTGACATCGAGCTGAGAAACAGACCAGTGACGTACAGACGCCACTAAAAGGAGAGTGCGGACAGTGGTCATGTGAGCTACAGGGGCAAAAGTCTCGTCATAGTCACGGCCATGCTCCTGCTGGAAGCCACGGGCAACAAGACGCGCTTTATAGCGCTCAAGAGAACCATCAGAGCGAGTCTTAATTTTATAGACCCACTTACACGTGATGGGACGAGAGTGAGATGGAAAGGGAACAAGATCCCAAGTACCAGTACGCTCAAGGGCAGCAATCTCCTCGGCCATGGCATGCTGCCACTCGGGATGAGTAGCAGCATCCTGGTAAGAAACAGGCTCACGAGTAGCTGCACCAGCAAAGGCAAAACGAGCAGGGCGGGCGCGCGATCGACGATCGCGGAGAGCGTAGCGAGGAGAAGATGACCCATCAGGGGAAGATGATGCATCAGAATATGAATCATCAGAAGAAGATGGCTCATCTGGAAGATCCGCAATACGAGGTCGACGAGTGTAGACGAGTGTAGTAGGAGGAGCCTGCGGAGCCACAGGAGGCGACAATGGCGGAGAGGCCACGGAAGGAGTATGAGGAGACTCAGTGGGACGGGTGGATGGTAAAATGATATAGGTGTATCTGGAAAGGTCAAAAAAGACAGAGACTCTACAGAGGAAACCGAGGAAGAGACAGGACGTGGGTAGAAGGGACGAGACTCGTCAAAAGTCACATCCCGAGAAATCCGCATCCGTCGACCAACAGGATCCCAGCACCGATAGCCCTTGTGCTCGGCACTGTATCCCAGAAAGACACACTCAACAGACTGAGCAGTCAGTTTGGTGCGTTCTCGAGGAGCGAGGAGAACGTAGCAAACGCAGCCAAACATACGAAGAGCACAGTAGTCAGGAAGGAGACCACAGAGACGCTCAAAGGGGATTGCGCCCTGAAGAGCAGAGGAAGGCTGGATGTTAATAAGATAGGTGGCACTAGAAACAGCCTCGGCCCAAAAGTGAGGTGGAATAGAGGCGGCAATCATCAGGGCACGAGCTGACTCAAGGAGGTGACGATGCTTGCGCTCAGCAACACCATTCTGAGCATGAGCACCCGGGCAAGAGAACTGAGCAAGAGTTCCCTGTTCAGCAAGGAAGCTGCGCAGGTGATGAGAGAGGTACTCGCCAGCAGAGTCAGCACGAAAGACACGAATAGGAGTGGAGAACTGCGTGCGAACCATAGTGGCAAATTGTTTATAGATAGACAGGACCTCACTACGAGAAGACATGAAATATATCCAAGTGTGGCGAGAAAAATCATCTATAAATATGATATAATATCGATGACCCCCTTTCGAAACGAAGGGAGCCGGACCCCAAACATCTGAATGAACAAGATCAAATGGACGAGATCTTGACTCACTATGAGGATAAGGAAGTCAAGTTGTTTACCTAACTTACGTACGACAATCTAAGGACACGTCTCTGAGATGACCCCGAAGACCACGACGAACTAAAGGCGACGACGAGAGCCACACATATGGCCAAGGCGGTGATGACATCTGCTGAAAAGAGCCAGGTGAGCGGAGTGGCAGAGGCGGAGAGACTGGCGGCGACGGTGGCAGCGAAAGGAAGGTGAAGCCAGTCAAGCTCCCATAGACGCTGTGAGTCAAGGCGCCGAGGGCCAGAACCAACCAGAGCTCCCGTGTGGCGGTCCTGAACACAACAAGAGTCAGAATCAAGAATGACCCGACAACCAAGATCGATGTCGCCCAGTGAGAAAGAAGTCGCATGGTGAGGCGAGGAACATGAGCAATGAAGGAACATGAAATAATGAGTTGCTAAGAGATCCTCGGCGAGAGACGAAAGAGAGGTACCGTCGGCAGTGAGAACACTAACAGAGAATCAAGAAGTGTAATCTGAGGCAGTGGAAGCATCGAAGTCATGTGAAAAGATGCTCCGTAATCAAGAATCCATGGGGAGATACCGACGTGTAGAGGGTGGTTTCTCGGTGCAAGAGTCGATAGCAAAACTGCGCAGAACTGCCGAGGAGAACACGAGGCGGCAAGTAAGCGTCGAAGTCTGGCTATCTCCTGCTCGGTGAAAGAAACTGCTGGAGTAGTCGATGTAGACGCCAATGCGTATACCGGTGTTAGTGCTAGTAGAAGAACGGCGTGAAAGATGCCTTCTTCTTATAGCACTCGACTGTGACCGCCTTGTCGCAGAGGGAGCGATGAGGACGGCCACCTCGGATGGAGGGCCACCACCACCGCTGTGGCGGCCCCGGAGGAGGCGGTGTCTTGCGTGAAGCGACGATGTAGCGGTGGACGGCGGCGAGCACGAGGGGAGTGGCATCGCACCAAAGACCACTCGGATGAGTCTCCTCCGCGTATCTCGATGGGGCCTCCGTGAGAGTGACACGAGGGTGACGTGCAAGTAGCTGGGCACGCCGCCGCTCGAACTCGTGACGGCGGTAAGGAACTCGAGACCCGCCGAAACTCAGTCGGCCCGTGCGGCTAGGCGGCACGGACAAGAGCGACAACCAAGAAGGGAGAGAGTCCAATCGACACCGGACAGCAGAGCTCGAGTGTAAAAGCATCAACATAGCATCACCTGTGAAGAGAATGCTCTGACGAACCACGGACGGTACAAGGCGTCACCGAGGGCTCGTGGCGGCGAAGGTGAGTCTACATCTGGAAAGCCGAGGAGAGTCCCACAACCTCAGAAGAGAACTGAGGCTGGACACTGGCAATGAGGACAACAGCAGCCCGAGCGTCGTCGTCGTACCACTGAGTATAGACTGCCAGTTGATCCCTGTATAAATCCAGAGCCTCTTGGTAGGCGGAGGCAGCCTTATCATCCGCCTCAGTAGCTTCCTTGTCGGCTGTCGAGGGCAGCGGGACAAGCGGAGGTTCCGTCGGAGTAGTAGGGCAAGGCGGACAGATGACATCGCCACAGAGGATGCCCCAGAGACGAAGACCACGCATATGGATGCGCATGTGAGACACGAAGTCGGTGTAATTAACACCATCGAAGATCACCGAACAACGAGGAGAGCAACAAGACCCATTGGTAGGCGGTCTTTGGGCGACGGCGACCAAGGAAACGAAGTCTAACAAAGGCTACCGGACGACGCGGCGGTTAGAGCGACGTTTTTGCGTTTCTTTTCTTTTCTTGTTGGGCCTACCGACCCAACTACCTTATAAGGTGCCGCACGGGAGGCAGGGGGGAACTAGGGTTCCCCCGTGAAGAGCGGCGACCTCGGCGGCGGCGGAGAGGCGGCGGCGGGCGCGGGCGGCGGGGTCGGGTGGCCGGGCGGAGGCGGCCGGGCGGCGGCGGTGAGCGCGACCGGGCGGCGTGAGAGCGGTCGGGGCGGCGGCGGGCGGCGTCGGGCGGCAGCGGGAGGACCAGACGGCGGGGAGGAGCGCGGCCGGGCAGCGGCGATGGTGGCGTCGGGCGGCCTTGGCGCAGACCGGGAGGCGAGAGGAGGCCGCATGCGGCCAAAAGAAGAGGCCGCGTGCGGCCAAAAGAGGAGGTCGACGTGCGGTACGCCGCCGATCCGAGCGGCGGCAGCGAGGCAACGAACGGAACAAACCCAGGTTTGCTCTAATACCATGTTATGAATATCGCTTGTATTCATATGAGGCCAAAAGGCCGGTATATATACACAAGTACAGGAGGTAAATATAGAAACAATACATATAAGGAAATAGTACATGTATGGAAAGAATCCAAACTATCCTAATACAACGCTATCTCTATTATATCTCTAACAGCTGCAACATTAAAAATTGGGCATACCACGATGATTGTGACAGTGTTTTCACCTGTGCTGGTAGAAGTTTGGTGTTAGTTAATAAGGCTAGAAGATATTTTACCGCAGATGGACTTGAAGAAACGGTTGCAGTCAGCCACAAGGTGGTCAAACTTGAAGAAACGGTCGCATCTGGCACCCATGGACTTCCCATTGCCTTCAGATAATTGATGCCAAACACACCATACCCCGCTGTGGTCAACTTGATCCCACATGCTGTCGGAAAGTAATGGTGAGTTTTTTTATTATGCGTTACAACCTGTGAATTCTAATTATTCATGAGAGACAGTATGAAGAGAAAAATAGTTGTATGCGATTTTGGTTGGTATAGTTGAACTCGGTGCAATGTCTACTACAATCGACTTGTAGACTCCGTCTTAAAAAGACGCACCGTTTGAAAACAAATTACTGTAACAAAAAGTGAAAAGCAAAAGCCATAGCCCTACCAAACCCAGCCAATGTTCCTGATGTAACACCCCAATTTTGGCACAATTTGAAACTTTTTTAAATGAAAGCTGAAATGTGCATATCTTCAAATTTTAGGTAAAATTTGGAATTCAAATTTAAAACCAAAAACCAAAATTCAAATCCAAATCAAAAGAAAATGAAATTCAAAAATCAAAATTTTGCTCGAGCCTGCGTCACCGCTTACCTCGTCGCATCGCTATGACTGGCAACGCTGACAACCCACAGAGTGCGCCCTGCCTACCTCGTCGCATCTAGTCGGCTTGCGTCACCCCGCGCAAGGGTCAGTCACGCTTTGACCGCCAAGCTTGCGCCCGCCATGCCTCCCTGGCTATTTAAGCATAGTCATGATTGCCATAATTTCCTCCATCTCCCTCGTTCATTTTTCCCTCCATCCCCTTCCTCCCTGAGCCGGATCGAGCTCAAAAACACATCGTGCTCGCGCCGGCCGCTGCCTTCGCCTCACCGCTCTGGCTGAATCCAGTAAGCTCCATCAAAGCTGAGCATGTCAAGACATGTTCCACCTCCCATCTAGCTTTCCCCACATCCAATTTTGGGATTTCTCCCTAGGATCTCACTGCGCCATCGTCTTCCTCCATTTAGGTCGAAAAACGCCGCCACCACCACTCTTCCCTCTCTGGTGAACCTTTCTTCGATTCATCTCTAGGAGCATCTCCATACATCCCTCTTCCTTTCCCAACACTTAATTCAGGTTCTCTCTCGCCCCAGGTCACCTCCACCATGAAGCTCACTGCGCCACCGCTAACTTTCATTGTCGACTCTCCATGACTTCTCCTTGACCTTGCCATCCCTTTCGATAAGCTCCACTGCGCCTCCTCATGCTCATGCTCTCCCTATTTATGCCCCTCTTCCACCCTATCACCGCCGCCTCCTTCTCCTCCCCTGCTCTATCACGTGCCTACCATGGTGTTGCCTGAGCCACACCGTCGCCACCTATGGGTGCAATATGGTTCTGACAATCCATTTTAGGCCTCATCGGCTACCACCGCCGCTCCCCTCACCGGCATTGAACATGGCAACACTGCCATGCCTTCGCTCTGTTTCGGCTAGGAGAAGCACTATACCAAATTGATTCACCATAATGATGTCATTAGGACATAATTAAGTAAGTTAAGATACTCATTAATTAGTCACCAATGCGTGGGCCCAAGCCATCAAGAATTCTAATAAAAATTGGATTTTTATTCCAATTCACTGACATGTGGGCCAACCTTCCTATGCTAGTCCCACCTGTTAGTCTCCCGATCTTTTTATTTAAAGAAAAATAATTTAAAAACCCTAAGGGTCCCACCTGTCACCATTCATATCATTTTCTTAAGAAAAATAATTCACAAACAAATTAAAAATATAGCTAGTCCCACATGCTAGCCTATGACATAATTTTCAATAAGAAAATAAATCAGTAAAGAAATTTAAAATGTGGGCCCTAGTTGTTAGTGAGACATTATCTCTCCTCTGCTTATTTTTAGATTTTTCTTGGATTTCAACTTCGGAGAGCTTGTTCTCACCCATTTTAAATCAAAATTGACTGAAACTTGAATCTAAATTCATCTAAATTTAAGATCTTTCCAACAAATTCAACATCATGAATTTTAGAGTTGATTTGGATTCTCATATATTTATTCGAATCTTGATACGGTCTCTCAAATAGATCTCGAAGACCTGGGAGAGCAGTAGTTTAAGCCCAAGCAAGACCACCAAGACCGTGAGCAAGGCGAGTCAATACTTTGATCAGTTTGTACCTACTTTTATGCAAATTATGTTGCTTTAAATTATTAAATTGCATGCTTACTTTTTTATGCAAATTATATCGATTAGCTCTTAGTTAATTCCCTACTAGTAAAATTGTGATATTACATTCCATTCCTTGATTTTGGACACAACCCCTTGTAATCTTAGAATTAATGGCATATGTATAGATGAGAAGTCCGTATATAAATGTCATACTTAACCTTGCTTAGATACATATGGGCATTAATTTACCCTAACATCATTTCAAACATAAAAACTTGTATTTGGTTAGTCATTGGATAGAAATGACTGGTATTTGATCTGAAAGGATATATTAAAATCCAAACTCTAAACTTGCTTTATATCTGGGCAGATGGCAAGTAGGGCTAGTGCGGATAGAGCATGAGGTGTTGTATGTGGTAGCATCGCCCAAGTAGTTTTAAGGACTCTAACACAATGCTGGATGTGGCATCCAGTTAAGCACTAGATGAGTGCTAGATAAAAGCCTTCGTGCGGTGCAAGAGGGGGGCCTTTGGAGTGGGTGGATAGAACCCCAAGACAATAGAAACCTTAGCGGGTGTAATCACGTTAGGAAGGTGCACTGTAAAGTCCTTATGATGGTCTTTTTGATATGCATGCCTAAGGAAGCATGTGGAATATAACAAGTTGGGCATCTCTTGTGAGTAAAGTGTGTGACCTTTGCAGAGTCAAAACTGTTCGAACAGTCATGCCCACAATCATGGACAGATATGGAAACTTACTCGAGTTAGTGCCTATTTACAACGAAATCTTTATGGGTGGGATGAAAAGCACGAAGAGCAGACAAAACCCTGAGTTGATTTTCCCTGGGTGGAAAGAACCCAATGATTATAATGTGTGGATAGAACCCTAATAACAAAAATAGCATATGGTGGATGAAATCATGTAACAGGTGGTTGAAACCTGAATTGCTATTATTATTGCATGCTTTCACACTCCAGAAACATGGTTTAGGTAAAATATGCTAAGTCTTAGGATTTCCACTTACTATAATTCAACTATGCTATTTCGCAAAAAAATGAGCACGAGCCTTCCTTGTTAGGCCTTGCATCTATAATATTGCACTTTGTGTATTGGCTCATGGAGGACAATTGTTTATGCTCACACTCGCTCACTAAAATAGCTCAAAACCTGTGGATCAAGACCACTATTCCTACTACTCCGCGACTGGACCAAACAGAGAAGAAGATGGAGGAGTCTAGGCCGTTCTCGTAGTCTCTTATTCTTACCCTTGCTAGGACAAACTTTGACGATGACTGTGTGCACATCTATTACCCAAATCTTGGAAAGTAGTTTGGCATCTTTTGCCCCTAGTCATTTGCCTATGGCAAGGTGTGGCCTTACCTTTTGCTTTCCGCTTCTGCTTCCGCTTTTAGTTATTTGTAATGTAGCATTTGGCCTGATTGTCCTGTTATGTAAAACTCTACCTGATATGGCTTATCTAAACTCTGATATGTAATATAAATGTTTGGTATGGTTTAATGCGATGTATCTCCATGATTCAGCAATCTTTCTATGAACATTAGCTACTGATTCAGGGAATAGTACGGTGGAAATACAGAGGGTTCTTGATTGCAAATCCAGGGTTCAATGCCTGACCATTAGACAAAGCATCATGCCATCCAATATTTTCAAGTGACAGTAACTGGATGATTAATAGGGTCAATACATTAGCCCAAACAGTTTCACTCTCATTGACAGTAGCTATAACCTGTATAACAACCGAAATCCTAATACAATCTAAAAAGGAAAACAAAAATATAATCCTAATATATAGGGACTACGAACCTTGTTGCTATCATATTTTGGCACAACAGTGAAAAAACTAGCTTGAGCACATCGATGGCATGCTCTGTTGATAGATTAGGATTTACATAGCAACATGCAGCAATTGTTCTTGAATTTATACTAGATTCGGTTGTGTGATACATTGTGAGTATATGATCTGTACATAGCAATATGCAGCCTCCCCTTTTTTCCTTTATTGGAAAAAGTGGTTATGTTTCTAATATGGCAATTTGAGGAAAAAATATATGTAAAACTAGTTGTTGATTCCATGTAGTGTTATGTATTCTTATTAGTATGATTGCAATATAGTTTGCATATGGATCCTTTGCTTTTGGGTAACTCTTTGATCCACGCTAACGACTCCGCCATACCTAAAATTTAATCCTAGGTCCGCCACTGATTGCAATCACTATCTTTTGTGAAAGTGTTCATCTCACAGTGAAAGACAGAGTAAAGAAATTGAGGAGCAGGTCAAGCAAGACTATGCAATTCACATGTAGTTCTATAAGAAAAGAAAGAAAAAAATGGAATTCTAGTTCTTTCTGATTGGGAAAAGTTGCTTTGAATATGAAACTACCCAACAATGGGCATTAAGACTTTCAGAGCAAAAGGCAACATCAGCAAAGGTATAGTAACTTTTTTTGTCTAGGTATTCCTTTACGTATCAATATTTTCTAGCTGATGTGCATGTAGGACAAGTATTTCTGGAGCTACTGATATATTGCATTGAATAGATCAGGACAACTGCGCAGTTCACAGAAACCTGCTCATAGCAGCTACTACCATTGAGAGCCATGGAACAATCCAATTCACTAAGGTAGTGCATCTATCACTAGCAAGTCGCAACTCTTATCATTCCAGTTCCCTATCAGCATTCATTAAGCATACCCCTTTGGCTCTTTCTTAAAATGCACAACAACTTTTACACTCACAAAATTTACTAAAGCACACAAAAATGGTCGAAGGTATCACATAAAGTTTCTACCCTAATTCTGTAAAAGGCATTAGTCCAACCATAAGCGAGAGTTTGCAAGAGTGTTACACAATCGCAACGCCCTCTCTACTAATGGTAAGTTGTTAACTCTAGGGGACAGATCAATTTTGCCAATGTGTAAGGGGAATGCTCTTGGCATCAGAAAGAAAAGGGTTGGTTATCTCTCATGCTATTCACATGCTCTCTTAATAGTGAAACTAATGCATGAATCTAGATGCATTAATAGTATTAACATAGAGCCAAAATTCGCAACCCATGCATGTGAAGTCATGGATGATGTAAGGAGAAGATATGCAAACAAATAGCCCTATATGCTACACACACCAATAATAATTAGTGAGACATCATCATTCTAGCCTTCCATGCATACTCCTCTTCAAATTTCTTTTCTCTGGCACTCCAAAAGAAAAAAAATGAGAAATGGAAATAGAAACAAAGAACATGCATGAAGGTTCAAGTGATAGCTTTCATGAAGCCGTTGCACTCCATGCCATAGCTTGAAGCAAATGAACACACACAACAACAAAAAGTCAATATCCATGATTAAATAATTAAAATGTTATAAATTATTTTTCTTGGATATGATACAAGCTCGACCAAGCCATTGTTAAAACTTTAAATTGTGTGAAGCTTGGGCCATTGTTAACTAGAAAGGAAGGATTAAAGAGCTTTTGGTACTACCATAGCAAAGGAAGATAAGCGCTTTGGACGAGGAAGAAGCAGGTAGCCAGCTGTAAGTGGGGAGCTATATCCCTCTTGGATTCCTCACATACTCCTAAACGCAAGATTAACAATCAAATTGATTAAGAAATCATCCAAAAGAAGAAAAATAATCAAGGAATTGAAGAATAGAAGGCAATCATTAACAAAGACAATATTCGTATTGGGTTCTGCTTCTGACTTCTGCTTAAAAAAACTAAAAGTCAATACGAACAACTAGCTTCTCGAAGCGACTTCTCTATTCCTCTTGTTACTGTCTTACTCCAAGGATAAGGCAGGGGGTCACGGGTGCATCACGCATCTAACTGCTCTAGTTTCCATTACGCGCATGCATCTCTCCCTCACTTTTTCCATTGCTTGCTCCCTCATTCTAAAAGCCACTTCTTTCAGCCACTACTATTTATTTTCAGCCAAAAGCCATCAGCAAAAAGCTAATACAAATGACCCTATAGAGAGAAATGTGCACTTGTATGTCACTATGTCTTCAAGGAGAGAGAAGAGGAGAGAGAAGCAAAAGAAGAGAGCGATTTGAGTTTTCGCTTGATTAGGGACAGAAGAGGGGGGAGGGGTAGCGTGTGGAGGAGAGGCAACACATGCCATGCACACGTCTGTATAAGCTTGCAACAGGGAGAGGGGAGAGGGAGAAAGATTGATGGACGTGGTCGGTTGGATCGGGATCCTCTGTGGACTAGTGCCACTAGGAAACACATTGTAATAGTTATACCAGATCGGCAGGTGCTCTTTGCCGAATTAGCAAGGATAGCGATTTCTATGCATTCCTGGCCTAGTTATATTCTTGGATGCGCCTAACATATGACCGCTTGTGCTATTGCACAAGCACATGATTACTCTGTCGAAATTCAATAAACCTCCCATATACAATTTCCGTTCACATTTGTCTCTGGCCCGATTTCACATCTGACACCATCCACTTTTATTATTACCTTTTCTTTCCATATTCTCACTATGCAATGATATTTTTCCTTCATCCACACAAGACATAGTAAGAAAGTTAAAAATTGAAGCCACACTATTTTTACTTGTTTGTCACATTGGCTTTAAATGATCCTATTTTGTTCACCAGGTATTCGTTTTGCGTTCTGTTTGAACCGTTATGTTCTATGCGACGAGCTTAACAAAAAAGATTTATATTGAATATATTTTAGAGATATTAAAAAACTTATTTCTCAACTAGCAACTATAGGTGCCTCCTATTAGCAACTCTAGGTATTAACAACTAGCAATTCTCTACTACTAGATGCTCACAACTAGTGACTCTATATGTTGTTTGTTACATTAGTTGTTAGCTATACATGTTAATTGCTACTTTAGTTACTAGTAACTCTGTATGTTATTGCCGTATTAGTTGCTAGCGCTACATGTTACTTACCAGCAACTCAATATATTACTTGCAATATTAGTTGCTAGTTCTACATGTTACTTATCGTAATTGTTGCTAGCATCTTTGCATGTTACTTGCTACATTAAATGCTAACTCTACATGTTAACTACTACATTATTTGCTATTTCTACATATTATTAGTTGCTGGCTCTACATGTTACTTACTGTATTAGTTAATATCAACTTTACATATTATTTGCTAGCATCTCTTGATGACAATTGTCAATGATTTTATAATTGATTAATTAGTAGCAACTCTAATGTTACTTACTAGCAATAGACACCTAGAGTTGTTAGCAACTAGCATAGAGCAACTAAAAGAGATATACCTAAAGTTACTTGTAGCGGACACTTAGAGTTGGTAGCTAAGAAACTATTTATGAATATACCCTCAAAACATATCCAATTTGGGGCCTTAATTTTTTAAGCTAGTCATATATATTACAATGGTTCAAACTAAACGTAAATTAGACACTCGGTTTAAGAGATATAATCATTCAAAGAAAAACAACGAACAAGTACAATTTTTTTTCTCATACGTGCTTCACCTGTCCACTCCATGTATCAAACAAACGAACTATGTGCGTCTTTGGCTGCAATAAAATATTGAATGCACAAATGGCTCACATCACCTTGCGAGGCCGAAGGGCACACGTGCGTTGTTGCGTGATCACGCTAACATGCCACCAGTAGCGGTAAAACATCATATATTTTTGATTTTGTTGTTGGTAGGAATAGTTTATGGTATGGGTAGAGATAAGAATGAAATGAATCTCTTTGCTTTGTTTAGCACTAATGGATTTGGAGCGCAGCGAGGTTCAAAGGCATGTAGAGCAAAATCTAATGGACACCACTAACATGCTATCGGTAGCATGTTAGCGTTCCAGTGCATCGATCCTCTCCATTTACTTTTCATTGCCTCATGAATATCAATCTAACCTTGTTCCTAACACGTGATGGCAATTGACAAATTTCTGCTACTAGTGATTATAGATTTTCACTATGTAGATATTGGTAATTAACAACGCTAGATGCTTGTAAATATCAACTTTAAATGCTTGCAAACAAGTAATTCTAGGTGTTGTTACCTAGCAATTCTTCACTCTAGGTGCTATTACCTAGTAACCCTAATATGCTAATAGCTTTAGGTTATGCCAACTAGCAATCGTAGGTGCTAGTAACTAGCAAAATATAATATGCTAATAATTATAGCTATCATTATCTAGGTGCCAGCGATTAGCAACTCTAAGTGTTGGCAACAATGCATTAAAAAATTTTGCTTATCATTACGTCATCACAGCATGTGCAATATGGATCTTATTTTGTTTAATTCATTAAAGTGAACACAATGGTTTAAATGGAACGTAAAACATACACTTGGTTGACGAGATATACTCAAAATTAAACAACGAACGAGTACAAACTCCAATTTACGTCCATGTCACCCAAACACAATAGATGTCTTTGCGTCCATTTGCTAGGTAAAAACTAACGTTGGTAGTCGCCATCAAGTAATAGAGAGTTGTCAGGTAACAACATATAAATTCCTAGTAAGTATCATGTAGAGTTGCTAGCAGTTAATATATAAATTGCAAAGCGATATAGGTTGTGATCGTTTCGGCTTCAACTTCTGGCTTTTGGCTTATTTTTCACTATTCATAAATTCGTCTTTTTCTGAATTTTTGACTTTTTTTGAGTTTTTTTGTCTGTGATAGGCTAACATATTTTTTAATTTTTTTAAATTTAATTATGTTAAATAAGCCTCTGTTAGCTACAGTATTTTTTCAGCCAACTACAGTGCTTTTCAGCCATAAATCACCAAAAATAAGCCCAAATGATCACCACCATAGAATTGCTAGCAACTAATATATATTCTCATACCCAACTACATAATAATGGCGTGTTAGCCACGTGTAATTGCTAGTGTGAGAAGCAACCTAACCATCAATGCCGGAGTACTCTTGGACCTTTCTGGGCCTAAACTAGAACCATCGTAGGTTAGTTTTGGGCTTTCCAAGATATCTTAGCTCACACTATAACACGACAGGCTTTGCAAGGTATTGTAACAACTCCTAAGAAAGCCCAAAAACTGCCTTGAAAAGTTTTTTGAGATGGTTTTTAAAATGTTGGAAATACTGCTATAGGGAAATGTGTTTTGAGGCATTTATAGGGGCAGATCTACAGTAATTCATGGGTGTTCATCTGAACCTTCAAAAATTTTAGCGAAAAATTTCATATATGTAAGGCATAATACGTATGCATATTCTCGATTAGGCCAAATTAACTGTATTCGTACCCATCAGCTCAAAACAGAAGTGGCCTGGACCTAGCCCATATTCGGCGTTGCGGTTGCCGTTGTGTGCTGATCGGCTCCAAATCAGCCTGGCTGAGCTTCGGCTGACCCCCAGTCCCCGAAGAGAAAATTGTATTTTTGCCATCCGAAACAGTGGGCTTCGCAACTTTACCCTCCCAATCGTTGGTTTCGTAAAAATGTCATCCAAAATATTTGCTTCTTGTTTTCTTTGCCATTTTCTCTATTTCTCTCATTTTCCTTTTTCTCTCCTATAATCAACCACGCAAAAGGACAAAACTACCCCTGGGCAAATTAGAATGGATTTGTGAGATGAACTCATTTATTCTCATATTATGGATTTGTCTATCTGCACACATTTAGCTAAGGGCATGCTGTCTTTTATGCTGAGATTTGAGTGTGCACTGTGCAGTTCTTCGTTTGTAAATTACTCATAAAATACTGTTGTTTGCAAGATCATATTAGCAATTTTAATGGTCACCTCTTGGTATTTCTTCTTCTGTGGATTACTTAATTTTAATCAACGCCAACCAAAGTCAAGATGAATTCTCGCCTCTGTTGCCCCAAGTGCCATCTCTCACTAAACCTTCCTGTGCTTTTGTTACTCCAGTTGCCGATGTCGGTTCTATTCTCTTTACTCAATGATGGTAGTATTATCTCCATATTCTTAGGATAGTAATAATAGTATTTCATTACAAAATTCAATGTAAATGCAAAAGATATGTGTCATTGGTATTAGTATAGTTAATTTCTGTTTTTGTAAGATAGCATGTGCCATCGATATCGATTGTTTTCACTTCGATTCTAATAGGAAGCGTTTGTTTGGTATGATTAACGATATCCGTGCCATCCAAGAAAGTGCGTTCTAATTTGCTCGGGGTAGTTTTGTCCTTTTGCGTGGCTGATTATAAGAAAGAAAAAGAAAAAGGAGAGAAATAGAGAAAATGATAAAGAAAACAAGAAGCAAATGTTTTGGATGGTATTTTTACGAAACCAACGATTAGGAGGGTAAAGTTACGAAGCCCACTGTTTCAGATGACAAAAATACAATTTTCTTGTCCCGAATCCCATCCGGCAGAGCGAACCCTAGCAGTCACTACGCATGCTCCAGTCTCCACTCTCTCGTCTCCAGTCGTGTAGTGCTCTACCATCTGCAGCTCTACTCCCAGTCCCTGCTCACTGCTCAGGCGGCATCGGCAGGAGAGGAGATCAGGCAGCACCTCGCCAGCAGCTCCACTGCTCCAGGGACTGAGCTCCAGCTCCGGCGGCCGCCTCACCTCCGGGCTCCGGCTCCGCACGACCGCGCCTCTGCGGCACCGACGCACCGCCTGGAGCCCTGGACCGCCTCTGCCATTTTGCAATTTTCGCCTCCGCGGCTCCGCCCTGTAAGTTCCTCTCTCTCTCTCTCTCTCTCTCTCTCTCTCTCTCTCTCTCTCTCTCTCTCTCTCTCTCTCTCTCTCTCTCAGTTCGCAAGTCGCAATTTCTCATAGCCAAGCCGCGGCATCTGTTCTATGGTAGAACTTGACTATGGTCTGAAGTCTGAAATTAATGACAATGATGTGCCATGTGGCATCTGTTTCATCTGGCTTCAGGCATTGTAACTTAGCTCACACATCTAGATCTAATTGCCATTCTTGTATGGTTGTTCCTTTGACATGTGTTTCATCTGGCTTCAGGCATCGTATGCTTGACTATGGTCTGAATTCTGAAATTAATGACAATGATGTGCCATGCTTGTTCCTTTTAGAACACTATTCGTTTTTGGTGGGGGTGGTGGGGGGATGGATGAGGCATCTCAGATAATGAAAAGGAAAATTAGCTTGATGACACTCGGAAGTGTTTGCCTATTGTTACAGAAATGTGTCATGCTTGTCTAACAATGCTTTATGCTGTTCTTTTAGTTATTCCACATTCTGTCATGTTGCATAGCACTGAATTTTCCCTTTCCTTTTGCAGTTGGGGTGGATCAAACAGACCTGACTTCACCTGTAAAAGTACTGAAGGTTAGACACAGATACTTTATTTGCTGCATGGCTTTGTAAGATGTTGTTAGATATTTTATGATTTTGCTGGTGACTCTTAGTTGCCAATAGATATTATTTCCATTGTTGAGCATGCCATGGCACTGAGCCACTGACGCACTGTAATTATAATGAATCTGGTGTAGTCGTATCCAAGTGGAATTTTCTGAATTCTGATGCTTTATTCCAATCTGGCTACGCAGCGGTGCTATTAAGTGGCTGTAAGTGTCCATTATTGTAGCTGTTTATGTCTGACTATGCAACCTCAGTCGGATTAGTTTTTGGCTGTTCTTTTGTAGAGCTCGTGCTTGATTATATATCTTCTCATGGGGTCAAACATGAATTTTTTTTCATGTCGGTTTTGATCAATCGGCGGCAAGATTTTTCCATTGGATTGTTCACTGGTGGACTCTCAAATGTGAGTTACTGCAATAAGACATGTTATCCAATTATTTTGTAATTTCTTTATATTATCTGAGATTATATCTAGTATGAACAATTGTTTTTATCTATTGCTATTGTAGACTTTTATGTTTTGTACTGAACAATTTTTTTTAAAACTTTGAACACCCATTCAAAAATTCCTGGATCTGCCACTGGGCGTTTATCCAAAACGCCTCGAAAGATCTATAGTGAAGGCGATACTAAAATCCTCCATACATTATTTGAGGCAATGTCAAGAACACCTCCAAGATTTTTTAAGGCGGATATCACGAACACCTTCAAATGTTTTTTGAGGTATTTTCAAGAATGCCCCAAATTTTGTAAGCATATTAATAAATTAAATTAGGTCTAGCCAGTTGACTGTAATTAATTGATCTTGAATCTTCCATATCCGCAAACCAAAAAAATGTGGAATAGGATACATGATGAGCTACCATCAAGATATGAAGGCTGATCCATGTGTGACTTAATGCTAAAATTAATATTCAAATAATCACTGGATGCATCCCATGGATGGATTTTGGATTGCATCGATCTTCCTTGAAAGGAATTTGGCAGTTTAGCCGATTCTACACATGGCGTAGATGGCATAGACACTGAACTGTTCCACGGATCATAGGATTTTACTGTCTGAGGCACAATGGATGGCTGAACCGATTCTACGCGCGCGGCCAGCTGCTGGTCCGATCGCGCATGAATTCGAGAAACCGTCGAATACGGCGCCGACTGTACAGAATATGGATCAATATGTGCGCTACCGATCTTGAGACCATAGATGGTTCATAGATGGAGCAGCGAAGCCGATCGAGTACCCATGAACAATTATTCGTGTCTTGATAATTTGGCTGTAATTACCCATGAACAATTATGGAGCAGCGAAGCCGATCGAGTACCCATGAACAATTAATTTGCGAGTGCAGCAGACGAATCGGAGGCCCCGGCGAATATGCCGGCTCCATGGTACATCAATATGAGCAACCGACAACATGTTCATATATAGATGGATATTTTTCTCTAAGAGCAGATACTTTAAGCAGACTACGATCCTATTATTTGAATCGGCTATGGACTCGCTAACCCGTACTTAAATATCATGATATATATAAATCTGAATGCTCAAGTTGAGATTGGGTTACCTTTGAAGCGTCGTATCCGTTGTCGCGGTTGCTGTTGCAGACAATCATTATGGTTTGATGAAAATCACGTCTCACCAGACGTGTCAAGAGTGCGTTGTCGCTGGGTGATTTCTGACAGTACCACCACATCCCTATGGAGGGTGCAAAAGTCAAGCACATGATAGATCAAGACGCGCTAGCCAATTTGACCAAACTGGCAAGGAGATGCAAACCGGCGGTAATTGCCGATAGCAGGATATCTTAGGCCAAAATGATTCTAAACGACACATTGATGCGAGGCAATATCAAACAAAAGTAACTCGTACATAAGTGTAAACCGATGAAGATCAATACGAAATCAATAGTAGATGCAAAGCAATATAGATCAATATCAAATTATAGAGGGTAGGTTGGATCTATTGGCTAAACTAGAGACTACTCTTATAGTTCTTACAAAAGTGAGCGTAGAAAGGAGTGGGAGTCCACAACATATGGGAGAGGAGAGGAGTGCGGAGGAAAAAGAAAAGAATCCCGTGTATAAATTTTTTTTTTATCTCTATTAATATAATATAGAAGTTTATCCGTTTACTACCTCTCTTTATGCACAGCGCATCCAAGACGTCCTCACTCCGCGCAACAACCAGCTGCTTCTTATCGCACAAACCGCCGCAGCCGGCGGATCTCCCTCTCGCTCCCTCTTCCCTCTTGTCGTCTCACACCCAAGCTCCCCCACCTCTAGACCTCCCTCTTCCGTTCCCCCTGCCGACCATGGCGGCCACCATCTCCGCGTCGATGGCGGCAGCCGCCATCTCCTTTCCCTCCCCTCCCCTCCATACCGCCACTGCCACCCCCCAACTCCACACCGCCTCCACCATCGTGCCCTCCTTCTTCCTCCCCTCCCCTCCGCGTCGTGCATCTCGCCGCCACTATCGCCCCTCCCAACTCCGCGCTACTCCACCGCCACGCCCTCGTCCCCCGACCTCTCCATCCAGTGTCCCCCTCCCCGCCAGACCTCCCCACACGCTGCAGGTGGGGAATAAGCCAGATTTTGGCCCTGCTGTGGTGGTGGTGGCCAACAACTATCAAGTCCATTGCTTGGTTCATTAGCAAAACTTATCTGTTATGATATTTTTTTTGTTTGCTGCACCCAGAACCAAACATTTCGTGCTTATTTATTTTAGTCCTGCACATGGCACAAAACTTAAATTTCTGATAAGTTAAAACAAGTCATACGGAGATTCTGATTAACTGTTGTCACTAATTAGTTGTTGGAAGAAAAGTGTTTTTAGTGGAATCAGTGTTTACATTTAATGATAGAATGGAACATTAATTAGTTGTTGCAAGGAAGTATTATTATTGGAATCAGTGTGTGCATAGTGCTGAGAACCATTCAATGATAGAGTGGGTGAATCCATATAATATAGAGCTGAACTACGATTTGGGTGAAAAAAAGGTTAGTTTTGCTAATTTTACAAGTGGATTCAGCTTTGCTTCTCTGATGCCCTAGGCATGTGATGGATTAGATGCATATATTTCATGAAGGTCTAATTGGTATGCATGCTGATTGTGTGCTTTGTGGTTTGGAGAAAGACAATAGAAAATTGGGCGCTATTAGTTTAGAAGCTACTTTTTGATGTTTGTTCTGTCACATATGGAGATCACCGATCTTCACTTGTCTTACAATTTCCAAATGGATATTTCTTTCCACAAGCCCTGATCCTTTTGTAAACTTGCCCTTGCATGAATACTGTCATAAAAAACTTTTTCAAAGAACTGTTTGTTGTTTTACAAGGACTTGGCTTAATGCAAGGATTACCATTCAAGTTACCTATCTGATTGTATTGCTGTTTTAAATGATCTCACATTTACTTTGTCTGCAGCTTTATAAACTGTGAAGAAAATTATTAAGATTAATCCATGCTTAGAACAATGGTTGGAGGTGCTGCTGATTGCCAATTTTGGCATAGGAACTTAGGAATCATGGTTAGATTTCCACTTGCTTTAAGTTATTACTTGCATTTTATCTTTGTAGAGTAGAACTAATGTTTCCATTGTTGAGCATGCCATGGCACTGAGCCATTGACTCTTAGTTGCCAGTAGATATTATTTCCATTGTTGAGCATGCCATGGCACTGAGCCACTGACGCACTGTAATTATAATGAATCTGGTGTAGTCGTATCCAAGTGGAATTTTCTGAATTCTGAATTGACGCACGGCCAGCTGCATGAATTCGAGAAACCGACGAATACGCCGATTGTACAGAACATGGATCAATATGTGCGCTGCCGATGTTGAGACCGTAGATGGAGCAGCGAAGCCGAGTACCCATGAACAATTATTCGTGTGTCTTGATAATTTGGCTGTAATTACCCATGAACAATTATGGAGCAGCGAAACCGAGTACCCATGAACAATTAATTTGCGAAACCGTCGTATCCGTTGTCGCGGTTGTTGTTGTAGACAATCATTATGATTTGATGAAAATCATGTCTCATCAGGCGTGCCAAAAGTGTCTTGTCGCCGGGTGATTTCTGACGGTACCACCACATCCCTATGGAGGGTGCAAAAGTCAAGCACATGATAGATCAAGATGTGCTAGCCAATTTGACCAAAACTGGCAAGGAGATGCAAACCGGCGGTAATTGCCGATAGCAGGATAACTTAGGTGAAAATGGATTCTAAACGACACGTCGATGCGAAGCAATATCGAATAGAAGCAACTCGTAGATAAGTGTAAATCGATGAAGATCAATACGAAATCAATAGTAGATGCAAAGCAATATAGATCAATATCAAATTATGGAGGGTAGGTTGGATCTATTGGCTAAACTAGAGACTACTCTTATAGTTCTTACAAAAGTGAGCGGTAGAAAGGAGTGGGAGTCCACAACATATGGGAGAGGAGAGGAGTGCGGAGGAAAAAGAAAAGAATCCTGTGTATAATTTTTTTTATCTTTATTAATATAATATAGGAGTTTATCCGTTTACTACCTCTCTTTATGCACAGCGCATCCGCATGTGTTCTCACTCCGCACGCAACCGCAGCGGCTCCTAATCGCACAAACTGCTGCACGTTGGCCAGATCTCCCCTCTCACTCCCCTCTTCCCTCTTGTCGTCTCACACCCAAGCTCCCCGCCTCTAGACCTCCCTCTTCTGTTCCCCCTGCTGACCATCGATGGCGGTAGCCGCCATCTCCTTTTCCCTCCCCTCCCCTCCATACCGCCACTGCCACCCCTCCCAACTCCACACCACCTCCACCATCGTTCCCTCCTTCTTCCTCCCCTCCCCTCCGCGTCGTGCACCTCGCCGCCACTGTCGCCTCTCCCAACTCCGCGCTACTCCACCGCCACGCCCTCGTCCCCCGACCTCTCCATCCAGTGTCCCCCTCCCCGCCAGACCTCCCCACACGCTGCAGGTGGGGAATAAGCCAGATTTGACCACTGTCGAGGAGGGAGGCGTCGGGTCCGGCATCATCGTCGTCGAAGGCGACGAAGACGGCTGGATCCGGCCTCCCCTACCGGCTACAGTGCCTTGCCCACTGTGCTGCCTCCTCCTCCCCATCGTCACACTGCCTAGATCTGTCCAAAGCCTACTGTAGAAGGTGAGCGCCAAAGATTGCGGCCGTGGCCGAGGGAGGAGATGGTGTCCATGGGGAGTAGGACGTGCATGTGGTGAAGAGGCGGCCACGGGGTCGCCCGACATCAAGCGGGACAATGCGTGAGAGCAGCGTCAGGGTCGAAGCATCACGGAGGATGACCTCGACGAGTTCCCCCCGCTTCCCTTTTGTCAGCAAGGAAACACAACTAATTGCCTTCCCTTCGCCTCCCGGAGGAGATGGTGGCAGCCATGGCGACACTCACCCTCGTTCTCTCCGTCTTCCTTGCCTCCATCGTGCTCTCCATCACCAGCCCTGCTGCTTGCTCAGACCTGTGAGCCTTTTCTGTTTCTCCCTCTGCATATACAACCAGATCTATCATTTCTTGTTTCTTTCCTAATTCTGGGGTGGCCTCTTTAGAAATATTGATGGATTGTTTCCTTGTAGAAATTCTGCATGACCCATTCGTCTATAAGGTTGTTTCTGATTGATGATATATGATACAACATATAAAGCACAACGTGACCAAATCAAAATATTCTCTTGTTTGTAGGGTGTATTTGATTAATAAAGTGTGACTACCTATGTGAAGGTTTTTTTTAGATAAAATATTCTTGCAGCTGCAACCTCCTGCTAAAACATGTGATCTTATCCTCACCGCGAAGAACATAAAGCTAGAAGAGGAAAAGAACAAACCTTTGATATTTTGGCCCTGCTGTGGTGGTGGTGGCCAACAACTATCAAGTCCATTGCTTGGTTCATTAGCAAAACTTATCTGTTTTGATATTTTTTTTGTTTGCTGCACCCAGAACCAAACATTTCGTGCTTATTTATTTTAGTCCTGCACATGGCACAAAACTTAAATTTCTGATAAGTTAAAACAAGTCATACGGAGATTCTGATTAACTGTTGTCACTAATTAGTTGTTGGAAGAAAAGTGTTTTTAGTGGAATCAGTGTTTACATTTAATGATAGAATGGAACATTAATTAGTTGTTGCAAGGGAAGTATTATTATTGGAATCAGTGTGTGCATAGTGCTGAGAACCATTCAATGATAGAGTGGGTGAATCCATATAATATAGAGCTGAACTACGATTTGGGTGAAAAAAAGGTTAGTTTTGCTAATTTTACAAGTGGATTCAGCTTTGCTTCTCTGATGCCCTAGGCATGTGATGGATTAAATGCATATATTTCATGAAGGTCTAATTGGTATGCATGCTGATTGTGTGCTTTGTGGCTTGGAGAAAGACAATAGAAAATTGGGGGCTATTAGTTTAGAAGCTACTTTTTGATGTTTGTTCTGTCACATATGGAGATCACCGATCTTCACTTGTCTTACAATTTCCAAATGGATATTTCTTTCCACAAGCCCTGATCCTTTTGTAAACTTGCCCTTGCATGAATACTGTCATAAAAAACTTTTTCAAAGAACTGTTTGTTGTTTTACAAGGACTTGGCTTAATGCAAGGATTACCATTCAAGTTACCTGTCTGATTGTATTGCTGTTTTAAATGATCTCACATTTACTTTGTCTGCAGCTTCATAAACTGTGAAGAAAATTATTAAGATTAATCCATGCTTAGAACAATGGCTGGAGGTGCTGCTGATTGCCAATTTTGGCATAGGAACTTAGGAATCATGGTTAGATTTCCACTTGCTTTAAGTTATTACTTGCATTTTATCTTTGTAGAGTAGAACTAATGTTAGATTCTCCTTTTCAGTGCCGACTTCATGAGCTTCCGAACAAGCGAAGGATGTCTATTGTTGCTGGTGCTTCAAAGCTCTTGGCTAACACCCTTTATTTGTGGGATGGGATTGTCAATTGGTACAATGATTGTTGGATAGGACAAGAAGGTGAATGGTTGCCCATGATAATGTCTTTGGTTTCTTTAAACTGTATGCTTATCTATACTTATTGATTTCTCCATGATTATATGTGAATATATATATATACCTATACATATACACACACAAAAACATAGTAGCGCTATTATGCGTGCAATTTTGAGTTATCAACGGTTGTACTAAAAGTTATCATCGGCTGCAAAGAAAGTTATCGCCAGCTGTGTCCTAGAGCGTTCAGTAATAACTTCACTCGCTATCGATGGTAACTTCATACAGAACCGTTGATAACTTTCCGCACTGTGAAGGTTTGGCAATAACTTTATTCAAATCTGATAGTAACTTCATTCAGAAATGGCAGTAACTTTCCCCGGTAATTTACACCTGCGTGTTGGTTATATATATAATATGTGTGTGTGTGTAAGATAAAATTGATATTCATGATATGATTTTAGATCACGTTTGTTAATATATATCACCCTCTTTTAGTACTCCATTGTAACGTACGTGCACCTTGTTAGTTCAAATAAAAAAGAGAGCTTATCTATCCTTCCATCCTTTCAAAATACTTTAGCTCCACCAAAAAAAACAGCCAAAAAACCCCCCCGAAAACCAGAGAAAAACTAAAAAAATCCAAAAAAAAACTCGGTTAGAATCACGAGATGAGATCTGTTGCAAAAAAAAAAACGGACACCTTAGTAAAGGGAAAAAAGAAGAGAAAAAGAAATATGTTTGGATTCTCTGCACCCTTCATCATCAAAAGGAGCGGTGTGGGGCTGTTAGGTGTTGGCACCCCGTAATTACCCGTCTCACCTTATGCGAAGTGCAACGCTCGTATTACCTAGCGTTATGTGAAGAAAAAAACCTTAATTCTAGTGTTTTGCGCAACAATTAGGTGATGCAAACTGTAATTTACTTTTTATTTATATTAAATCTAAGGGGGATTTCTTACCCTAACCCAAATTGGTAAGGTGTAAAGATGCAACCAATGATGTTCCTAATTACCAAGATATCATATGTAGGCACGAAATGATAACCCGCACACATCTTTTAGGTGCCGCTCGGTTAGGTTAAAAAACCTGACTTATGGTTGAAATTACACTATAGCTGACTAAAATTACACTGTAACTGATGATGACTTATTTGGTGTAACTAAAATTTTTAAAAAAATTAAAAATAGAAAAATCAAGTTAGCACATTACGAACAACGCAAACGAATATGAGAAAAAAGAACCGGCAAAAAAGCTTAAAAAACTAAAAAGCTAGAAAAAGACGAAATTTAAAAATAATAAAAAATAAGTCAGAAACCAAAAAATTAAGCCGAAATAAGTGGAGTCTTAGATTTATCAACCGTATCTTGTGCAAATTGAAAATTTTGTAACTGATATCAGCGAGATCGTGTTTTGTCACTGTCCATCGTTCGAGATTGTCTACGCAGAGCTTTACACACTTGCGCAACAGTAAGTTTCACATTTTCACGGATCATAAGTCCATAATCGATGGATGAAGCAGGTAAATGCGATGATATTGAACAAACTTCACAGACAAAAAAAAAAAATTCAGACCCTGCTGAAGTACTCCTCCAACCTCCTGAAGATCAACAACTCAACAATATGTATGCATGTAACTCTCCACAGGACCATACTTGCTAAACTAAACATGGACAGAGCTAGATTGTACCGAGCACCCTGCATGTGTACGTAAACCTAACAATTAACAATCTCAAAGAGAGACTAACAGCTAGATTCGGTGAGCAAAAGGTGTCAAAGTTTCACCTCGACCAGCCTTTGTGAAACTGAGCCTTCCATCCTGGCTTGCTTGGGGTGGCAAAATAAATTCAACAGTAGGTGGTGCTGGAATCACAGCAATTTCATTCTCACACACCTACTCCTCCGCCAATTTCTACGCGATATTTCACATATCCGGTCAAGAAAATGAGATCGAAATGAAGCATGTCAAGTTACATATGTGTGTATCAGCCTTTCTTGCCAAATGCATGGCCCTTTCCAGGGTAATTGCCGGATGCAAAACGCATGTCATCTTCGCTCTTCAGTTATTTCCTGACAAGTTGGCATCCATCTTGTCTTTTGCTTTCTTCTGTTTTTTATTTATAACTATACAACAACAAAAACTACTGAAAAGCCAATTATCTTTCTTTTCTTTTATTCTCAGACACTTTCAAATGCGAGCGTCTAGTTAGAGATTGGCATGTGGCATGCAATGCGTCATTCATGAATGATGATTCGGTCAAATCATTGTCTTAATAATTCGGGCGAGATAAAATTGCTGTCAGGTTTCACAACACCTTGGCCCCTAAGTTGCCACTCACGCCAACTATCTTGCTTTCAGGTTAGGTGACAAATCAAATGTACATGGAGCATGAATACATTCAATTTGCAGGCTGTACTTTAGGGAATCTTCCGAGATTAAACCTCCATATATGTGATGACATTAGACGGCAAATCAAACCGAATTCTGAATTCATGAAATCTCCCGGTATAATCTTGGCCAATCAAACTGATCAACTTTATCTGAAACAGCATAAAAAGCACATGCATGTGCCAACAGCTATGTCAAGTTTACATCATTGCCTTAATTATATGAAACGATTACAATTAGTTCTCCCTCGCGTATCCCATGCTCACGAGGAGCAACTACACGACATGGGCCGTGAAGATGAAGGTGTTCATGCGCGCTCAGGGCGTGTGGAATGCAATCGTGGATGAAGAGGTGAATGAGCGGCAAGATCAAATGGCGCTCGCGGCAATCTTCCTCGCGGTGCCGGAAGACGTACTGCTGCTCCTAGCTGAGAAGGAGACCGCAAAGGAGGCCTGGAACACCCTGAAGGTGATGCATCTCGGTGCCGATCGCGTCAAGGAGGCGCGTGTACAAAACCTCAAAAGCGAGTTTGAAAACTTGCGCATGAGGGACACCGAACAGATCGATGACTCCGCGATGAGGTTGACGACAATCGTCAGCAAGATACGAGGTCTAGGCGAAAAGATGGAAGAGGTCTACATCGTGCGGAAGTTTCTTCGTGCAGTGCCTAAGAAGTTCTCTCCCGTCGTCACCACGATTGAGCAATTCGGTGACATAAAAAATATGTCGATCGAAGAGCTAATCGGGCGCTTGAAGACGCAGGAAGAGGGAGAACGTCGCTACGGCAACAACGACGGAGACGAGGAGCACTTGCTCCTGACGCGCGCAGAGTGGGAGGCCCGATCGTCGAAGAGTGAAGGTGAAGGCTCCTCAGGTGGTTTTGGTGGCGGCGGTGGACGTCGATACCGACGAATTGACAAGGAAAAAGTAAGGTGTTTTAATTGTAACGATTATGGACACTTTGCTTCAGAATGCAAGAAACCCAACAAGAGGGAGAAAGCGCAGGCATATCTCATTGAGGCGGATGCCGACGACGAACCAGCATTGCTTTGATGATGGGTGAAACATAGCAAATCAAGATTAGGGGGGAAAATGTTAGATACTAATCTTGATTAGTATTTTAGTTGCATGTTAAGCAATAAGAATTTGTCTGCATTAGCTGAGACGTGCGAGTTGAGGCTTAGTGCACAAGTAGATGAAAATGTGTACGTCTTCCATGCTTGCATGTATGGTGCCTAGTGCTTAGTCGCCGGGAGGCCGAGTCTTGCGCGAGCAGAGCGGATCGCGGCAGGAGTAGTGGGCTGTTAGATCAGAGTTGCATGCAGGATAGTTTGTTTGGAATTAGTGGTTGCATGCAGTCAATGACCACCGGCCATAGGCCTCAGACTGCCTATTTAAATACTTGTAATCAGTACGTATTAAGTGAAGAGAGGGAATAAAAGAACAGCATATTCTTCTAGTGTCCTGTTTCTTCCGTGTTCTTCTTCTTCCAGTGTATTTTTTCCTTGGTGTTTATTGTATCCAGCGTATTGTTTTTTGCTTGTTAACTTTTATGGGCTAACACGCAGGTCATTTGTTCTGAACTATATCGCGGTACAGTAAAATGTCCAAGTTTTACAACTCAATTCCAATTCCATTGTGACATCTGAAAGAAACCTTCCTTCAATTAGATTACTTGACAAATGGAATGTTGTGTGCTTGTCCGAGTCTTTTGCATTTCATAGCTGTATTTGGTGATATGACTTACCAGCATAGTTGGATGGAAGAAATTAAAGAGTTGGTACAACATGTAGGCCACAAACAAAATCAAAGAGATTGCGAAAGAGATGTACAATTGAAAATAATGATACGCCAATAATTTAAGAGACATCAAATTAATTGAAAAACAAGCATTGTTCTTGCGTCATTTGGAACTTAATCCGCATCTTAAGGAATCAACGATGAAATCTGAGTACTAATTGAACACCCTGCTGCAAGTTGTCAAGGTGTTATTCAGAACAATATGAGTTCTTTTTTTTTTTAATTTGGAGTGGTTTCTGTGGACGGAAGTACTAATTGATATCCATGTAGAATAGGTTGCAAATGGTGGGTCACCAAACTGAGATTTTAATCATCAACAATGTAGTTATTTCTGTCTGAGAGATTCTTGCAGCAGCTACTTTTAGGTTTTACTGTGATAAAGCTTCTCTTCAAGTTGTTCACCAGAAACATAGAAAAAACCAAGGAAATATTATAGAAAACATGCATGCCACATACCTTTGCAATCGCACAAGTAAAACCAATTCACAATTTCGTTTTAAAAAACTACTCACACAATGAGTTTTTGGTCACAGCACAGCACATAGTGCAAACTGCATCCATGATCCAATAAAAATAACAACCAAGAAGAGGTCATGTTCAGGCCTTCCTTTTCTTTCCCTCTTCTTTTCAGAAAAGCAAGAATGCACCTTTTCCCTTTCCTTCTTTTTAAATAGTAAAACGGTATAATTTTCAGAAAGGCAGAACCAAAGATGAAACTAAAGATAATCTACTTTAGGTGGTGCAATCACAGTCATGCAAAGGCAGTAGCAATCTTGGGCTACTTCTGTTCACTACTACAGAAAACCGTATTACAGACGGTTCAAAAACGTCATCACAGACGGTTTTTTGAACCGTCTGAATTTATGGGTCAATGATAATCGAAGGTTATCACGGACGGTTTTCGAACTGTCTGTGGTGTAAATATCACAGACGGTTTGTAACTAAAAACCGTCTGTGATAGGTGATAATCACAGACGATTTTTACTTACAAACCATCTGTGATTATCAGTTATCACAGATGATTTTTAGTTACAAACCATCTATGATATTCTTTTCTACCTCTAGATCTATTTTTGTTTATTGGCTAGCCTCAGGAAATGCTAGCCATGCTCTCTGAAATAAGCAGATCAATATGTACATGTATACATACAATTCACATCTTAATTCATTTCACAAATATAAACATCCAATTCACATCTCAATTCATTTCACAAACATAAAACATCCAATTCACATCGCACTTCATTTCACAAACATAAAACATCCCAGGGCTCTGCTAAGTAAAAGCATTATTTTTAAGTGCCTATTCTTTCCTAGATATACAACATTACTTACAGATCGATGGCTATTACTTAGATATACAACATTACTTACAACAATAACACAAATGGACATCTCAATTGTATCTAAATAACCGACATTGAAGATGGACTCACCGAGGGAATTCTAGCGATGTTAGAGGAGCTCGAGCGTGGACGGAGGCGGCCAACGGGCTCGAGCGTTGACGGAGGCGGACGGCAACGGGCTCGGGGGGACGGAGGCGGCCGGCGACGGGCCCGAGGGAGGAGGAGGGCGACGGGCTCGGGGGCTCGACGGAGATGGCCAGCAACTGGCTCGGGGGACGGCGACGGCTCGGGGGCTGAGGCGGCCGACGACGGGCTCGGGGACCGGAGGCGGCTAGCGACGGGCTCTAGGGACGGCGGCGGCGACGGACTCAATCGGGAGAGCGACTAAGTCTCTGTGCTTGGTTGATATTGCTAATAACTGCAGTGTACGCATAAAACCCTAGCGGGGGGTTATATATAAAGGCTTATTACAGACGGTTCTATTTAAGAACCGTTTGTGATATCAATATCACAGATGGTTCTAAAATTAAAACCGTCTGTGATAAGTCACATAACATAGACGGTTTGAAATACGAATCGTCTGTGATATTAATAGCAGAGATGGTTTAGAATACGAACTGTCTGTGACACTTAAATGTTCGCGCGCCCGCCTGTTAATATTCCGATCCAAGCGGCCCTTAAACTTCCACACCATTCTGGTTTTATATGCAACACGGTGTACAATTCCTTGATACCACAAGCAGAATCTCTTCTAAATTGTCCTCTTCCTAATCTTCTTCACCACATTTCTGAATAATGGTATTTAAAATTCTTTTGATCTCTTTCTTCTCATCTATCCATCATGAGTTATTCGGCTGATTCTGAGGAAGCTTATCATGGCATCCTCTTTGAGATTATGGGCCATGCTAATAATTTGCCCAGGCTAGAGGAGGAAGTGGAGAGGGCAAGGACAATCTTCACAGCATTCGAGAACTCAGCGGCTGATCCTCTAACTCCAGAAGTCGAAGAAGAAGCATATGAAGCTAAGAAGATTAAAATCTGGGAATCTCTTTTTTTGGACTTTTGTAATAAATTTGCGTTGAATTTGACTCTCGTATGCAAAAGTATAGCAAAGACAAGTATAAGAACGTCGAAAATGGACACCGTATGCAAACGTTATGCCCGTTTTACTGAAAGTGTCTCAAAATTGACTCAGGCGAAAATTATGAAATTTTGGGGGATTGCAAGGCGGGAAACATATCACAGACGGTTTGATATACATAGACGGTTCTAGATAAGAACCGTCTGTGATAATGAAGTTTCCACAGATGGTTCGTATATCAAACCTTCTTTAAAAATATCACAGACTGTTATTCCAGGAACCGTCTGTGATGTAAGCGTCCAGTTTAGCCTCTTTTGTAGTAGTGGTTTTACAACAATGCATGCATGGTATTAGTGGTATTTTCTATTATACTAGATTTAGTCTTGTGTCCCCTTTGTACTTTATATATTGCCCATTGAGCCTTATGAATAGATACACAATATTCATAATATGGTATTAGACTTTCAGGTTTTCCAGACTCCAAATCCTAGCGCCGCTGCTCGTTTTCCGCTGTGCTGCCCCCAGGAGGTGCATCTCCACTCCCAGGGGTGGCCATCTCCTCGCTGTCACGCTCGCCAGATCCTGCTGCGGTGTGCCCGGTGCTCCGTGAGCCTCTCTGTCAGCGCCGAGGTCTCATCAGATCCCGTCACCGTCTCTCCCATGGCCGCCGTCGCCCTACGCCGCCTCCTTGCTGGATCCGGGCTCCCCTTCGGCTACACTCGCCACCATCGGATCTCACCGTCACCGGTTCCGTGGCCGCCACCGCCCTACGCCGCCTCCCAGTTGGATCCGCCGACTCTCCGTTGCCGAATCCAGGCTCTCCTTCAGCCGCCCGTGCTATGCCACACATCTCCCACTCGCGTGCCAGATCCGGCCTCCCCGCAGCCGGATCTGCCTGATCCAGGCACGTCGTTGCCTAGGCCCCATCACCGCGCCTCAGCCGATGCCGTCCGTGCAAGGCGTCACCGCCGCTGCTGCTCCAAAGTTGTGCAAGGGTGCAGGCCTCAGCGTTGAACCGCCGAGCACGCCATCGCCTCCTCCGAGGAGTAGGCCTCCTCTCTCCGCACTCAGGCCAAGCACCTCTAGTACCTCCTTGCCTCCGAGAAGTCTGACGACGAAGCCTAGATGCGGAGCGAGTGGAAGGTGGAGGAAATGCGATGGTGGTTTCGTTTTAGTGTGCTGTTGAGGTGGAGGAGGGTAAATGAAGTTGTCGGGTGCTCTTATCTCTTGGCTCCTCATATCACTGGCGGGTGGATTGGAAGATGGGTCTTATGCTACTGCTAGTATCCAGTCTTTTGAGTCTTCCGTTGCGTCTATCCAAGTCCGTCGCCATCTCTCTATCAGTTCATCAAAGCCGTGCAAATCTACAAAATCCTTGTTAGTCATAAAAGCATATAAATTTTCTTTTTGTATGGTAGCACACGCCGCTCTTCTCTCTGAGCCACATGCAAATTGTAGAAGTCGTTATGATGCAGCCACTTCTCTCTGAGCTGCTGCCCCGAGCTTTTAAGGCTGCCACACTTCTTCTGCACTGCATTTCTGTTGTTCTTCTTGTGCACTACACCTCCGCAGTCTTGGGTTTCGATCTGTGCTGTCATGCTTCTATCCATTCCTCTTCGACTCGACATATTTTACAAGAGTTGTACACTATGACGACATTATCAAGACTTAAACTTTGAATTTTTCTATTTTAGTGTCAATTCTTTTCAAATGCAATGCTACTGTATACGCCTTGCATCTAAGGGATGGTGTTAAGGGTATTAGTGGTATTTTCTATTGTACTAGGATTTAGTCTTGTGCCCCCTTTGTACCCTATATATTCCTATTGGGCCTCATGAATAGATACACAATATTCATAACAGATCTCATCCTTTCTTTTTATTTAATGGCAACTAGCGGAATTTTTCGCACAATTGTGCGATTAGATATTGCAACATATTGTATTTATATATAATTCTATTGCCTTTTAAAAATATAGTTGTATATTTTATACAATTTAATAGATATAATATGTAAACATAATTAATATACATCGTTATAATTGGCTCCACTAAAATAAGTGGTGTAGATCTTCTCTTTTTCTCTTGGTTAATGAGAAGTTTCTAGAGATTTTGCTTTTCTTCTAATTCAAGAATTATTGTCGATTTTCTAGACATCCAAAGTAAAAAAGATACCTTGAATATTACCAATTGTTTGTAGATATATAGATATATTGTCATGTTAATTTTGTTAATGTTCTTTAAATATTATCTTGACCTAAGCAAAAGGACACATGTTGGTGTTAATTCTTTATGTGAAACCCAAAGAAACATATTAAGCCTCTCGTCAAAGAGTCACCAGACTACTTCCAGCGGACTAAAATGTCATCAGAAAGGTGTAGCCCTAAAGGTATTAATAGGAAGATATCTACTAATCTTGCTTTATAGAATAGGCCAATTAACAAAGTAGGACCAAACACCTTTTAAGCATACTTTTACTACCATAATGACAACCATGAATTGGTACTGGCTCTGGAGGTTGGCCTTTCAGAAGGGAAAGGAGAAATAAGAGAGGAATTCAGATAGGACTTGTTTCTTTGGGAGACGACTGACAACGAGACAGAGTTTTCTATTTTCTCTTTGCTCAAATTCCAGGAGATACCTGCTTTGCAGGATGCCACTCTCCTTGTACTTGTTACTGCTAACAGTTCTGAATTGAAATGAAAATTTTCAGGAGGGCCCAAGCCCTCCATTGCCTCTTAAAAAAAAGAAGATAGCAGGCATCACATGGTGTAATTTCAGCCTAAAGAATGAAAGAAAAAAAGGGAATACACTTTGGAATAAAGCATCCTATCACATGTGTTTGATTATCCAAGCAATGCATGTGACTAAGCCACCATAAAAGAAATCTTAGCTAGTTCCAGTACTTGTGTAAGAAAAACGGATTTGCATGTGGTCTTGGGGATATATAGGCATATTACACATGCATGGTACTGCAATATTAATTACACGTGTTGAGGTGCAGCTTAATTTGACGGAAAAACCCAAATCACAGGAGACCAACTCGTTTGGAAGCTAAATAGCGAATCATCATCTGAACGATGGAATTAACTTGTGATCACAAGGTTCTTGCTGTCGGTGAGATCACACGAAAGTCACCTCATGTTGTGCGATAAGTATTTGCTTTTATTATGCTTTATTATCAAAATTTGAGTTTGATTTTGTATCTATTGTAATCTCTGGTTTTTGCTGTCAGGTATTAAGCGATCTGACCGGCCATGGTTGGCGATCTGATCGGGGCGCAGTCTAATCGGGCCATGTTTGGTAGTCAAACCGGTGCGGTTGGGTCGGCTATGGACAGTAGTCTGACGGGCGAGCAGTTGTACCGGCCTGTAGTTGGCGGTATGTTTATTCTAGAGAGGTCCTTGTTCAGTTGCGTGAAGAATTTGAGAGTGGTGCGACCGACAATATGATGGCAGTCCGATCGGAGATGTGTCAAGTGGTCTAGTCGGTATGGTTGCCACGGTCAGACTGTCTCCCCTGTTACTAGGGTTTGATCAGAGTTGATCAGTACGATCATACTGGCCAATGGTTTGTGGTCCGACCGGCCAGGCAGGGTTCAAGAGAGTGATTTGAGTGTGTTGTTATGGCCATACCGGCCAATGGTCGGCGGTCCGGCGATGTTTTGTTATGTTGTGTTGCATGATCATCTCCATAGCAAGATTCAAGATCAAGCCTGGGTTGGCTTATTCATGGCTCAAATTTAGGGATTTTGTGGTCAAGATAGTTTTATCCTGAATCTATACCTAAATTAGCTTGCTATGACATGTAGGAATAGATATGGATCATCCTCTTGATTAGAAGTTCCTCAAGAAAGAAATAATTTGGATTTTAGGGTTTTAGGTGTTCTTGATATCTAGATTTGATTTGCTATTTGACCAAGTTCTTAATAGTTGAGTTTTGGTCCGAGAGTTTTTAAATCTAGGAACAGGGCTCCGGTTAGACTGGCATTGAACCAACGGTCAGACTAGTGGAGCGGATAGGCCGGCTTTGCCCCCAGGGGTCTAACCCCCGGGCCTGGTCAAACCGGTCTTAGGCCTTGTTCGTATTGGCTTTTGATTCTAGATTTTGCTTAGAAAAAACAAAAACTAATACGAACACCCAACTTCTCGAAATGGCTTCTGCACTTCTCTCGATATCGCCTCCCTCTGGAGATAAAGCAGGTGGTCATAGGTGCATCACACACTCTACTCCTTTCGCTCCCATTACACGCACGCATCCCTCCTTCACTTTTTTCCACCGCTCACCCCTCCTTCTAAATGGCGCTTCTTCGAACCATTACCATTCATTTTGAGCAAAAAACCATAACTAAAAGCCATCAACAAAAACCAATACGAACACCCCCTTAAGCCTACGGTCAAACTGGCCCAGCGACGACTTGGATCATTTTGTTCTTCAGTTGTCCACGTAGCTATTTGGTTTATGTTTAAGGGTTGTTTCCATTGTGCATTTGATTTTGTTAGCTCTCTCTAGCTATTGAAGTGAAGAGTCTTTTGCATTAAAGAGGATTAATTTTATTGAAGTTAAAAAGAAATCATTCGCCCCTTGATCTCCTCCATCGGTTGCACTGTCATCGATTAAGATGAGCTAGTATCCTATCTGACAGGGCCGATCGAGTTACGATGACAATTAATCATATGATCGATCGATCATATTGATCCATGACACTGGGTATGCATGTGTACATCTATACTAATATAAAAAGCACTAGTTTGGTTAAACTTTTTCCACCCAGCAAAGTTAATACCCTCCGCTTCTAACGGTTCGAATCAACTAAATCTAATAACTATCATTACAAGTTGGTCCTGCCATCTCTATATCTAAACCATTGTGAGAGACCATGTGAGAGGTGCTCCCATATTTGTGATGAGTAATTGACACGTGTTCTGAAAGTTTGAGTTTGATTTGAGTGGTTCGTGCGTGCGTTTTCAACTAATGCAAATATTGGTTCCATTATCTCGAGCGATGCTATGTGATATGTTTTCTTGTCTGTGATGGATGCATGACTTTGAGGCGGAGTCGTGGCGAGGCACAGGATGACCGGACTAGGCACAGGCGGTGCTGAGGTCGGAACGGTCGGGATGTGCCGAAGACGACGAGGACTCGAGGTGGTTGCGAAGCTTGGACGACAAGAAACGAGGAAGCTTCCCGGAAGGTGCAGCAGGGGCATTGTAGTAAATGCGCAAGGCTGCAAAGCGAAAGTGGATTCGGTTCGAGTTAATGGGTAAAGCAAGAAGCAATTGAAGCTATTGGGTAAAGGTGAAATTGTAAACCCATTAGTGGAGACTATAAAAGGAGAGGGATAGGCATGAGAGCAAGTAGTAGTTAGGGTTTTGTTTTGTGCTTTCTCTTTTTCTTTGTGCTGTTGAGGAGTGGGTGGAGATGGCAGAGGGTTGTTCTGCTTTCTATCTCCTTGTGTGAGTTCTTGATTTTCATTTTTCCTATGTGTGTTCATCTCAAGATGGAGATGGATTGAGTTGGGTGTAGCAAGACTCTTTATAGTCATTCATCTCTCGAAATCCAACTGAGAAATCATGTTTCTGAGAAGTTTTGGTTTTTCAGTTTTGCATTTTATTCTTAGTAACTAGTCTCAGTTCTTCCTCATTTTGATGATTTCTTGATCTTCCAGCTATTGAATCTTTATGCTTTGAACTAGGAATATCCTCAATATCACTTGACCATTCCATTTTCGAGAACAGAAGACGGAATCAAGAAGTTCCCTCCTCTCTCAAAATCTTGCACACAGATTCCCTGTTCTTGGTTTTCTAGGGTTAGAAGTCAGGGGACTTTTGCTCTTATGTACATACATATACATACATATATGTATACATGTGTGTATACACACACACACATATATATATTGATAATCATGAAATAATTAATGTCAGATTGACAAACCTTTGTGTTATTCTTCTTAGCACCCAAACTTTAGGAGAAATAGCTTGCTATGACATGCGAAAATTCATCTAGAGTCATATTTGATATCATTTACCACGAGCAAATCATATCCTAAGATTTTGGTGTAATCTTGCTTTTGGAATTTTGACAAGGATCCATATGATCTTTGAATGGAATAAGTTCCTAAGACCCTAAGCAAGGTGTGTACAAAGTTTTATCTCTTTTGGTTGAGAATTTTGGGAGTTATACCATTCTTAGTCTTGGCTTAGGCTGATTTTCTGTTTTGACAATGGAGGTGCGGTTAGACCGCTCCTAAGTCCAGTCAAACTAGCCACCGGTCGACTATTGTGATCAATCCGGTCGATCGCCCACCGGTCAGACCGCACCCCCTGTGGCGGTCAGACTGGAGAGGTGCTGAAAACTGACTCTCTTTGGTTTTTGAGATTGTTGTTTTGTTCTAAACTGTTAATTTTGATCTCCATACCTCTATAGCTACTGAAGTAAAGAATTTACAAATATGTAAAGAAAACTTTATAAGACACTGTTCGCCTCCCGTCTGTTGGCATAGCCTGTCCTACAACGTTCCTGCCAATATACATGCATGCAGTACAAGTAATAGACTGGTGGCAATAAGCAGAGGTAGGTGTGACAGAGCACTCCTGCTTCTCAATCCTTGCACTGGACATGTATAGCTGAAGCTACAGCACGCGGAGATTTTTATTCTGTCCGAACGGAATTGATCCCGTGCTTGTACTAAAGTTTACCGAAGGCCATGGCGGCGCCATCTACTGGCCTTGGGTGTGGAAGGTAAACAACCCCTGCATCAGGATTGAGCAGCTCCCATCTGAAAGAAGAGAAATTAAGCCAGCAGATTACTAAAACTCAGCAAATAAATACTACTCGCACATAACGGATCTGTAAATTTGTAAGGCACTGGTACTGACTTGTAACCAAGGGACAGATGATGCAGCATGATGGTGAGCTGCAGCCTTGCCAGCATGTTGCCTGCGCAGATCCGGTGGCCGCCTCCGAACACCTGGTACGTGCCTGGCTTCGCCGGTTCCTGCTCATTCGCAGTTTCAAGCGTCGATCAGCCAGTCGTTAACACTGCACATACTCCTACTAGCTAGTGCTACACTAATCTGACGAGAGGATCCAATTTCTGTGAGCTCTGCCTGTCGGGTGCGACTTGCGAGGGAACCAACTTACGTCCCATCTGTCAGGGTTGAAGCAGAGTGGATCGTCGTAGTATTCTGCGTCGGTATGCAGCGACCGGAGCCAAACCACAACCCTCCACCCTTCCGGTATCGTGTAGCCTGCGCGCATTCAACGATCGATGCAGTAGTACTACCACATAGCTAGCTAGCTAGCTCAAGCGATTGCAGATGATACTGTGCTTACTACCTCCGTACTGGACGTCTTTGTGTGCCACGCGATGGACCATTGGAGCGACGTTGGCCAGCCGGATCGTTTCTTCGACCACCTGCCGTTAAGGTCAGCCGTAATTGCCCTAATTCCCTTGTTACTGTGTAATATAATATGCCTCCATTCATGTGCAGCCTTTGTTACCTTAGCAGTGTACTTCATCTTGGGGATGTCGTCAAGGGTAATGAAGCTGCAGGCTCCGTTCTTGTCTCTGCTGATCTCCGCATTCTCCTCCTGCCACAGGAGAGACACATATCTAGATCAAAGTAGATTACGAACCTCCCAAGTAGTAATGATCTGACAGACATATGTAGGAGGTAGAGGAGCTAGCTTAATTAGTTCATTACCCGCAGCTTGGCAAGGGCATGGGGCGACTTGGCCAGGTGGTAGGCAGCCCACATGATGGCGCTGGAAGTGGACTCGTAGCCCGCAAGCACCAGGGAGACGATGTTGTCGACCACCTCGTCGTCGCAGAGCTTCTTCCCCTGCTCGTCCTCCATCTCCATCAGCCCGCTCATCAGATCACCGTTTTCTACTTCCCCTGCAGCCGCCTTCTTCCTCCTCCCCTCGAGCTCCTCTCTGAACACCGCGTTTAGCTTCTTGCGGCACTGCCATGCGTGCATTTCGCAAGTCAGAAGCTTGATTCATTGCTGAGAGAGAAGTATGTGTCTAGCCAGGGGGACGGGATCCAGCCGAGAAATTCTTTTTTAAGAAGAGAAAAAGAATTCGAATTTTGGTTTTGCTTGCCTCTGTGGAGTATTCATGGGAGTAGCCAAATCCTGCTCAATTTAGTTTACCTGGCGAGCGTGATGGAATGCTGTTCCCGGCAAGCCCAGCGGAAACGCCCTTAATCCAGAAACCAAGCCGGCAAACCACTCGTCGATCTTGTCGGTGAGGGGCGACGGTTCCATGCTCACGAACATCTTGCATATGTTCTCGAACGTCACCTGAAGTAATCATCATATATACCTCGATCAGCTCCGCATGAAACATGCATGCACGCATGCATGCATGAAGATAACAACAAAGGTAGGCAGTAAAATACTACTCACTCCGGTCACAAATACAAGTTGTTCTATTTTGGAAATTTTTTTAAAAAAATGATGAACCCTGCCATTTGGGATCTTTTCAAATTTTCAGCAAATTGAAAACTCAATTTGAAATTCAAAGTCAAGACTTCAAATTCAAAACCAAATATCAAATCCAAAATTCAAACTCACAATCGAAACTCACAGGCCATGGGCCAGCCCACTCCTCTATCTCTTTCCTTCTCCCTCCCATCTCTACCCAAGCACGCCCCTGACACGGCCCAACCGCGCCCGCAATTGCATGTCGCGCTGCGCCAACTGCTCACGTCACACACTACGCCGCGCGCTCGCCACAATCATCCACTGCATTCACACGTACAATTGCTCTCTCTCTCCCCCTCTCCCTCTCTTCCCTCCCGGGCCACGCACTTGTGCCCACACCATGCCGCACTGCTTCCGCCTTACCACCTGCTCCCTCTCCGCACCGCTCGCCATTAACACACGCACGGTGCCATCCTGCTCCGCTCAGCAATATAAGCCACCGATCGCTTCCATTTGCTCCCCCACACCTCCCACTCACTCTCTCTCACCTTGCATTGGTCGTGCCAAGCTCGGGCAGAGCCTGCCATTGCCTCCGTGCTCCGTCAAGGCCGCCTCATCGCCCTGCTGCTCTGGTGAGCCCCCTCCTCTCCCAACGGTGCCATCACAATCGCTTTGCCCTCCTCTCTGTCCTCCCCCTCCTGATTTGATTTTCATCCCCCCACAGCTCACCTCCAGCCACATCGCCACCACCCTTAGGTGCGCCGTAGTCCTGAAAACCCATTTGGGGCATCCAGCGACGGCCGCTGCTCCCCTTGCTAGCGACGAGCATGGCAACTTCATGGCCTGTTCGGACAATCAGGGAGCATTGTAGCGAATTAATTAGGGATAATTAAATTAGTGTTAATGATGCTCATTAATTAGTGCTAATCAGTCGCTGACATGTGGGCCCAACTCATTAAGAATTTGAATTAAAATCGGATTTTAGTTATGAGTCACTAACAGGTAGGCCATCTTTACCCCACTTGTTGGGCACTCTTCCCTTTTCTTTAAAGAAAATAATTCAAAAACAAATTAAAACCCTAAGGGTCCCACATGTCAGTCCTGATTTTCTTAAGAAAAATAATTCAAAAATAAAATTAAAACACAGCTAGCCCCATCTGTCAGCCTCTAGTGTATTTTCAAATAGGAAAATAAATTAACCTGTGGGGCCAGCTGTCAATGAGACAAAGTCTCTCTTCTCGGTTTACTCTTAGGACTTTCCTGGATTTAAAATTCGGAGAACTCGTTCTCACTCGTTTTAATTTCAAATAAAATGAAACTTATTTCTACATTCATCTAAAATCAAGATCTTTCTAATGGAGTAAAATCATAAATTTTAGAGTTCATTCATTTTTTTAGTTGGATTTATTTGCATTCTCTGATGTTTATTCGATTTCTATTGTGATCGCTCAATTAGATTTCGAAGACCCGGAAGAGTAGCAGTTCAAGCCCAACCAAGACCAACAAGATTGTGAGTAAGGCAAGTCAATACTCTTATCACGTTGCACCTACTTTTTAAATGCAAATTATTTTTATTTAAATTACGAAACTGCATGATTTAATTTACTATGCAAATTATATTCATGTTAAGTCATAGTTAAGTCCCTATTAATAATTATGTTATTGTACCCCACTCCTTGACTTTGGACATAAAAACTTGTCGTCCTACAAATAATGATAAATATACTAGTTATAAGTCTATATCTAAGTACCATTCTTAGTCTTACTTAAATACTTGTAAGTATTAACTTGCCCTAACATCATTTCAAACATAAAAACATGGATTTAGGCAACCATTAGATGAAAATGGCTAGTATTTGAACTGAAAATATATTTTGGATTTCAAAACTCTAAACTTGCTTTATGTCTAGGCGGATGGTAAGTGAGGTTGGTGCGGAGGTATGTGGTAGAACCGTCCAGATAACTTTAAAGACTGAATCTTGTAATGATCTTTCAATATAAAACAGCGCAACCACAAGCTATGATGGATGTCGTCTGGCTAATTAATTTGCATCAATCCAGCGCGAGTTGCACTAGCAGGATGAACACGAGTCATGTCGTCTGTTTTAAGCCACCGTGCAGTACAAGAGAGGCCTCTAGAAAGGGTGGATGGAACCCCTCGGCGGTGAAAACATTAGCGGGTCTAACCTCGTTGGAGAGATGCATTGTAAAGGTCTTGTGATGGTTTCTTGATCTGTATGTCCAAGAAAACATGTGGAATATAACAAGTTGAACATCTCTTGTAGGTAAAGTATGCGATCTCTACAGAGTGAAAACTGTTCGAACAGTCATACCCACGGTCATGGGCATATGTGCGAACTTACTTAAATTAGTTTCTATTTAACAAAATAATTTCTGTGGGTAGGATGAAAAACAATTTTGGGTGTATGGAACCCTGACTTTGAATTTTCCCTAGATGGATGAAACCAAGTAAGTATAACAGGCGGATGGAAGTCTAGTAACAAAAATAGCATATGGTGGATGAAACCATGTAATAGATGGATGAAACCTACACCGAAAATTATTATTACTATTGCACCACTTACAATCTTTAAAAACTTGTTTATGGTTAAAACTGCTAGGTCATAAAAATTTTCTATAATTGTATTTCAAAACAGTGGCTTTTTCACAAATAAAAGAACATGAGTCCTCTTTTGCTAAACCTTGTATATACATACTGTATTCTTTGTGTTGACTCATGGAGCATGATGGTTTGTGCTTACCCTCGCTTATTAAAAGAACCTTCGGATCAAGACCCATATGCCTACTACGCTGCGTCACGACCAGACGGAGAAGATGGAGTCTAGGGCGTTCTTGCAGTCTCTAGTTCTTACCTTTGATTGGGCAAACTTTGATGATGATTATATATGCATCTATTATCCAAACCATGGATAGTACTTATCGTACACGCTTTACCCCCAGTCGCTTGGCTGTAGCAAGGTGTGGCCTCGAGTTTTGCTTTCTGCTTTTGCTTCCGCTTTCGCTTTTCTTTGTAATGTAGTATTTTGTTTGATGGGTCCGCTATGTAAATACTACCTGATATGGGTTATTTAAATTCTAATATGTAATATCAATGTCTAATATAGTTCATGCGATGTATGAGTATGATTTTGCAATATAACTGTGTGCCCTATTTATTGATCTAGATAATAGTACTGTAGAATCACAGAGGATTCTATATGGTAAATTCGGGGTCCGACATCCGGTCATAAATACAAGTCATTTTCGACATCGATACAGTCTCCAAATACAACTTTGATCATTAATTTCTACTACGATATTTTTATAAAATTCAATAAAATTATAATACTATAAAATTACTTTTTAAGACAAATCTACATATATGATTTCCATGTATCTAACCTAAATATTTAAAATGATATCCGTAGCTAAATTTTTGAAGGTTTAAATGCACGTATTCCAAAACAATTTGTGACCGGAGGGAGCAGTAGCTAGCTAGCAAGGAATGTAACTTTCCTGTTCTCCTTTCTTGTTCCCATCATGTTCTCTCACACGTGTTAGCAGACTATTCGCTCTATTTTATTTTTTGTGGGCCAGCAAATAGTATCTACTTATCCCAAATTGCTGTCACGTGTGAGGGAACACATAAAGGGCACAGGGAATCCTGGTTCGCTAGCAAGCACGTACTTTCTTGATCTCTGTTGCGGCGGTGATGGTTCCCTTGTCGGCCCAGGACCGCAGCGCCGCCACAACGCGCGGCTGGATGACCCCCGCGATGGTCCGCAGGGAGCTGGGGCGGTTGATGGCGGCGAGGATGAAGCCGCGGAGCCTGGCGTGCTGGCCGCCCTCCACGTTGACGACGGATGACACACCGACGAGCTCCGGCGCCGGCCACCGGACGCCGAAGCTGTCAGGGGACTTGAGGACGAACCTGTTGGACGCCGGCGAGCAAATGAGGACGGTGGGTGAGCCGAAGAGGTGTGTCCGATACACACCCACGCCCTCGCCGTACGTCCTCTTCTTGGCGTGGACGAAGCCGTCGGGGCGGCGCGCGAGCTTGAAGTACCAGAGCAGCGCGAGGCTCTCGCCGATGAAGGGCAGGCCCATGTGCCCCGGCGGAAGCATCATGCGGATAGGACGTGGACGGGGATAGCGATGCTTGAGCGCGAAGGCGGCGCAGTGGAAGGCGTCGTTGCAGTGCCAGACAGCGAGCGCGAGGAGCGGCACGGCGCCGAACAGGAGGCCAAGCCACCACGCGCAGTCCGCCACGGCCGCTTGCATTTGCATGCCACGTGAGTACTCTAGCTTGGTCTCGATCATTCTTGAGAATGGAATGCACTGTCTATTAGCTAGCTGGTCGAGTGTATTAGTTGCCAATTCCATGGCTGCTCTGCTACTACCTATGTGGGGAGAAGTAGCAGCAGCAGCCGCCAGCAACCGGCTTGCTAATTTGCTAGCTCCAAGCTTGTGGTCGATTGGAATGGGAATGATCCGGAGTGGCAGATGCTTTCATGTGCAGAGCCAGATGGGAACAAACTAACAGCTAAACTCGCATGCAACTGCTTAATTGGTTGCTTGATTTGGACACATACGTACATTGATGCAAACATGTAATCTCATTGTGACACCTTGGTCCAAGCTGACCTATATGTGTGTGAACATGAATTTCTGAGTTAGTTTCACCCTACTAGCTTAACTTGAAAAGCACTTACATATAAGCCTATGAGTTTCAATAATAGCACCTCGGTTAACCGTTTGGACCGAAAACATAAACGAATTGCTATGTATGCATGACCTATCAGAATAAAGTTGGATCTAAGCTAGTTTTGACCCTAAAGCGTTACACTCACAATACGATATGACTTTGTATACACTACGCAGTACGCGTCGGTTCGTAGCCATCCAATTTATTCGCGTGGACAACGAGCGTGTTCTATACAGCAATACAACACCTCGTGTGTCAGCGGACTAAGAAAAATACATACCTTATTCACACGAACAATCTATATGAGAAATAAGATTAGATTTTCAATGCACTCAGCTTACAGCAATAGGCTAATAAATAAACATGGTCGGAGATAACCAAGGGAATTGTACCCCAAAAGGCCTACAACTCAAAGTGACTTTTTTCGCCGTGCCTACTCCTGTAGAGCAGCCGTAAGTCAAAGGGAGGGTGCGAGATGTGGAGCAGACACTTGAAAACCGTGCCTACTATTCAAATAATCACTTTTTAGGGAAAAGCAAAGCCATTGATTTCACGTTAATCTCCATCTCCCTCTCACTCCATTTGTTCTAACCTTGGTGGTAATTTATTGAAAATTCATATGGTAATTTAGGGTACAATTCAGAGTATTTTTATACCTTTTTTATAAATTAATGATAATTTTTGAACACATGTCGATAATTGTTTAAATTACAGATGGTAACTTATGGTGCAGCTGACGATAATTTTTTGAAGTATTTAAATTTACAAAATTGATGGTAACTTTTCCATCTTAATTCAGCAATTTTGCTAAAATTACATGTGGTAACTTATGGTGCAACTAAAGCACAGAGATGTAGCATAGTGTTCATCCTAATTTGCCTAGATGAAAACAAATATTTGGGGTGACAATTTGTTAAAAATGTATATGCTAACTTAGATGGTAATTTTAAAGTTTTCAAATTCACGAAATTGATGGTAGGTAATTGTAGCACCCCACATACCGATGTGAGATACTACTATAGAACATTATCGTCAAAAAGAAGAATAAAAATAAAAGCAATAATAGAAATCACAAGAAAAATTAAAACTTTAAAAGTACTTTAATAGAGAACCAACATAACCTGAAATAAATGTTTGAAATATGGAACCGGTCCATTTCTAACCAATAAAGAATAAATAAAACAACAAACAGTGGCAAGCCACAGTGCTGAAAACTCGAGTGCTCTCATCCATGCATGATGCTATCACTCCACTAGCCTTTTACCTGAGAATGAAAAGAGCAAGCGTGAGATTTGAAAATCTCAACAAGTACCCAACAACGGTCGCAACACGACGAGTAAAGGACAAGTAAGCAAGTAATTGACACAGATTAAGTGCAATGAAACTAGGTTACCGGAAACACTGATATAGATCAGAGTGGAGATAGCAGAAACAATGTAATTAAATAAAATTGTTATTTAGCAAGTTATGGCTTTGGCGCTGGCGATTACTCCCCACATACCCAGTTATACGAGAATAGTTAAGCACAACATTGTCCTCGACTGTATAACCGCAGACGGGGTGTAATATCCTAAATAACGAGAGTGTACGACCCCCGTACGTTACCAGCTAGGTGAAAATCTCTCCTATATGTGGATAATCCCAGGCTACGTAATCGTTATATTATTAACATGTTATATGGTGTGAATTTAAGGAACTAAGAGAAAGTTAAGATAATATTAGGAAAAGTGAAAAGATTTACTAAGGTTGAAAATGAAGACACATAATTCTCGATATGAGGATGATAGGAGATGATAATATGGTGATAAGGTAACTGATACATCATGAACAGACTATATAGTATGAATTTAAGGAAACTAAGAGATGGCGAGGATAAGGCCACGATAAAGTTGTGAGAAGTGAAAAGATGTACTAGGGTTGAAAATGGAGAGACATAGTTTCTGACAAGAGGACGATGTGGAATAATGAGAAGGTGATAGTGATATAGGAATTATCCTAAAAAGGTATTATAATAAAGCTCATGCAAGGTTATCAACCAGTCAAGTTTTATTATGTGATAAGTGATTATTAGTCAGATTAACAGATTTAATACATACATCCTTCATGGCTCAAAATACAACATCATACAATTAATGGAACATGATATTAGAAAACTAAAACATAATAGCCCTAATATCAAAAGAGTGTTAATAATTTAAACCTAAGTTAAAACATGTTCTTATGCTACCCCCATTAACGATTTAAGCATAAATTCTAAAACACTAATTAAAAACATGAATTTTAGAATATTTTAACTGAGCATCCTAATAAACATAAAAGCAGGTGAAATAAAATAATGTAGAACATCATGGTATGAATACAATATTAAAAGTCTATAACCAGACAAACATGAACGATATGATAATAACCAGACAACATTAGTGATATGATATTGACCAGATAAGCTTTATTGATATGCTAGTAGCCAGGTAACTTTAGTGATATAATATTAGCCAGGTAGCTTTAATGATGTGATTTTAGCGATATGATATTAGCCCAGTAATTGTAGTGATGTGATATTAGCTAAGTGATATGATATGAGCCAGATGACCTTAATGATATAATTTTAGCGATATGATATTAGTCAAGCAAGCATAGGTGACATGATAATTATACTCAAGACAAGGTGACAAGTGAACTGGAAACATGTGATTTGCGAAACGAAAAGGTCACGGCCACGAGGTACTTGCCTTAAGCACGCTCGACGGACACGATGGATCCGAAATGTGCAACTGTCCAACTGCTCTCTCAACAGCTATGTGAAGCTACATGGTGGAATGGAAGGCAACCGGCCAAGTACAGTTGAATTCGATAGAGGAACGACCGAAGGTAAACTTGATTGGAGAGGAAACAAGTTCGCTAATCCCACAGCCAAGCGAAACGCCGTTTAGCAGCACGAACGGTCGTTCGCCCAAGTGGGACGCCGCTCGGCCGAGCGGAACGCCGTTCGGCCACGCGAAACGATGAACAGCCGCGCGGAATGCCGATCGGCCACGCGGAACGCCAATCGACCACGCGGAACGTTGTTCGGCTGCTGGCCACCGCCACCACCATGTCCACGCACCGCCGCCTCCACGCCGCCGCCCGCCACCGCCATCGCTAAGCCGGGCTGCCCATCGCCGCCGCCGCCGCCATCGCGCTGCCCGTCGCCGCGCCGCCATGGCCACCTTTGCGCAGCCCTGCGCTGGTGTCCTTGCGCCGCCGCTCATGGAGGGAGAGAGAGATTGGAAAAAAGCGAGGGGAGGATAAGAGAGATATATAACGGAAGAGGGAGTACAGTTAGGGGTTTTTTTGGGTGCTACAGTAATTTTTGAACTTTAGATTGGCAATTTTATGATATTTTTCTGATTCGCAAGACTGATAATAAATTTGAACTTTGGGTGGTAATTTTTTAAAAGTATAATGATAACTTAAAGTTTGACTGATTTCTTTTACATAAATGAATATTGCATGGTCAAAGTTGAACTTTTTATGTGGTAATGTCTTCAATCTATAGCTGGTAAGTTATGTCTAGCAAAGCTGATGGTTTTTTTAAATTTTTCTTCACACAAAAACTTGCAAAAAAAGATGGTAAAAATTGGAACTTATGGTGACGACTACTTAAATATAGAACGGTAATTTGACCAAGGCAAGGTGGTAAAATTTCTCAAAGCAACAACTTTTTTTGTAAGGTAAGCTACAGCTTATTGATGATAACTTCTTTTTTTTTAACGTAAGTATGTTCATGTATATGTAGCAATTAAAATCTGACTTGTAAGCTTATGGGCACACAAGACGGTGAGATTTGTTGGGAACGTCCTGCCTCTGAGAATGAAACAAGACATGTAAGAGTATGTATGAACGAGCTAGCTGCTTTGCGTACGTGTTCATTGTTTCTGCCTGTGTGTACACCTGGCGGCCTTGATGAGTCCATTTCCAGCCAATGGATACCTCTCCGGCGTATCAGAGGATACCAGCAACAAACCACCAGATTACTAGTTAGTTTGGCGATGTAGCTGTGAATTTTATCGATGGATGAATTCGATGGGTGCACTAGCTCCATCGCAGTGGCCATTCATACTGGCCAACAGCAGGCAGCTGCGAGTGGCAGACGTGACCGGCCGGTACTGGCAGGTATGGCGTCGTTTAGTTCGTCTGGATGATTCTTCTTTAAAGAAGAAGTAGCAGTAGCACTGGTAATTACCAGCTCTTGATCCTGGCACAGAAGTTGCTAGCGCCTAGTAATCCCCGGTCCTGAGCTTTCGTAATATTATTATGCTACATGAATACTTACCTAAACTCAGTCTCGTAGTTCACTCAAAAGAGTTCCAGTGGATCACCTAGGACCCCTCCTCGCACTATATGAGAGGAGAGGGCGCATTGCGTGCGTGTGTTCCTCTATTTTTCTTTCTTGTTCTTTTGAGATCGTTCGTAGCAACGCAACCCTCCTCATACAAACAGCTAGCTATTTCTTTTGCGCAATTATGCAGCTAGATATTATAACATATTGTGTTTGTATATAACTCTACTGTCTTTCAAAAATATAGTTGTATTTGTTTTTCAATTTGTAGTAGCTGTAATATATATACATGTTTAATCTTCACCGTTATATTCCCTTTTTCTCTCGATGAATAAAACAATTTCTATAATTTTTCATTTAAGGACCGATGTAAGGTTTTATGGATCTTGAAAATAAATGAGGTATGTTGAATATCACCAATTATTTATAAGTTTGTATTGCCTATTTAAAATTCTTGTGCTTCACTCCTCCAAAGAATATTCCCCCTAATCAACATGACCAATGTGTTCTTCAGAAAAGGTGTAGTTAGTTAACACATGACCAAAAAATTTTTGCATGATATGCCGGAATTACACTTTCCAAAATAAAGAAGGATTCCCAAAACTAAGGAAAGATTTCATTTTTCATCACGTCGATTGAGCGAATCAAAGCATACCACTCCTCAAAATGAAATGAAATCTCTGTGCCGCTCCACCCAGACAAATCAAGTCAAAAGCTTGCCTCCCATCATACCAAAACCCTAACTCCCGTGCGAATGGAGCCATCGACAGATCCGCTGCCGGCCTCGTCGTTGTGTTCCCCTGCTGCCGGCCAATGGAGGCCGCCAAATCGTCCTCTCCGACGAACCAAGGGCCGGGTTCATCATCTACTACTGGTTGTGTCTCAGGTTCGCACAATGACAAAGCCATGATTTAATTACGTCTCAGGCTCAGTAATAGAATGATCTAGATTATCTGAGCTGGACTATAAAAATATTACCCAGACTGAACTAAATTTACCCGAACTGTACACTAGATATTTTTTCACACCTCGAACTGAAGCCTACCCTGTCCAGGGTGTGGCTCCGCCCCTGGGTTCGTAGGTTGGACAAAACTCCCGGTGCAACGGATGCTTACTCGGTGTTATGTGCAACTCAATTTAAAACATGGTGTTTTGCGCAATAGGACAAGTCTAACTAGGTGGCGCAAGTCCAGAGGGCTTATAAGCCGAGGCTTATGGGTCTGTTTGGGTGCCACTGTGGTTTATGATTTTTGGTTGAAATTTTTAAATTTTGGCTATTTACGGTACAGATTACGGAGAGACAGATACTTAATTACGATTTTGGCTAGTACAGATATTAGGCTTTTAACGTGTAGATCGTTTAACTTGTAGACCTCGTCTTAAGAAAATACTCCGTTTAAAAGTTATGTACTATAGTAAAAGCCAAAAGTCATCAGTTTCGGAGGAAAAAAATAGGCCTAGCTTTTTGTGTTGTGGGCCTAACAGTTGTTTGCTGGCACTCCATTTCAATTTCGGCCCTGTTCTTTTCAGCTTCTAAAAGCTGTTTTTTAGCTTTTCTACAGTAACTACCTTTTAAACGGAGTATTTTTTTTAAGGTAGGATCTACTAGTTAATTGTAGTATATACTTTATTGACTTAATTTATATTGGCAAAAACTGCATGTAAATTTTTGTTACTCTGCAATCTTTCGTACAAACAGTCTAAAAATCACAAATCACAACTAAAACCATAAATCACAGTTAAAAAGAACATACCCTTCTTCTTCTTCTCGTTGTTGTGGCCTAACAGTTGTTTGAGGCCAGCAGCCCTGCGATTGTCTAGCTGTGAGGTCTACGAATGTTTGTTGTCCTAATTTGGATTGGATGCGTAATTTAATCGCTACTGGGCTTCCCACTCGCAGTAAAGCTGGCTTATACTCATACTGTCTACAATAGCTAACTTTTAAACCATATATTTTTTTAAGACAAGGATAATATAAAGATTGTTGTAGACAGTATGTACCACTCTTGTAAACAGAAAGAATTTAAATATTTAAACTATAAGTCGTCCGATCAAAAAAACCCCACACAATTGATTTACACAGAGCTTCCCTCCCACACCAGACTGGAACCAAATGCTTCAATAGGCTGCTACTAGAACAGTAAACAAGCAAGCGAGCAGCAGCAACAGATCCATACAACGTGTGTCGGTGCAGCCGGCCTGCGTAACAGTGTACTAGCAACTGTCCGTACATGATGCCGTTGGTGCTCTACTGCTTAAGCTCTCCGTTCCATTAATTCCCCTCTTCAGGGTTGTTTGGCAACGGCTACGGTTTATGACTTTTGGCTGAATTTTTTGAATTTTGGCTATTTATGATACATATTACGGAGAGGGAGATACTCACTTGCGATTTTGGATGGTACAGATATTGGGTTTTTAACGTGTATATCATTTAACTTGTAGACCCCGTCTTGAGAAAATACTCCATTTAAAAGTTAGGTACTGTAGCAAAAGCCAAAAGCCGCCAGCTTCGGAGGAAAAGAACATGCCATATTTCATCAAATCCTAGTGAGCTTTGGCATCATTGATAGAAACCTAACGATGTAGGTAAGTAACCCCTTGCTAATTATATCTCATGTAACTTTTGTTTGTGAGTGACATCCATATGTCCCAGCCTCAGTACTATGCCTCTAGTCCAAAAACTATTTTGATAGCTTAGTCAAGTTAAATCAATATTATGCATGAAGTGACCAACACTTCCCTATCTTATTAAGATAATTAATGATATACTACTTTGGTAGGTCGACCAATAATGATCAAAGTCTTGATAGGTGCAACAATTGGAAGGGCGTCAAGTTTTACTTAATTTTTTAGAGGGATACTATTCTCTTTTATTAAAAACACCTAAAATAATAACATGAAAAATAATATAACAGAATATAAAAATATTCACAAATAATCTTATTAAATTATGAAATAGTATGGCTCTTAGCATGGCAATCTCCATCGTCATGCTTACTGTTCACCGAGCCATCACACTTGAAGTCACCATATGTATCTACTAAGATATTGCTTCTAACAGCTAGTAATAAATTACATATAAGAATATCAAGCATCACAAGCCGACACGCAGTCCGTTATACAATAATGTGCAGCCCATGGCTATAAATCAACATGACACACATGTCATGAAAACTCATACATGCATCACATACACAATGGGCCACATTATTCACATCAATCCCTGCAAAAGCAGGTTATAAAAAGAATCCAATTATATCACATGATATGAAACTTATAGCGTACCAACGATTACATAGCTTGACGGTCTTGCTAGCTAGTTAGTGGGTGGGGTTCGAAGGGGCAGAGCGCCCCGTGGGTCGAGGGTAGTGCCCTTGGAAAATTTTTTTGGAACATGAATCATATTCATGAATTTGCCCTTGAAAATTCCATCGGATTAATGTTAATAACAAAGTCAATTGGTTGGCCCATACTATTGTGCATCACAACTTACCCCAATGGGGAAAATCCGACCAGTAGGGGTAACATGCGATGCGACTATGAATAGACACAATCGAAACTTGTCGATCTCTTACAAACCCATCTTCAAATGTCGAAGCCAGTTGATCTCATCAACCGGTGCCCAAACCAGTCCATCCATATGAATCAATCTAGGTTACCACACCAGACCAGTAGTAGATCCAATCTACTACTATCACATATCAACTATATGCGATCAATCTAGATAAAAAAACTACATAGGATAGCTCTGATACCCTTTGTTAGGATACGGGTAGGCTACACTAGCGAAAATTAAAATTTTCTACCAAGCCATGTGAGTAGGAGATCGTGAATCATTACCACTAGAAGCGCAGTGTAGCGGAAGAGGAGTTGAAGCAACCGGTTCAACATAAAAGCGCGTCAATGTAGTGGAAGTAGTCGATCGTCCACGAGCGGTAATCGATCTTTACGAGCCAAACGTCTCCTCCTCATGATCGTCCTGATCAGCACCGTAGTCGTAGTAGTGCCTCTACCGAAGTCCACATGTCCGGGATAGAACATCGTGTGTCGGTGTGCTAGCACCACCCACACAATAGGGGTTTCTAGAGGTGGTGGCTAGGGTTTCGATGGGTGTATCTTGGACACGTGCAACCCATGGCCCATGCACCCCTTTATATAAAGACTCCTACTAGATCCATATCCAATATGAGTAGAGATTATATCCCACTCGGAAAGCCTCTGACCGGATCCTTATCCATTACGAGTAGAGATCGTATCTTACTCGGAGTCTATCATCCAGATCCTAATCGTTCCAACCTATTATCTCCATACGACCAGTTCATATCCAGATGGACGTATTGACCTATTCACGTATTCTCCTTTTACCTCACAATATCCCATCAAACTTCAGGTGAGAGATGTGTCATCCATGGACTGTTCAATCTTTTCTCGATTTAGTGATGGATAGCTTCATGTGGTCGACTCTTCGACCACTTGTGGAATGGCCATGCACTTTCTTGATCTGACCACATCGAAAGGCCTAAAGATATCTCTCCTGTTACGTAGGAGGGGTAAATCCCATATCTGACCAATCACTTTCTTCTGACTGATTGATAATATACTCGAAAGTTACATTTATAACTATTCAGTTACGATGCAGCGTTTGGCAAACCCTAGGTGCATTATTACATATATTGGAATTGTGCTAATCTCGCCATTACAAGGATTATACTTCATAATTGCTTGAGGGCAACGGATGACACATAAGACATAATAATCTCAACAAGATCTTAAGGTGGGTCAATCCAACACCATGTTCTCTAATTTGTATCCATATTATTGATTTGGTATTCCCATATCTATGACCGTGAAACATAGTCATCAATTAATACATGTGCCGGTCTACAAGCCACTAATGTTTCGACCAGTGATATCCGACTGTGCATCCTTTTCTAATGATATTATATAACAAATAAAGAGACTAGCAACTGTCCGTACATGATGCCGTTGGTGCTCTACTGCTTAAGCTCTCCGTTCCATTAATTCCCCTCTTCAGGGTTGTTTGGCAACGGCTACGGTTTATGACTTTTGGCTGAATTTTTTGAATTTTGGCTATTTATGATACATATTACGGAGAGGGAGATACTCACTTGCGATTTTGGATGGTACAGATATTGGGTTTTTAACGTGTATATCATTTAACTTGTAGACCCCGTCTTGAGAAAATACTCCATTTAAAAGTTAGGTATCATGTAAAAGCCAAAAGCCCATTGGAGGAAAAGAACATGCCATATTTCATCAAATCCTAGTGAGCTTTGGCATCATTGATAGAAACCTAACGATGTAGGTAAGTAACCCCTTGCTAATTATATCTCATGTAACTTTTGTTTGTGAGTGACATCCATATGTCCCAGCCTCAGTACTATGCCTCTAGTCCAAAAACTATTTTGATAGCTTAGTCAAGTTAAATCAATATTATGCATGAAGTGACCAACACTTCCTATCTTATTAAGATAATTAATGATATACTACTTTGGTAGGTCGACCAATAATGATCAAAGTCTTGATAGGTGCAACAATTGGAAGGGCGTCAAGTTTTACTTAATTTTTTAGAGGGATACTATTCTCTTTTATTAAAAACACCTAAAATAATAACATGAAAAATAATATAACAGAATATAAAAATATTCACAAATAATCTTATTAAATTATGAAATAGTATGGCTCTTAGCATGGCAATCTCCATCGTCATGCTTACTGTTCACCGAGCCATCACACTTGAAGTCACCATATGTATCTACTAAGATATTGCTTCTAACACTAGTAATAAATTACATATAAGAATATCAAGCATCACAAGCGACACGCAGATCCGTTATACAATAATGTGCAGCCCATGGCTATAAATCAACATGACACACATGTCATGAAAACTCATACATGCATCACATACACAATGGGCCACATTATTCACATCAATCCTGCAAAGCAGGTTATAAAAAATCCAATTATATCACATGATATGAAACTTATAGCGTACCAACGATTACATAGCTTGACGGTCTTGCTAGCTAGTTAGTGGGTGGGGTTCGAAGGCGAGCGCCCGTGGGTCGAGGTAGTGCCCTTGGAAAATTTTTTTGGAACATGAATCATATTCATGAATTTGCCCTTGAAAATTCCATCGGATTAATGTTAATAACAAAGTCAATTGGTTGGCCCATACTATTGTGCATCACAACTTACCCCAATGGGGAAAATCCGACCGAGGGGTAACATGCGATGCGACTATGAATAGACACAATCGAAACTTGTCGATCTCTTACAAACCCATCTTCAAATGTCGAAGCCAGTTGATCTCATCAACCGGTGCCCAAACCAGTCCATCCATATGAATCAATCTAGGTTACCACACCAGACCAGTAGTAGATCCAATCTACTACTATCACATATCAACTATATGCGATCAATCTAGATAAAAAAACTACATAGGATAGCTCTGATACCACTGTTAGGATACGGGTAGGCTACACTAGCGAAAATTAAAATTTTCTACCAAGCCATGTGAGTAGGAGATCGTGAATCATTACCACTAGAAGCGCAGTGTAGCGGAAGAGGAGTTGAAGCAACCCGGTTCAACATAAAAGCGCGTCAATGTAGTGGAAGTAGTCGATCGTCCACGAGCAGTAATCGATCTTTACGAGCCAAACGTCTCCTCCTCATGATCGTCCTGATCAGCACCGTAGTCGTAGTAGTGCCTCTACCGAAGTCCACATGTCTGGGGATAGAACACTGTGTGTCGGTGTGCTAGCACCAGCCCACACAATAGGGGTTTCTAGAGGTGGTGGCTAGGGTTTCAGTGGGTGTATCTTGGACACGTGCAACCCATGGCCCATGCACCCCTTTATATAAAGACTCCTACTAGATCCATATCCAATATGAGTAGAGATTATATCCCACTCGGAAAGCCTCTGACCGGATCCTTATCCATTACGAGTAGAGATCGTATCTTACTCGGAGTCTATCATCCAGATCCTAATCGTTCCAACCTATTATCTCCATACGACCAGTTCATATCCAGATGGACGTATTGACCTATTCACGTATTCTCCTTTTACCTCACAATATCCCATCAAACTTCAGGTGAGAGATGTGTCATCCATGGACTGTTCAATCTTTTCTCGATTTAGTGATGGATAGCTTCATGTGGTCGACTCTTCGACCACTTGTGGAATGGCCATGCACTTTCTTGATCGACCACATCGAAAGGCCTAAAGATATCTCTCCTTACGTGGGAGGGTAAATCCCATATCGACCAATCACTTTCTTCGATCGATTGATAATATACTCGAAAGTTACATTTATAACTATTCAGTTACGATGCAGCGTTTGGCAAACCCTAGGTGCATTATTACATATATTGGAATTGTGCTAATCTCAGTTACAAGGATTATACTTCATAATTGCTTGAGGGCAACGGATGACACATAAGACATAATAATCTCAACAGTATCTTAAGGTGGGTCAATCCAACACCATGTTCTCTAATTTGTATCCATATTATTGATTTGGTATTCCCATATCTATGACCGGTGAAACATAGTCATCAATTAATACATGTGCTGGTCTACAAGCCACTAATGTTTCGACCAGTGATATCCGACCAGGCATCCTTTTCTAATGATATTATATAACAAATAAAGAGATTCATCAACAAGTAACATACTTGTTAACCTTTATAAATAATAATCCATCCAAGGAACATAATAATATTTATTCAAAAGATCATAAACATAGAAGTAATATAATCATTTTCATGATTACCTCTAGGGCATATCACTAACTGAGAGACCATGTAGAGGTCATCCTATGTGTATGATGAGTAATTGACATCGGTTTAGGAAAGTCGAGTTTGGTTTGTGTGGTCGGACCATGTCGTTGCGTGGTGCAACGGACCCGGTCGGACTTGGTCAAACCTGGTCAAAATGTTTAGGATGCTTATTTTGTTGATTTGACAGGTTTGGGCTTAATATGGTTTCACTAATGCTATTTATGCTTTCATGTATCGAGCGGTGCTATTTGATGTGTTTCTTGTCTGTGCTGGCTGCAGGACGTCGTGGCGAGACACGAGGTGACCGGACTAGACGCAAGTGGCGTTGAGGTCAGAACGGTCGGTATGTGTCGAAGACGGCGGAGGCTCGAGGTGGTTGCGAGGCTTGGACGACAAGGAGCGCGGAAGCTTCCCGGAAGGTGCAGGAGGGGCGAAATGGTCATTTCGTGAGGCTGCACAAGTGGGAGCGGGCTCCGTTCGGGTTTAGCCGACGTAACGGGTTGGAGACCCGTTAGCCAAGGGCTATAAATAGAGGTGAGGGGCTGCATACCCCCTCATGGCTTTGGGAGAGAGTTAGGGTTTTCTTTTCTCTCCATGTGTGTATGAGGGTTTTGTGCATTTGCTCTCCATGTGTGTGTTTTCTTTTTGTAATAGTTGTAGGCAGCACTAGCATCAGTGCTTCTTCTTTGTGTATGTTCATCTGAGAGCATGAAATTGAGATGAGATGGATGTAGAACAAACTCCTCATTTCTCTGGTGCTTTTTGGCTCGTTTGTGCTCTTTGATCTGGTGGTATTAGCCTCTGCTTTTTGTCTTTTGGTCTTCATAGTCACCTGACTCAGTCTGGGCAAGAGTAGTCTTCTTGTTGTGCTCTTTGGTTTTAGTGTTGTTGCAAACACAGATTTTTCTCAATCTGAGAACCCTCCTCTACTATGTTTAGAAGTCACGTGAGCAAAAGTTGTGAGAATTTAGAGCTATTTGGTTTTTGGATTCTTTCTCTATTTTCATTACAGCATTGGTATAGTCTCTGTTTGGTCTACTGTTAGTTTTTCTGCAGTTTTGATCTTATTTCTTGGATCGTCTTTGTCCCAGGTCAGTATGCTATGTTTTGAGTTTCCGTTTCACTAACCAGAGAAGTAGCGACTTTTTGATCTTTTCTCTGTTTCCTGTCTCGCCTCTGCAGTATTTTTCTCTCGGTTTAGTGTTCTTGATCGGTTCAGGACTGCCTTCTTTCTACCTTGCTTTCTTCTTTGTTTTCTGCGTTCCTTTTTCAGTCCAGCTCTCCCTTTCAGTTTTGTCTCACTTTTCTTTGATTGTTTTCAGTCTTTGCTTTCCACTTTTCTGATTCTTGTCGCTGCCCTCTGAACTGCACTTTGCTTCACTTCTTTTTGCTCTCTGTTGGATAGGATTCACTAGCAGTCCAACAGCTATTTTGCTTGCCAATTGCCTTCCCTGTTCTCAGCTGAAAGTAACTACTATTGGCAGTTTTGGTCTGAAAAAAGTTCTCGGCTGCTGCTGTATTTTCTTCTCTGTCTGAATCTGCAGTTTTCGGTCAGTCTTATTTCTCTGCAGTTGTTGTGTTCGGCAGTCTGTGCTACTGCTGTTGCTGCAATCTTGCCAACACTTCTTTCCTATGCCGACAACCATCAGCCTATTACCTTCTGCTGCCGAACTGTCTTTGATTCTTCCCTGAAGTTGAGTTGGCCATTTAGCTTGAAAAATCTGTTTTCTTTGGCCTGTAGCTAGAAGTAAATCTTTGGCAACTTTCTCTGTTTTTCTTGTCTTGAGTGCAGTAGTTTCTGTATTCAACCAAGTCTGTCTTATCTCTTCTCCAGTAATCCTTGTGCCAACAGGGTTCAGTTTGCTGCAGCTACTGCTTTTGGTATTTACTGTACCTCGATTTATCAGACTGCAGCCTTGTTGATTCTTCTAGTTTTCAGCGTCCAGTAAGCAAACTTCTTACTTCATAGCTTCTGTAGCTATCGAAGAAGATTGTGTGCGAATACTCGGGGGCGATTTATTTTTAACGCACCATTCACCCCCCTCTGTTGCCGTTTCGATCCTACACTAACACATGTAAACAAACACTTGCTGACTATAGATGTTTTAACATAAAATTTTCTTACGACTTAATGTGTAGTTCACTTTTCACTTACCAATTGTAATATAGTTGGGAAAAGCAACTATTGAGAACACATGACTCCAAACTCTCCTGAATTTCCAAAGCTATTGGGTTTAACGCTTGCTGGTTTTCAAAGGTGAAAACATTGAACTGTCAAGTATCTGGGATTCAGATCCTCTACTGTGACTGCGTAATGGAAAAGAAAAACTAGAGGCAGTCCAGAATGGGAAAAGTAGCATACACGTATTTAGTACATAAATACTTCTCAAGTTAAGGTGGAAATATCAATGATGTAACGAGACTAAGCATCTTACTTTTCAGATCTAACGAGTTAAGCTTGACTAAACATCATCTGAATACAACTAAGAAGATATGTAGAAACTTCTTGTGTTAAATACTGAAGGCACTGTTCTGAAACACAAGGGACATTTTTACATCCATTGAGCTTTGACTGCAGGACATTTTATATCTAAAACCCGAGCATCTGACAGGAATTTGATCTAGTAATGGAAAGGATAGCGCATTCAAACAATAAATATGCCTTGTGCAGAATTTTATCATGTGAGGTTCACTTTGTTTGTGTAATAAAGAACTTAAAAACTAGCAGGAACAACAAAATAACATACTTTATACTACATATCACTCCAGCTGACTTGAGAAGCAGCAAACCTTGTATTCGAGTTCTATATTGAGGAGCCGCATGGATAGCTTGGAAATCTATGATCCTGTGAAGCTTCAAAGCCCAGCCAATTCAAATATGGTCTTCTGCTTCCTGGCGCACAAGAGAAGTGGTCATCTTGATTTAAAGTTATGTTTCTTTGAATATCACATAACTTCAGTAGAAATGAATCGCAACCAATCCTACTGTGTACAAGCAAAAGTAAAATCCCAACCAAGGACTTTTGGCTGTCACTTTTGTTAGTTAGTTCCTATTACAGGTTCAGAGTAAAAAGCTGAAGAATATGTTGCTACCACTCAAACTCACTCATATATATGCAAAACAATTTTTGTTTTGCAAGAAATAAAAGAAAAACCAATATATTTTGGTCAGATAGAGTTGCAAAGTTCCCAAATCTCAGATAATAGCATTATCTCTACCGAAACAATTGAAGTGTGGTCTAAATTTAAAACTGATATTAAAAACTGCTCGGATTGCATTTGAAACAGCCAGCACCAAGAATCTAATAGTTGTTGTATTGTACGACTACATATAACAGTGTCACACATTTACTTGAGATCTATAATTTATTTCATAGTATGGGTGACCTGTTCTTAACTGCAGAGTAGGATTAGTTTGCATAGGATCCATAACTGCAGTTCACAAATATTGAAGAAACGACAGTAGACAATGAGATAATTGTTATAAGTTTGTACGAAACTAAGCACCATGGCTGTACAGTAGTGCATGAGTGCATTACAGCCTATACTGAGCATCTCATTGAGGAAATTCAGACTATACAAAACTACTAAATTCTTACTAACAACTACCAAGGTTAACTGTAGTTGTAATACACAAAAGCAAAGCTGTATATTAATAAGATGGGTGCAACAAGTTATATAATTTTACATGGAATCAAATAATGATCATTCTTTTTCATGATATGAGCCGGTTTAGTGTTCTTGATCGGTTCAGGACTGCCTTCTTTCTACCTTGCTTTCTTCTTTGTTTTCTGCGTTCCTTTTCAGTCCAGCTCTCCCTTTCAGTTTTGTCTCACTTTTCTTTGATTGTTTTCAGTCTTTGCTTTCCACTTTTCTGATTCTTGTCGCTGCCCTCTGAACTGCACTTTGCTTCACTTCTTTTTGCTCTCTGTTGGATAGGATTCACTAGCAGTCCAACAGCTATTTTGCTTGCCAATTGCCTTCCCTGTTCTCAGCTGAAAGTAACTACTATTGGCAGTTTTGGTCTGAAAAAAGTTCTCGGCTGCTGCTGTATTTTCTTCTCTGTCTGAATCTGCAGTTTTCGGTCAGTCTTATTTCTCTGCAGTTGTTGTGTTCGGCAGTCTGTGCTACTGCTGTTGCTGCAATCTTGCCAACACTTCTTTCCTATGCCGACAACCATCAGCCTATTACCTTCTGCTGCCGAACTGTCTTTGATTCTTCCCTGAAGTTGAGTTGGCCATTTAGCTTGAAAAATCTGTTTTCTTTGGCCTGTAGCTAGAAGTAAATCTTTGGCAACTTTCTCTGTTTTTCTTGTCTTGAGTGCAGTAGTTTCTGTATTCAACCAAGTCTGTCTTATCTCTTCTCCAGTAATCCTTGTGCCAACAGGGTTCAGTTTGCTGCAGCTACTGCTTTTGGTATTTACTGTACCTCGATTTATCAGACTGCAGCCTTGTTGATTCTTCTAGTTTTCAGCGTCCAGTAAGCAAACTTCTTACTTCATAGCTTCTGTAGCTATCGAAGAAGATTGTGTGCGAATACTCGGGGGCGATTTATTTTTAACGCACCATTCACCCCCCTCTGTTGCCGTTTCCGATCCTACACTAACACATGTAAACAAACACTTGCTGACTATAGATGTTTTAACATAAAATTTTCTTACGACTTAATGTGTAGTTCACTTTTCACTTACCAATTGTAATATAGTTGGGAAAAGCAACTATTGAGAACACATGACTCCAAACTCTCCTGAATTTCCAAAGCTATTGGGTTTAACGCTTGCTGGTTTTCAAAGGTGAAAACATTGAACTGTCAAGTATCTGGGATTCAGATCCTCTACTGTGACTGCGTAATGGAAAAGAAAACTAGAGGCAGTCCAGAATGGGAAAAGTAGCATACACGTATTTAGTACATAAATACTTCTCAAGTTAAGGTGGAAATATCAATGATGTAACGAGACTAAGCATCTTACTTTTCAGATCTAACGAGTTAAGCTTGACTAAACATCATCTGAATACAACTAAGAAGATATGTAGAAACTTCTTGTGTTAAATACTGAAGGCACTGTTCTGAAACACAAGGGACATTTTTACATCCATTGAGCTTTGACTGCAGGACATTTTATATCTAAAACCCGAGCATCTGACAGGAATTTGATCTAGTAATGGAAAGGATAGCGCATTCAAACAATAAATATGCCTTGTGCAGAATTTTATCATGTGAGGTTCACTTTGTTTGTGTAATAAAGAACTTAAAAACTAGCAGGAACAACAAAATAACATACTTTATACTACATATCACTCCAGCTGACTTGAGAAGCAGCAAACCTTGTATTCGAGTTCTATATTGAGGAGCCGCATGGATAGCTTGGGAAATCTATGATCCTGTGAAGCTTCAAAGCCCAGCCAATTCAAATATGGTCTTCTGCTTCCTGGCGCACAAGAGAAGTGGTCATCTTGATTTAAAGTTATGTTTCTTTGAATATCACATAACTTCAGTAGAAATGAATCGCAACCAATCCTACTGTGTACAAGCAAAAGTAAAATCCCAACCAAGGACTTTTGGCTGTCACTTTTGTTAGTTAGTTCCTATTACAGGTTCAGAGTAAAAAGCTGAAGAATATGTTGCTACCACTCAAACTCACTCATATATATGCAAAACAATTTTTGTTTTGCAAGAAATAAAAGAAAAACCAATATATTTTGGTCAGATAGAGTTGCAAAGTTCCCAAATCTCAGATAATAGCATTATCTCTACCGAAACAATTGAAGTGTGGTCTAAATTTAAAACTGATATTAAAAACTGCTCGGATTGCATTTGAAACAGCCAGCACCAAGAATCTAATAGTTGTTGTATTGTACGACTACATATAACAGTGTCACACATTTACTTGAGATCTATAATTTATTTCATAGTATGGGTGACCTGTTCTTAACTGCAGAGTAGGATTAGTTTGCATAGGATCCATAACTGCAGTTCACAAATATTGAAGAAACGACAGTAGACAATGAGATAATTGTTATAAGTTTGTACGAAACTAAGCACCATGGCTGTACAGTAGTGCATGAGTGCATTACAGCCTATACTGAGCATCTCATTGAGGAAATTCAGACTATACAAAAACTACTAAATTCTTACTAACAACTACCAAGGTTAACTGTAGTTGTAATACACAAAAGCGAAAGCTGTATATTAATAAGATGGGTGCAACAAGTTATATAATTTTACATGGAATCAAATAATGATCATTCTTTTTTCATGATATGAGCAAGTAGCTGTTACTCGCTGGAGTCTTGCTGTTGGTGATAGCAAGATCCTTACTCTCATGGAGAGGATGGCGAGTTGCATGCACCAACCAGTTCACCCAAAAGCTTAAGCTGATGAGGAAAGGTGGGCAATTCACTTATACTTCAACACTCCCCCTCACGTGTAGGCTCTCTTAGGCCTAATACGTGGAATAGAAGTGGACTGCAATTAATTTTTTTAATTGCGTCAGCCAGGTCTTGAACTCGAGACCTCTTGGCTCTGATACCACTTGTTACTCGCTGGAGTCTTGCTGTTGGTGATAGCAAGATCCTTACTCTCATAGATAGGATGGCATTGTGTGAGAAATAGAAAAAATTGCCCCATCTCCAAGTGTCATCCTCTCCATGAGAGTAAGGATCTTGCTATCACCAACAGCAAGACTCCAGCGAGTAACAGTAGCCATGGCTGGCAAATATGGTAACTGGCAAATGTTCTTAGTAGGAGTAATACTTTTTTGAACAAACTGTTATTAGCAGGAGTAATACTTACTCTGTACTTGGCTCTACTTGCGCTGAAGCAACTCACCCTGTACTTGGTATGAACATCTCTGAACAAAGAAAAAGCTGGCAAAAAGAAAAAGGAAAAACCAGAGTACTCTTGGACCTTTCTAGGCCTAAACTGGAACCATGGCCGGCTCAGTTTTGGGCTTTCCAAGACATCTTAGCCCAAGGTGAAAACAGCACACGGAAGCCTAAATTTAGCAGAGCCCACGTGAGCAATCAAACTAACGGTGAGGTCTTCGTGTACAAGCGTCGTAGTCTGAGAGAAAAAAAATTTAATGAGGATCCGAGAGAATTTTTTACTGTACATTCCTTCCTAATAAGTAGGCAAATACAAACAATTACAACATGTCAACATCCAGAACTTACATCCAATTGAACTCCCAAAGTTTTTAGGCAATCAGGCTAAAGAACCCTAATGGCATCCCAAAATTTTTAGGTGACCTTCTCTGAGTTTGTGGTGGACGGATCTGGTGGCGGCGCCCTTCCCCGGGCTGGTGGTGGATCCGGTGGCGACGCCCTTCCCAAAGCTCACGGTGGCCAGATCTGGTGTTGGCGGCCCTTCATCTCTTCCCAGTGACTGGACGAAGCGGTGCCCCTTCCTCAACTCTCGGGTGGTTGAATTTGGAGACGGCAACAACAACGACTTTGTGCAGACATAGGAGAGAGGAGACTTTATGCGGCTTGGCCATCAGTTTTATGACAATATCTATACTACTTAAAAGAAAAGGTTGCTCGTAGCCGTCATAGCTGCTCGCAGGCAAATCCACCACGCCGCCAACGATGGGGGCCACTGGCCGTGGGCTGTTCCTAAACAAGCCCACCCTCCCGGGAGGCCCCAAGAATCGGCCTTCGCACACGACTGCTAGCTCGCTCCTCCCGGACACATCACCGCTGTCATCCCCGTCGTCCCTCTCGCTTAACTCCCTTCTCCTCCACCTCACTGCCACCCCCGGCTTCGGCCCCCACCCCGCGTCAGCTACACCTTCCTGTTAGGGCTGTGCATTTTGGTACCGAACCGAAAAAGCCGAACCGAAAAAACCGAACCGAACCGGTCAACTCGGTTTGACCGGTATTCGGTATTCGGTTCGGTTACAGGAAAAATGGTATTTGTATTTCTCGGTTTTTTTAGTAAAAACCGAGGAAAAACCGAATGTGCCGAACAAACCGAAAAGCCCAGTCTCGGGCTCTCGGCGACTCGGCGGCCCACTAGCGCCACGCCCGCGCCGTACGCACTGACCGACGGTTGCCCTAACCCTAGCGCTGCGAAACCGGACGCCACGCCCAAGCCACACACACGCGCATCGCACACGCCGAGGCCGAGCGATCATCGAGACACCGACGCGGCGACGCCGCCGCCCCCCCTCTCGCCGCCCCCCTCGCCTCGCCTCACCATCGCCAGATCCGCTTCCTCGTCGGTCCGAGCTCCTCGAACCCTAGCCAGATCCGCTTCCTCGTCGATCCGAGCTCCTCGAACCCTAACCAGATCTGAGCTCCGCGTCGGTCGACTCGCCAGATCCGAGCTCCTTGTCGGTCGGGTCGCCAGATCCGGTGCCGGTGCTCCGCGCCTCCGCCTCCTTCGGTGCTCGGCTGCTCCGCGCCTCTGCCTCCCTCGGTGCTCGGCTGCTCCGCGCCTTCGCCTCCCTCGGTGCTCCGCGCCTCTGCCTCCTTCAGTGCTCCGGTGCTCCGCGCCTCCGGCCCTCCGCCTCCCTCTCCGAAGATGCCGAAGCGGCGCCGCCAAGCCCCCGTGTGGATCTCTCCCTCTCGGCCTCTCCGAAGACGCCACTGGACACTGGTATTCTCTATTCTGACTCCACTCCAGCCTTAGTGTCACTGGAGCACTGGTCCAATATTGAAATGTTGTTGTTGAAATGTTGAAATGCCTTAGTGTCACTGGACAACAGTTGAAATGTTGTTGTTGGATTTTAGAGAACAAATCACTTACAGTTAATTTGTAATGGTTAATTTGTTGTTGAATTGCTGCTACTGCCTATTGAAGATTTGAAGTATTGAACTATTGATCTGGTGGTGCGGTGTTTGCCTTCTGTGTGTCTTCGCCGGGCTTGGGGCTGGGCGCTGGTCACCGCTTGCTCGCTTGTCACCGTGTCACGGAGACCGGATCTGGACTGGAGAGTGGAGACCTGGACTGCTGGACTAGAGAGTGGAGACAGACAATGTATTTTTAATTTTTGATTGTAGAATGGAGAATTCGTGTCTACAGATGAGATTAACGTTTAGCAATTCGCGTAAACTTTGGTAAATTGGTATTAACCGATACTGCATCAAATAAGATGGTATTTACCGATACCATACCGTATTCAAAAAACCGATTTCAAATACTTAAACCGTATTTACCGATTAAACCGTATTTACCGAACCGTACAAACCGAAAAAACCGAACGCACAGCCCTACTTCCTGTCCTCTGCCGCGCAGTCCCTCTTGCTCACCGTCTCATCATAACCGCTCCCGTCCCTCCCCTCCTTCCTATCCTCACGTTGTGATGAGTTCATGCATGCCGACATCCCCCTGCTCAAGGTGCTCGAGCTCTCCGTCCACTAAGAGTGGGCCCTCGCGCTCCTCCGCTGGGCCCGCACCGAGGGCGCCGTCGACGCTGTCACACTAGAGATGGTCATCTGCACGCTAGGTTGCGAGGGCCAACATGACACTATCTGCACCCTGCTCGACAAAATGCCACTCCTACCAGGGTCCTGCCTCGATGTCTACGCCTACATCATCGTGCTGCACGTGCTCCTCCGCTGGGCCCATGCCGAGGGCGCTGTCAACACTGCCGCACTAGAGATGGTCATCCATATGTTCGACCGCGATGGTGTAAGATAAGCAATTAATTTAATTCTATGAATATAAATTGTTTGAATGTAAATTGAGCATAAGAAAACAAATCACAAATAGTACAATTGCTTTTTACCGTGGTGTTCGATGACTTGCCGGTTTCCCCTAGTCCACGCTGATGTTAGCCCAAACGAATTGGACTGGCTCCATGAATTAAGCCGAAACAGCTCAATCTAGTAAGATTGCTCTTCCTCCACTTTGGCGATGGCGAGCACCACACCACTCACAGTTCACTAGGCTTTCTCATAAGCTTTTTGAGAAGATCACCACGCACGACGCTTCCAACGCCGTCTAGGAGTTGACAAACTCTAAGAGTAACAAGTCAAGCCTCTCGCTTGACTCTTACCTCGTGCAACGAATGCACAAGCTTGAGTGGATGCATAATCCACCTCTAGATGCAATACATCCAATCTAAATCCTTCCTCCTTGCTCACAAGGTGCAACACATGCACAATTGAGAGAAGGGCCTCACACTAGCTTAAGAGAATGAAATAGAATGCTAAAAGTCTTACTCCAACCGACCACAAGGGGGTATATATACACACACCATAAAAACTAGCTGTTGGAAGCAAAACCCCTGAGAAAATAGGATTTCTGTAAGTACCACAGGCAAAGGTCCAATACTCTGCTCCCCTTCGCAACGGTCAGAAAACTAGCCGTTATCAGCAAATCTGGTAGTTCCGACAGAAAAAGGCCAGTGCTACTGATCATCGGAAGTACCATGCCACACAAGTAGTAAAACCGATTTCTTTAGGGTCGAGAAGACTCCACGAAGGTGTCTCTCTAGAAAAAACGTAACACTACACAAGCCGATCGTTCTGCAAATTAGAAGTACCGCTCACATAGAGTTGGTAGTACTGCTTGCTGGTTGGATGCTCACACAGAGCAGAAACTTCCGATCGTTGACTACCCTAGTCATCGACCACGTCGGATGATTCGACAAGTCAAGTCTCTGACCACGTTATTCGGTTCGACCACACAGGTCTCCAACCACATTTCTTTCGACCACAAAGGTTTCGACCATGTCGATCTTCGACTACATTGGTCTTCGATCACACAGGTCTCGACCACGTCGGCTTCGACCTTCTTAGTTTGACCACGCTAGTCTTCGATCACATGAATCTCGACGATGGTTCGAGAATAATGGTTTCGATCACACAGATCTCAACCATATTGGATCTGACCATCTTGGTTCGACCGCGCTGGTCTTCGATCACACAGATCTCGACCATATCAGTTTCGACCATCTTGGTTTGACCACGCTGGTCTTCAATCACACAGATCTTGATCACGTCGGTTCGACCACGCTAGTTTCGATCACACAGATCTCGATCATGGGGTAAGAAGGGTGGATCAAATGGCTGAATCCCATCGCGCTAGATTCAACGGCTACCCAGTCGCACGACGGTAGCGCTTGGATCTGGCAGCCAGGCGCTAGTCAGTCCCAATTTTTTATTCCTTGTGGACTGGCCATAATTTATGTAGAGGTTTTTTTTAAATGCGGTGGATGTCCTAATATATACGTGTATTTGAATCCAAGTAGTATCCCTCGTTCATTTCAGCTTCGGCTTTTGGTTTTTGGCTTCTAGTTTACTATTTCTTAATTTCATCTTTTCTGACTTTTTTCGGGCTTGTGCATTTTCTTTTTTCCGTATTCGTTTGCATTATCCGTGATGGACTAACATGTTTTTTCTATTTTAAATTTTTTTATATTTAATTACGCCAAAAGCTACCAACAACTACAATATAAAATAAACCAACTACAATACAAAATAAGCTATAAGCTATTAAAAAACAAAAAAGAGCAGCCCAAACCCTCATGCATACTAGCTAGTAGTAATTAGGTAGTACTTGAACCCAGTTAGTCAGTCTACAGTAATTTCGCACGGCAAATTAAAGTGCATCCACCACAAGAAATGGACGGGGAAGAAGCTACTGTCGTGTGCACGTCCCATCCATCAGACGCCCGTCAGATCTGGTCAGGCCCCCCCGGAAATTGCTCGCGTCCGTCCCTAGCTCGGTCTGTCTCCGTGCATGCATGCTTGCTATCCTTTCCATGCATCTATTCTTCAGTACTCCACTCCTGCGTTAGAACAAGAGAATTGATTGATTGTAGTAGTGACTTGAGTATATAATAAGCCATTCCTAATGCATGCAAGAGTATGCAATTGCTAGAGGCAGTTGATGACAGGCTTCCTGCACTCAGTCAGCACTCAGCAGTGCGTGGAAGATCGTAAATGTCAGAGAGAGAGAGAGAGAAGTGCATAGGAAATCATCAAATGTCACCGTCTCTTTGCGTGAGCATCGATCCATATATACATACATGATAGATGTATCCTTTTGATCAGTTGATTGCATCAATCCACAGCTGCAAGTTTGGTTTGGCGTACACATCCTGGTCCTCTCTGAATAATCAGTCAGTAACTAAGTTAGCATAGGATTTGAAAATTTAGCTCAGTTATACCTGCTCTTTCCACCACTGTTCTGATTTGAAAGGAGGAGGCTCTTACATCAATGATGATCAATGTATTTGTGAATGAATGTTGTTTAATTTGTAATTAATTCTGTACATAGAAATTACTCTCTAGCTAGCTAGAAACAAAAGGGGAAGGAAAGGAAAGATGGCCCAGAAGTGCAGTAAGTCGAAGCGTACGTAGATTATCAAGTGCACAAACAAGAGCTTATGCGCTCGACAAGTGAGAGGTTTCTCACTTCGCCTTCGAAGCATTCGCGGTTTACATGATTACGACAGAGGCAAATTAACATGCACCATGCGCCTATGTTAACCGATAATTTTTGCCTAAAGATCCTAGGTGCATCTTAATTGTTAGCTTGTCGATCGCCTTTAATTTGTATTTGCATACATATCATGAACACTTGTTTAATTCCCGGTTTCCATTGCAACACATCCCTATATAATTTATTCGTTGCTAAAATGCTCCCTGTTTAAATGATGTAAACAACATAACTACTCGTAAAACCAAACATCAGATATATGTGAGAGTAGGAGCTGCTAACAGCTAGTATATATATAACTAGTAAATCAATGTTGTAATATGGAGAATGCATATACAATTCAGTAGATATATAATGCGAGATCGATGGAGGCCGTTGCCGCCGCAGAATCAGTCTTGGCAAATCAACGAGAAGGAAGGTGAGAAAGCCATGGTGGAGAAGGGGAGCGCGTGCACAGCGACCCACGCATGCGTATTCACTTGCGTGCTCCGATCTTTGCACGTGCCCTGCTTCTCCAACAAGGACCTCCTCACCTATGGGATCGAGCGAGCACAAGAACTGACGAAGAATATGGGGGGTTGTAGTGTGGTCGACTTGCAATAAGGGAGGGATGGGAGAGGAAGAGAAGCTAAGTAGCTAGTCTGAAAGCCAAATATGTGTAGCCGTGAAATTCATGCAAAGGTAGAGAGCAAGGCCTGCCCCAGCTGGGGTTTATATAGCCACAGGAAGGAGAACTATGGCCGTAGGGGGTTGAGTCTTCAAGTGAGTTTGCCCTCCCGGAGGAAGCGTGTGGTTTGTCCATCGAGTGTGGTGCAATGGAGCAGGTAGAGGTTCCCGGCTCCCTTGGACATGACACTAGAAAATCATGGTTCAAATGAGAGTAGTACTCCTAAGCTGGAGCCATGCCACGTTGGCAAATTTGCAAAACGACTCTCCGATTTTCTGAATTTGTATATGGGTCCTTGAATTTTACAAAAAGACCCTTGTCATGTCAGTGATTTTTGCGAGAAGGCCCTCTGCTTTTTCAAAATTACATATGAGTCCTTGATTTTCCAAAGAAGCCCTCCTTTCATGGGATAAAGCCTCCTATATTAAACCCCGGGAAATTCTGTCCTAGGGAGCTATGCCACGTTGGAAAATTTGTGAAAAGGCCCTCCGATTTTTTGAATTTGCATATGGGTCCTTGATTTTTATAGAAAGGCCCCTGCCATGTCAGCGATTTTGTGAGAAGGCCCTCTGCTTTTCTAAAATTACATATGGGTCCTCGAGTTTTTCAAAGAAGCCCTCCTTTTACAGGATAAAGCCCCGTGATTTTCCCAGAATTATGCACGAGTCCTTAGTTTTTTAGAAGAGCCATCCGCTTTTCCCGGAAATACGTAGGGGTGCAAACGGGTCGGGTTAATCCCGACCGATCCGGCACCGAATCCGATTGGTACCGAATCCGATTAGTACCGAATCCGGAGAAAAAATATGGGTTAGGATATGGTAACAGCAATATCCGTCCTGAATTCGATACGTTTTCAAGTTTAATTTCAGGTTGGTGCTACTATTTGACGTTTCATTTTCTTTTGCAATGGTAAAATAAAATCTTCCACATCAGCTATTAAGTAGTAACATCAAGTTCTTGACAGTACGTCATCCTACTCCATTTGTTATACTGCATGCATTCCTTACAAACAAGTAAGGGAGCAAACGGCTCGGGTTAATCCCGACCGATCCGGCACCGAATCCGATTGGTACCGAATCCGAAAAAAATATGGGTTAGGATATGGTAACAGCAATATCCGTACAAATCCGATCCGTTTGCACCCCTAGAAATACATATGGTCCTCAATTTTTTCAGAAAAGCCCCATTTACGAATTGCTGACTTTTTTGCTTCGTTCCATGTGGTAGCTAACACGTCGTTGTGCCGTGTTTCTGCTGCTAGTATATGTAATTATGTGTTGTCGTCTGATCAGTTATTGGGCCTATGTGGAGAAACTTCTATGGTATTCGCTAAAATTATCCTTGGTATTCCATGAAAGATTAGTCGAATTCTATGGCATTAGATGGTTTTCGGATTCACCAAGCCTCAAACTGTAGATGGATATTATTATGGATATTCGAATTCTATGGCACTAGTGTTGTGGATGTAGACCAGAGCTGCCACCATGGGGAGAGATGATACATCTGGTGGCTGTGATGATGAGGGAGCAGTGGTGGCACTGTGGTGGAGAAACTTTGGCAAATTGGAATGAGCCAAAACTGAGTTGTGATAAGGTGGTTTTGTCCAATCAACCTTGTTGATGATGGTGTGGGAGTGAGGTAGTTGTGGGTGGTGTCTGGGTTTTGTGGGGTGGGGGAGACCGGACAGAGTAGGGCCCGGGAGTGGGAAGGTTTAGGGTTTTGGAGGGGCATTAGTCTTGATTCATGTCTAGTGGTTCACATTGCATACTCATAGTGTATATAAACACTATAAAGAGTGGGATGCCTCCATCCTTTGTCTTCTTCATCCCCACGAAGGCCTACCCACTGCCTCTACCGCGAATCGATGCGGCTGCCTATGCCGATACCGCTCCCTTCCAGCTCTCGTCGCCATGATCCTTGTTGCGGATCCACCAGAACCTCACGCCACCCCCTCCTTCTCATCTCCGATGGCGGTGTCACCCAATCTGCTAGCACTGGATGCAGCGACATCGCTGATGACAAGGACCACAGTCACCGTCGAGGTCACATGGCCTTCCCTGTCTCCATTTTTTATTTAGATTTGGGATTTTTTTTCTAATTGAAAGTTCCATTGTTGAGTTGAAAGTGTTTTCAATTTAGATTGAAAGCTTCAATTAGCATTTTTCAAAGTTGAAAGTTAAATCCCATTGCAAAAGTTCAAAGTTTGGAATTGAAAGTTCGAAGTCGAAATGGAAAGTTCACATTTGAAATCAAAGCTCGGGAGTTGAAATACTAAAAGTTTAGAGATGTAATTGAAAGGTTCAAAGCTTGATTTTGATGTTGAAAGGAAGGAAGGGACTTTCTATTTCAAGTTTTGGCACATTCGGAGCGGTGTGCAAGATAGCATAGTTGTTGTGAGAAATTAGTGTATCTACATGTAGCTCAATACTTTTTAGCTTAGGGCACTTCTAATGGGTCATAGTCAGCAATGTCTGTAGCATTAATTAGCATGCCAACTAGGATTTGTGATGATGTGGAGGAAGAATTCAATATGAGAGGGGAAGGTAGTGTTTCATGCAAGACATTGTTTACGCACAAAATCTAACAACAAAACATTGAATCTTGGTGAGGTGAGGGAGAGGGTGAAGGAGAGAGGGGGAGAGTTAGGTAAATTTATTGCTTGGGCCTAGAAATAAACACTACCTATTGAAATGGTTATATCTACAGCTATTTTTTAGTGATGTGTGGAGGGGTATAGACATTGCTTTGCAATGTCTTGGTTGGGAATACCTTATGACTTTGACATATGGCTCTGTTCTTTTCAGCTTCTAAAAGCTGCTTTTCGGCTTTTCTACAGTAACTAGCTTCTAAATAGAATATTTTTTTCAAGATAGAGTCTACTAGTTAATTGTAGTACATACTTTACTGACTTCATTTATATCAGCAAAAACCGCACGTGAATTTCTGTTACTCTGTAATCTCTCATACAAACAACATAAAAGTCACAAGCCGCAGCAAAAAAGAACATACCCTATGTCTTCTCTTGAACAAATAAATGGAATGGCCTATCCACCGCCATTTTGAAGCAGTTTATTGAGATAATATTTTTGAAATGGTTTATCGACTTATCAACATTCGATTTGTTCACACAAACACATACGTTAGAATCAAAAACTATAAACCATAATTATGGTGGTGATCATTTGGGCTTATTTTTAGTGGCTTATGGTTGAAAGCACCATGGTGGTGAAAAAACACCAGAATGACATATGCTTATTTAACATAATTAAAATTTAAAAAATTAAAAAAATATGTTATCCCATTACGTATAGTACAAACAAATACGAGAAAAAAAGAACCGGCAAAAAAGCTCAAAAAAAAGCTAAAAGTTTAGAAAAAGACAAAATTTATTAATAGTAAAAAATAAACCAGAAGCCAGAAGCTGAAGCCGAAACGAGCGGGGCCTATATATCATAGACCATAGCTGAAAAAAAAAACCTTTCTGCACTAGCTGTATGCATGACGCGAGTTAAGTGTACCGCGCGAGTTGTATGCGGAAGGAACATGGGAGCAGTATGGCAATGATGACCGGTACGCGGCCGAATGATGACAAACCGTGGCGTGCATGCAGAAGCAAACCTAGCGTTGGATCCTCTAATGATTCGTGGAAGGGTGGAATCGAAAGGAGCGAAGCTGAAGCCCGGAAAGAAAAATCTAAGGCCTGCCTGATCATCGATCAGTTCACTAGCTAGATTCAACTGCTTCCATAGGCATGACCTCTGCACTGCACTGCGTGCCCTTCTGAACTGTGTGATGAACTATGGCTGAAGCAATGAATAACAATGATGCTGCGTGCATACTGCAGCTAGCTACACCTACGTACGTACACACACCACGCATCATTGTCCAGGGGCCTTTCTTGGAAAGTTTCTAGTGTGCTGTTAAGTTTCTCCCAGCCGTTACCTGCCTGCCTGCCTGCCTAGCACAGCAGTAACTCAGCAAGTTAGTAAAGGCATATGCATACGCATTGCAACGCACTCGCTTACCTACGGCATCCTCCGTCCATAAATATAAATATAGATCATTGTAAATTTCATACGATCAATCTTTTAAGCTTTAGCTATTAATAAATATATATATATATATATATATATATAAAACTATATAGATTGACTATATAAAATAATATCATTAAATTTATCTTATAAAATTCTTTTATAATATATTTGTGGGTATTGATAAACATCATCCAGATGTTTTCTTTCTAACTATCATCCAGATTTGTGATCGTTGGATTAGAGATCCAACGGCCACGAATTCTCCCCACCCCCTCTAAAAAAATAATCTCTCCTATATTTGTTTTATGATTTTTGCTAGTATATTATGATAATAAATCATAGTCAAAGTCTCTCTCTCTCTGTGTGTATATATATATATATATATATATATATATATATATATATATATATATATATATATATATATATATATATATATATAGTGAAAATAACGAGTGCTCCTTGGTGTCCGAGCACCATAGTCTAAAATAGGTATATATATATGTGTGTGTGTGTGGATATATGTATATACGTCCGTATGTATGTATCCTCAAAGTTGACTTCCGTGTGCATGCGTATATATCGTGCTCAGTTATGAGAAATTGTTCATGGGTTAACCCCTTCATCAATTAATTAGTGGTAATTGATCGTCGATCGATTAATGGATATACGTACTAGGTCTGGATGTTGCTAGCTGATCAATGGCGTGCAGCAATTGAAATGAAGCCCGGCCGGGGTGATTCCATTTCCTGTACGTGCGTACGTCCGGTGACAATGACATGCATGCATGCGTATGCACATGTAGAACTTGCACGATCCGTGCAAACAAAAGACTGAACAGAGACCGCCAGTTGAACAGTAACGCTATACATACGTACTGAATTCGATCTTAAAGGGGCTGTCTACACATTAGCTAACTGTATTTTACGGAATTGCTATATATCACTTGAATATAACATTTTTCAAAAATCAGTCCAATTTATCACCACCTTTTGATCTAGATACATGCTTTGGGTGGTCTTCTTCTATGGCGGCGATGGCAGCAACTTAGGGCATGGGTTCATCAGGTTACAGTTGGGTTAATTTCACTCGGCCTGACTCTACAATAAGGGTGGGCAATGGCGGTCCGAGCAAGAGTTTGGACGCTAGTAGTGGCTGGTGTCAGTGGAGGGAGGACATGAAAAGAGTGCCGAGTTAGGGTCAATGAAGGGCGGCGGGAGGCGATCAAGGTGGTGGATCCAATGGCAATGAGCTGCTGAAGAAGATGAAAGGGGGGGGGGTATGGATATAGAAGAGGTAGAGGTGGAGCTAGTAGTGAAGCTAGGATGAAAATAGATGGTGGGCTCAAAGGACTAAGCTAAATAGACAGAATATAGTATGTTACTCTTGTGCAATCGAAATTCATGCATGAATAGAAGAAAAATAAAGCATAAAAAGAGAGAAATACAATGAAAGTACCTCAGTAACGAAAGAGATAAATATACTTTTAGTGAGTAGAGATATGTCATCGGCATATCAAAAATAACAAAATTAGTGATACAAAAATAATTTATAAATGATCATAAACATTCAAAATAAACGAAACATACCACTAAATCGCTAGCTTAAATCATGAATCAAATTTATTCTATTATATTTCATGCCTTGGAAGCATCTTATGATTCTATCATCACCAAATCTTATAAATATCTCTTGCTCAGTGTAGCACACCATTAGGTCATTGAGTCACTCATCAGTTATCTTATTGCACAGATCTGATTTGATAATATTCATTGCTGAAAATATTCTCTCAACAAATGTCGTTGCCACTAGAAGAGTTAATGTCAACTCGATGAGGCGATATACCAATGGAAAATTTCTATCTTTTTTTGGTTTCAACCATCATTTGAGCAAGTTTTGAAATGTCATGACATTCATAAAATTCATCACTTCTCCTAATATTAAGAATGAATGTTTGAAGTTGACTTCTTGATAAAAACCAATCAGTTACCGTGAAATCACCAGCATAAATCTCAGTAAGTTGAACAACTTTGTTAACATTAAACTTAGAGGAGTCCTTTGGATCAAGGCAAGACATGCATACCAATAACTTCAAGGAAATTTCATTAAAGTGATGACTCATCTCATTCATAGTTGCATCAAGAGTAGTATTGAAAATGTCCACTTTGTAATAATGATATTGAGTTATTATATGCTTCCGACGTACAGATTTACCCATAACTCTAATGGTAAAAACTTTTAACTTAGTCAAATAATGGCTCACACCCATTATCTCTCATATCTTGAAAGCGATCTTTCACATCCTCTGTATGTGCTTCAACAATGTCTCAGCAAGGTTATTCAAAAATGCATAATGAATACAAATTCAAATGATTTCATCTTTTTTAGCAAACATCCTGCTCCACTATGATTTGAGTTTTGACAAGCATGTTCACTTATAAGCTCTAGCACACCTACCACTTCCTTCCACGTTTGGTATATACGAAATAATGTTTTGTGATGTGAGCCCTACTGAGTATCTTTACTCACAGCAATCAATATCAGGGGACGTAGTTGAAGAAATCAGCAATAACTCTACTAAAATTTGCGACAGTGACAACCACTAACTATAACTGGTGTGCAAAGCAATGAACGTAGAAAGCATATGGATTCTCATCCCAAATAAGTTTTTATAAGCCATTAAATTATCTCTCATATTTGAAGCTCCATCATAGCCCTCCCCACAAAGTCTTAAAATAGGTAAATCATGTTGACCAAGCAAACCAAGCAAACCTTCTTTCAATGCCACAGATGTATAATTTGTGATATGTTTAATAGCAAAAAAAATATTTCCATGACCTTCCCTTGATTGTTTACAAATATGCATGCCACAAATTTTGCAAAGTTAGATTAACACAACAATGTGTAAATGGTATGACTAAGAAAGATGTATAACTAACCTCACAATCACTGACATTTACTCATTTATTGATACATCTCGAGACTCATCGATAAGCACTACAAAATTTATGTCTCCAATCTCACCCTTAATCACTTCTGTGACCTCTTGTGCATAATATTTCGAAAGCTTCTTTTGAATATCTGGAGAAATCATAATTGCATGCACTGAAGCTATATCAAAGGCCTCCTTCACTTCCTCCTTATCTTTATATCAATCTAGCAACTCTTTGAAATTGCCATTTGTTGATAGAAAAAGATGATTTATCGTGTGCACAAAAAGCTTCATCTTGCGCTCTAAGATATTTCGCACAATCCAAAGATACAGTTAAACAAATTTTGTATGCAATTTCAACCTTCTTAGTGTAATTACTTATTTTACTAGACACACTTGATCATCGATTCTTGAAGTCATCACACTCACCCCTTGCAATGTTGTGGGTGCTATTCGGACCACCAACATGTTTATTAAAAGCTGTTAGTATTCTTCAGCGTCTCAGCTTCAGTTTCACTCTGGATTCTTTAGAGTCTCACAGTTGCTCTCTCCGCACTCTACTCTAAATTTTTAGATGTGAATAGTGTGACTGGCAAGATGGGAAACAAAATAGAGTGCACCATAGAGTTTCGGAAATCTACTCGGTTTGTTATCTCTACCAATAATGAATGACTGATGAAATAAGTACTTAGTAGACTTCTAACCAACTACCTAAATCCTTATTCCAACTCCTGGAATTAGGCCACGATGGAGCACATCGCTCTATCACCTGGATTATTATAGAGCACACAAAAATAGCAAGTCTAGATTACAGCTCGCATTCTCCCCCCTAATCTAGACTTCAAGACTCTAGCTTCTTAATGCCGAGTAGCTCACGCATTTCACCAAATTTTATCCTCAGAAGTTCCTTGGTCAAAATATCTACTCGTTGCTCCTCCGATCGCACGTGATTAACAAAGATCAATCTGTTTTCAATGCATTCATGTATGAAATGAAAACGGATATCTATGTGCTTGCTCCTTCCATGAAAGACTAAGTTCTTCATGAATGATACTGCAGACTTGTTATCAACAAACACAGTGACCTGTTCCAGACGACAATGAATCAACTCTTCTAGAAGCTTCTGCAGCCATATCCCTTGACATGCCACTATTGTTGCCGCCATAAATTTAGCTTTGAAGGAAGAAAGAGCTATTATCTTTTGCTTTTGTGATGACCATGCGATTAGATTTCCATTCAAGTAGTATGTCATTCCACTTGTACTCATCCTATCATCGAAATCACCAGCCAGGTTGCTATCTAAGTAGCCTACCACCTTCTCCTCTTTTCCTATCCTGGTATATATAAGGCCAAAGTGTATTGTGCCTTGCGCATATCAAAGAATTTACTTGATTGCTTGCATATACAGAACTGTAGGCTTCTCCATGAACCTACTTACAACCCTAACTGAATATGCAAGATTAGGACAAGTGTGAGTGAGATACCTCAAATTTCCAATGATGCATCTATATTAGGTGGCATTAACCATAGTTCCAGTTTCATCCTTCCAAATTTGCAACTTCAACTCCATGGGGTATTGAGTGGTATTGCATTCGGCCATGTTTGCCTTTTGGAGGATCTTCTTACCATAAGCTGACTTCTTGATGGCAATGGATCCTTCACCTTGCTTTACCTCAATCCCAAGGTAACAGGTGAGAAGTCCCAAGACACTCATATCGAATTCTTTCTTCATCTGATCTTTGAACCGAGCAATCTCAAGTTTACTTATGCTTGTCACAATCAAATCATCAGCATAAACTCCAACAATCAGATTACCTAAACTTTATGCCTTGTGTGGACTACCAGCTCCTGATTGCAACGATTGAAACCCGGTTCTTTAAGCATCTGTCCAACCAAAAATTCCAGGCTTTGGTGCGTGACAAAGACCATAAAGGGCCTTAGACAATATGTACACAAGGTGCTCTTCATCCTTGTTCACAAACCCTTCAGGTTGAACAACATATACCTCTTCTTGGAGATCCCCATTGAAGAAAGTCGATTTAACATCAAGGTGATGGACTTCCCAACCATGCTGAGCTGTAAGTGCAAGAAGCATACATACGGTTTCAAGTCGTGCTACTGGGGCTAAGACTTCGTCAAAATCAATTCCTTGCTATTGGACATAGCCCTTTTCCACAATTCTTACCTTATGTTTGATGATATTCCCTTCCTAATCTTTCTTCAACCTGAATATCTACTCAAGACCAATTGCTTTGTGGTCGGAAGGCAGCTCGGTCAACACCCATGGTTTATTCTTCTCTACAACCTCTAACTATTGTTCCATGGCTCTCCTCCATCTGTGATCATGGGCTACTTCAATGTACGAGGTTGGCTCCTATGCACCAAGAAGATACATGTCTTGGTCGCCCTCAACCTCTTCAGTTTCAGCATAAATCTCTCATAAAGATATATATGCTATTGGCCGATCTTCACTAAATGCTGAGGAGTCAGGTGTAGCTACCATGAGGATGAAGCCGACATTGGTGTCACACGTCCCAGTGACGAGGTGGGTGAACCACCTAGGTTCTGTTCAGCACAAGCGATGCCTGGCTCGATGCTGGTGTGGGCGACGCCTGCAACGATGTGGGCACTAGCGGTGTCTGGCTCAATCTAGGCGTTAATGGCTCATGGCTCAGCATGGGCGATGGTGGTGCCTACAGATTTGGTGGGTCCTGGGCATCTTGGGTCTGCACCTCCTCCACCGTGAATGTTCCTCCAAGAGGTGCTTCCATGGCCTGTGCTCCCTAAGGTCATTGCTTGTCTTCATCAAAGACGACATCCCAGCTCACAACGATCTTACCATGATGGGGGTCATGAAGTCAGAGTGCTTTGCTATTGGATTCAACACCGAGGTAGACAAGTTTCCTACTGTGGTCATCAAGTTTCTTCAGCTGTTCACTTAGGACTTTCGCATATGCCACATAACCGAACACTCGCAGGTGTCCTAAATGTGGTTTCCTCTCAGACCAAGCCTCAAATTGTGTGATTCCATTCAGAGCTTTAGTCAGCACATGATTTAGCAAGTAAACCGCATGATGCACTACTTCTCCCCATAGTTCTGGTGGCACTCCCATGGCATACAGTAGGCTCCTTGCCATAGCCACCATGGTTGTTCCTCTATTGGATGATGTCATTTTGTTGTGGAGTGTACGGCGCCGTGAAGTGTTGCTTGATGCCTTCGTCATTACAAAAACTTATGAATAGCCGTGAGAGGAACTCCCCCCCAAGGTCTAACCTGAAACCTTGATCTTGTGCTCAGATGCTTTCTCAAACAGTGCTTTAACACATCTTGAATGAGGCATGAGCTTCTCCTTTGGACTTCAACATATATACTCATATTACTCAACTAAAATCATCAACCAACAAGAAAAATATTGATTTCCTACTGGCGATCGCCCCGACCATCGCGCCGACGTTGGACAGCGAGCCGAACACCGAGAACTGCAGCGCGCACATAGTCAAGATTTTTGGGCAAAACAAAACTCAAAGGGCAAGGTGAAAGCAAGCATAGAGGGAGGGTACAAGCTGGTATGGGCCTTGGAGATGGAGAGATTGAGGTCGCGGATGATGGCATCCTGGGTAAGGGAGGAAAAGCCATCGGTGAAGCCGAACTGAATAGGGCCGAGCGTGACGATAAGCATACAGAGGAAGACGAAGACGTATGACTCGTGCATGATGGCCATGACGGGGGAACTGGCGAGCAGGCCACCTCATACGGTCTCCGGCCATGCCATCTCCTTCTCACGTGGTCTCCGACCACGTCAATGCCCTCCTCCGACCACCGAGCGCGTAAAAGACCTAACACCGGAATTCCTCTCAGGGCAAGACCTAACACCGGAAATTCAATGTGCAAGAAGGCCAGAGGGGCCACGTTGGCAGGGCGGGTACATGGATTTGAAAATGCTACTCTTACTGCTTCGAAAGTTCAACCTACATGGTAAAAACTTTCAACCCATCTCCTTCCCTCTCCCGCGCGTACACGGATTAAAAAAAGCTACTACTACGTGGTACAGTAGACACCATCGCCATGGCTCACATTATACTATGATCGACTGGTGCGGTGTTGCGTGAGGAGCAAGAGACGATGATAGACGATCGATGGACAGTTGGAATGATGGATGGAAAGAAAGATTGGACTAGATAGCTAGCTCGCTTGTGTTGACCCAAGCTTGCAATCAATTGGGACAAGGCTGTGGCAGATCGACCGGCCGGGGAAAAGAAAACCAGCTACGCTGCAATGCGTTTCTCCATCCATTGCATGCCCGATTTGCATGAAAAGCATTCAATTGACACTACTGTTACTGATACTGCAAGCAAACAGTAAATAGGTATGTATCGTTTGATGGAGTGGAATGGATGGATGGATGGATAGCTAGCCCATGCATACATGCTCGCTAGCTGCAAGGTAGCAGCAGCGGTAGAGTAGTAGAAGCGTGCATCCCATGATGATTAGGAAAACGCCCTAACTTCACGGCTGCGACCGCGAGCTGCAGCAAGCTGGACCAGTTGACCACCGTCGCATCGTTGTCACACCACATTTCGTGTCTGACTCTCTTGCATGGAGTGGATCGTGATGCATGTGTACGTTGGTCAGTATTTGTGCTCAGAGTTACTATGGACTTTTAGAATATTTGACACGGTTTATCAATTTATTTACGAAAATGCTTAATGTATGTTTAACGTATTCGTAAAAATAGTATTTTTGTTATCGGATGGTCGAAGGGCAACACCCGTGGTGGCTGATGCGTAGCTACTGCCGTCCCATAGTCAGACGGCATGCCTACCGTCCCACCACCAGACGGCAGGGGCCTATCGTTCTGTGGCAAAGCGGATTAGCCGGTTTAACTACCGCCCTAATTTATTTTTTGCTTACTGTTTGTTTGGATTTTTAAATATAGCAAATAAGAGCCCAAAAATTATAAAATTTTATATGCAGTCTCCTAACACAATGTACTTAGCTGTGTAATTTTTTGGTAATTTTATCCGTTGTGAATGTTGCTCAAAATTTTGTACAATTTTGATATTTTATAGGAGTTGTTACATATAGCAAACGAGTTTTAAAAATTACGAAATTTTGTGGGAGGCCACCCGACATAATCATAGTAATTGTAATTTTTTAGAAATTTTATGTGCTCCGAATTTGGCAAGTTAATTCATGTTAACTTAATCGTAAAATTAACGATGCTTAGACATCTTTTGCAGTGTCTGATCTATATCCTTCGCACATATGTTGGTCCGTTATTGTTATCTTTTCTTTCCCGCTGTGTCCTTCGCACATTTGGTACTGTATCCGTGTCACCCCCCTTGCACGCTCCCTCATCTGCACTAATGTTGTTATATCCGTTCTGTCCCCCTCGTCCACTCCCTCGTCTGCACATTTGTCAGTGTTACCATGCCGTTCCACCTCGTACGAAGTGATGCTCGTCGACAAGAAACCCTTAATTTGCGAGCTGAGCGCACCGGGTTCCTTTTCCGCTCGGCCATAAATACAAACCAATCGGAATTCATCATCATTCATCTCAGTCGCTCATCGCAGAAGCTCATTCTCGCGGTCGTCGCTCAAAATTAAGAGTGCGTAGCTTATTATAGTGAGAAGTCAGTGCATAACTCATTAAGGACGTGGAAGGAGGACGCGGCAGTGCTGATTAATTCTCCCGAAAGGTAAGTAATTTTTATCACATGCTTTCAACGTTATTTCCGTGGTCGTAGTTGGTCAGTATTATTTAGTTAGCTGTAATTAATGTAGTTTGTATTTCGATGTAAGCATGTCATAGTATTTTAGATGTAATTTTTACTATTTTGTGTATGAACGGTACCCATAATTTGTTGTTGTATGGTAGTATGTAATTAATCATTCGTAATTACTGTAGTGGTAATTAGTTAGGGTTAACTAATGAGTTAGTGGTAAGTAATCAAGTGCTACTGATGACGGTAATGAATTACTCGTATTTTTTTGGATGGTTAATTAAATTGTCGGTAATTAATAAATTATTTGTATGTAGTTACACGCATGTAATCACTAACTTGTAGTATTTTACTGTCATTATCAATCTTCACAATAATATTTCGTCTGTCCCATTTGTTGCAAGGTACTCTCTAAATTAGGAGTGCATAACTAATTATTTTGAGAAGCCAGTGCATAGCTCATTGAGGAGTGCATAGAATACTCATTCATGTCGTTCCGTTGAACAATTTATGAGATATGAATTTTTCATTACCGATGTTCAATTTGTTTGTTGGGATTTCAACAGTCATTATTCAATGAAATATTAAAAATAGTAGATGATCAACCTGGAAGTATGATCAGAATTATATTTGTAGAGAATTTCTTAAGGTTTCCAGAGAGTCTAAGAACGTGAAGTTTAGACGGATGGTTTAAAAGTTATGAAATTTTTAGTGCTGTTGTCCGGCGTCAGGTGGCTGCTAGACCAGTCGTGGAAATGGGTAAATTTGATTAGTGAAATGCTACAACTAAAAATTGGTGATAACTAGAAAGTGATTGAAAATTTCCTGTATATTTCAAAAAAATGTCATATTTTAATAGGTTTGCCTTTGTAGAATAAAAGTTATAGAATTAACAACTCTGCTGTCCAGAGGATGACAGTTCTGTATTCTGGGCTGAAATTGGGGATTTAAATAAATTAATCTGAGGATCATGCCAACTAACAAAATGTGGGAAATTTTGTGTAAATTTTTGTGGTGGTATGGTTTGCTATTTTTCAATGAGGAAATTGAAAGTTGTGGTATTTTTGGTACTGGGACAGTAAGGGGGCTGTCTAGTAATGAGAGGGAAAGGTTGCGGTTCTGGGAGCGTGTAGGGGCGGTTCTAGGAAAGGTTGGGTTGAATTGAGAGTGAATAATCTGTTGTAGGAGGAGTAGTTTCGGGAGTAAGGTCATCTTCCAATTTTCCCGACCATCGCGAGTAAAGTGAAAGGCAAGTGCAAGTACTCGGTAACCAACATATGGAAAAAATACTTGTTCATGTTTTACTGCTGGTTATGCCTTATGTCAATGTGGATAAAGTAAATAAATAAAGATTAAAGGTTGACTATATTCATCTGCATCATTTTATTGATCCTTGAAACTTGGTGTACGTGGTAGCCAAGGAATGATAATTTTGAGATCCCCATCATGCTTTAGATGGGCCTGAGGTCCCCACACTTGCGGAGTGCGGGCTTGAGGTCCCTGTGCGAGAAGGCACAGGCTTGAGTATGCATCGACGGATGCATACTCCTCATTATCGGTATTTCCAAAAAGAAAAGAGATGTGTATTTGTGGCATTTGCATTGCACGAAAGTAAAAGTTGAAAATTGTTGAAAACAGTTTTGATGGCTGTTTATGGGCATTATTTTCTTATAATGTCTATTAATGTGGCTTTGTTTATTATCTTGCTTGTACTTTGCTACGTCGTGGACTCACACTTGTTGTTTATGTTTTGTTTTTTAGGTATTTTGTGATAAGACGACATGTATGGGAATGGGGTACTTATTTGTGCACTACACACTATCATTCACCATGCTAAATAAATTAACAGACAACGTTTTATTGGAAGAACCATACTAGTGAACTTGAGTACGGTTGTGATCATACCTATCGGATGAACTTGTGTCCTTTGTAGCAAAGTTGGAAAATCTCCTTTGGTTGTACTGTTACGGTTATATTCTATGTTTTATTATCTTATGAATATCTCACTTTTTTCAATGGTTTGTTTTGATCCTCTTTAGTGATCTTTGTTTCAAAGAAAATACTACCAAACTTTAGAGAAAAATTTACATTATAATTACTTGTTTTACTATTTTTAGTAGCATTCTAGGTTATTACTGGACTAGGTGTTACAATGGGTCCATGAATCAGTAAGTATAAAATAGAATAATAAACAAGATAAGCATCATTTTAACATGTCATATTAATTCACCATTATCTCATCGTCATATGCTCATTACCATCATTTTCTATACACGTCTCTTTTTCATGAATGCAATACTCAAGACTCGACTCCTCTTTTGCACATACTAGTGTAGCTGAGTGTTCACTTGTGGATGACACACCTTTGCCCTATCCTTTTCCATACAGGGTTACAATTCGGACTCTCGCCTTATCATTTTTCAAATAGGGTCTCAATTCCACTCCCATAGAGTGCCTACAAAGTAGGTCTTTGCAACTTTAATGCTCACATGCAATGCAATGATTATCTCTTTTCAATAGTTAATCAATAACATTAATCAATTGCCATAATCATCAATGTAACCATAAACATGTGAGCAATTTAAGAACAATATCATCATATGAATCATCATGGCAAGTAATTGTATAAACAAACAACAAACTCAAACACTTGAATACTATTCTACCATGCACTTGACTTTTTTTAATTGCGAGACCGGAAAGATTTGAAGGTGACAACACACCCAAAGCTACTTCTCCTATAGGAAATATTCACTCTCAATACCATCATTTGCAAAACAAGAAAACTTTAATCGACAATGCTCCTACACGTTTCCCAAATCCATCACTTTCCTCTTTTACCGGACAATCCCCCTTATTGTCCTACTACTAAAAATATCATAACTATCAACCCCCCATTGTAAAATAGTAAACTATACCAATTCTAGGATCTTCACAAAATTGCCTGCATTTTCTTAGTTGGCCAAATCCTGAGATTAAATCATCTAAATCTCCCTTTTCTAGCCTACATGTGCAAATATACTAAACAATGCCATTTTTAAAATCTATAGGAAATTTACTATCATTTTTAGTTATTCCTAAAATTTGATTCTAAAATTAAATTAGTTAAATTAATGTTTTCCCATAGCTGCACCGGATAGTAGCCTCCTAAAATTAATATCTTCTAATGTATTTATCTGAACATTGTGTTCTACTTCCTGGAAACCTTAAGAAATTACTACCAGGTTCATCCTGATCAAATTCCCAGATTAGATCATTTACTATGTCTAATATACTAATTACTATACACTGATAAAACACGACTAATTCTACCAGACAATAGAATTATAAAAATCATATCTCACAATCTACTCATCTGATTGCTATGAATAAAAATTCTATAGAAAACTATCAAGATTCTTTGCAACTCTCTAGTAGGTGGAATTTATAAATTATGGCCATAGAATACCTGTAAAATAATACTACAGTACAACAAGTCAAACCAATCTACTACTCAATTTTCCCTCGACGGACAACCTGTTAACTCTCTAAAATCGATCATTAATCTCTAATTAAGAATAACAACAGAGGGAATAATCAAGTCGTTACCAACAAGACGAAATTCCCAGATCAGAAATTTCTTCTCATTTTTTTCCCTCCAAGCCTCTCTCGGCTCTCCTCCCTTGCTCCTCTTAATCTCCTTTCATCCCTAATGCTACTCTAGGTAATCCCCCTCGGGTCAAAGATTCAGCCAGGGCGTGGCCACCACGAAGCACACACGCGTGAGCAAACGGCAACCCAGCAGCAGGTAGGCAGGCCAGCCGACGCGCAACCCCGTGCCACGCAGAAGAGCTGCGGCTGGTGATTTGAAGGAAAAAAGTGTGCGGCTGCTGGGGATAAAACAAGGCCTCTGGGGGTTTTTTCCTCACGATATTTTTTAACACGGAGCAAATTCTTATCCGAATCCAACTTCTCTCTACGAGAACGAAACCAACTTCCCCCTAAAAAGCCAAACATCCTCTTTTGCTGTATTTCTTTTGGGATTTGCTACTGTTCATATGTACAGACAAAAGGATAAAAATCGGGCAGCTTCCTCATTCTCTCACTCTCTCCTCATTCTTCGCTTCCCTCACTCGAGTCTCTTCTCTCTCTGGCGGCGATTCCCTGACCCCATCCCCGACGCCGACGCCGCTGGATCAGGCCGTCGACCTCCTCTTCGGCCGCCATCGGGCACGGCGCCGCCAGATCTGGCCGCCGCTTTCGCCCTCCTCTTCGGCCGGATTCAACTACCGTCGTGGACTTCCTCCTCGGTTGTCATCGGGTGCAGCACCGCTAGATCTAGCATTCCCCCTTCACCGACGGCCTAGGAGGTCGACTGCGCCAGGGGGAAAAAGAAGCTAAGGACCTCAACGCCGGATCCACGCCGCACCTGAGGCCTTGCCGCGCCTAGAGGTAGGTGTTGTTCATTGCAACATTTTTTATTTCATATGTGCAACAATCATCAACAACTCATGCAACATTGAGATTTTGTGTGTGAAATTTTTGTTGCATACGATGGTTATAATTGTTACACACACTACGTCCGAATGTTGCATTAGAACGTCCGATGGGAATGCTCCCATCGGACGTATGGGTGCTAGTAAAAACCCATTTCTTTTTCATTAATTGTGCACATGTTCTTAAGTATTAAATTAGGGGTATTACAATAGATCACGCTAGTAAAATCGTCTGAGATAACTACGCTGTAGCTTAACATCGACGGATTATGTAGAACCATCTGTGATAAGACGTGTAGTATAACATTCTCTGTAATAGTGTGTGTCAGAGAAGTTCATCCACTTCATCAATGGAGCAATTTGAAGACATTAATAACATGACCTTGAAGGAGACCATTGGGTCTCTAAAGGCGCATGAGGAGCGTATCTGGGGATGGCAGATGCAGATGGAGGAGCAGGTTCTCATGACAAGGGGTTATGGCTTGTTGCGAGGATGAGGGCGTGGCCATGGAGAAGAATGGCAAATGGATAAAACCAAGGTGCATTGTTACAATTGTGAAGACTTTGGGCACTATTTGCATGAGTGTCTAGCCAAAGGAAAGGAGGAGAAAACGCTTCTTGAAGAAGTTCACAATGATGATGAACCAGTTCTTTTGTTATGATGTGTCAAGATTAACGGAAGAATTGTTAGATATAATCTTAACAAGTTAGTTAAGTGTCTAGATAGGTTAGTTCTGTATTTGCATTACATGGTTTGCATACCTGTGTTCATGACATAAGTGTGTAAATATTGTGTGTTAATTAGTTTGATTGAGTCATGTAGCTGCATGTATAAGCAATTGTGTGAGCAGGCGTGGTGTCATACTCAGATTTAGTTACTCGCCGAGAGAGTTTTCTATTAGTTAGTTCATGCTTTCAGCTGTTGTGTTGAATGTGAATGTTGCATGTTGGGAGTCAAAGCCACATTATAGAGATGTGGTAGTAGAATAGGCCCTAGTTGTTACTGGACATGCATGCAAGATATTTAGTGGAATTAGTCAAGTAGTTAGTAGGTGTGTATCTTGTATAAGTAGCATGCCTCTTGAATGAAATAAGCAAGTCATTTGGAGTAAGCCTATTTGCTTCCTCTTGCTGTGTCTCTGTGCGAGAGAGACCCAACGAGAGAGAAAAAGAAGAAATGTAAGTGATTTCCAACATGAGAAGAAGAGCGAGGGAGCGATTCCCAACAAAGTGGGACCTACCTGTCAGTCAGAATGAAAAATAGGGCCCACTTATTGGCCCCATTTACCTAATTTGGGCTTGTCAGCCACGACGGATGGTGTGACATTATGTGATGGTAGGACGACGCTGCTTCAACGCAATGTGATGATTAGCAACAACGGAGGTGAGCCGAAAAAGGATGGTGGGGTGAGGCTTATAGGTAGGCCCTACTTGTAAGTTTGTCTGACAAGTGGGACCCACCTATCATGTCTTGTTAGAGGGAACGAGATAGGGGAATATAGGGTTTTTGAATTCCCCTAGGGTTTTTGAAACCTTTGCCCAAGAACATGTGGTTTCTTCCAAACAATCAGTAAAACTTAGGGTTACATGAAATTTACTCTTTGGTTTGAGAACTATTGACTCCCAGGAGAGTGACAAATTTAAGAGTAAATTTCACATTGAGTGGAACGTGCTATGGTAAATTTGGATTTTTTTAAAACCTTTTACCTGAGAATATGTGGTTTGTCCATAAATGTTTTGTAAAGCCTAGGGTTCTGCGTTACCGATGACTTGCAAAATCCATCTTTGGTCCCAGGAGCAAAGTTTGCTTGTCCAAGTTAATTAGACGTGCTCTCAAGATTCGCGCCCATTGGTGCAGGATCCTAGGACAGGAAACTCTACATGGATTTTTTTTGTTGTTTTATCTCCTATGAAGATAATAAAGGCCTGAAGAATATACGCCAACCTTTTATATAGTGGCAGATCTAGAATAAAATAGTGACGGATTTAGAACGAAAACAGTTGGGTGTTATGGTACATATCACCACACGTGTATGTGGATCGACTTAACTTGGGTTACAGAGTGCATACCTATCCGTATATGGGACTCAACAAGGTAAAATAAAACCGGACCGAGTATTCCGTGCATCCCCAAACCCTATTTGGATCTGCCCATTCTCTTATAATAGATGGTAGATTAGCAAATTTTAAAACATTGACATGAATATACAATTTTGGCAAAAATATGGATGGATAAGTCCAGCGCTCTTCATCTAGAATAATAATTATAAATTATGAGTGTTTCCAAGATAAATCTAATAATATTATTTTTATATGGTCGTTTAACATATATTAATAATTTAAGTTTCGAAACATTAACCACGCAGATACATGGCCTATTTAACGACGAAAGAGCGCAGCATGTCACATGTAACTTTCATTTTGTAAAAGAATATCACAGGCCTTTCAGGAAAAGGAAGTGTGTCGGCCTTTGAAGTCTGCAACCCATCTCAGGGCCGGGCTTGGTCCTAGTACAAATGGGCTAGATTGATGGGCCATTTGGTCCTCACCTCACCTCGGACCGAGGCCCATTGATCCGACATGCAACAAAGATTACCACCAGTACACATGCATTAATGCATGCCAAAAAACGTGACTACTGACACGTGGCGGATCGAGAGACCGTCTCTGCCTTAGCCTCCGACATGTTATGACAACCTTCCATTCTCGTTGCTCATTATCTGGCTCTTTCCTTATTTGTCCTCTATACATAATAGCCTGCATGCTTGTCTCTCCCAGGAAGCAAAAAAAATGTGGCAGCGTCAAGGAAGAGGGGAGAGAGAAGGGAAAGAATAGAGTTGAACCGGACTGTTCGATCTTGATCAGATGTCGCGAGTTGTGTCCTGCTGTGCTGCCCTCCTGGCACAAAGGTCTCCCTCAATAATGCTCCACATCATGCAAACACAAATATTTTCTACTCCCATTTGATTGGAATTTGAACTTTACATACATGGGATGCATGATGCAGGAGGAGATTCTCCGCCACGACAACCGTGGCGGAAGGGTCTACGAAGAAGGTCAAGAAGAAGACGGTGAAGCTCGACACGGTGGTGAAGGACATCGCCACCACGATGGCAACTACGACGAAAGAGAAGACGCGCTGCTCGGGCGGATCCGAGGCGGGTACTCGGCCAATGATCGGCACCAAGGAGGTGGTGGATGCCGCTGACCTAAGCGCTGAGATGCTAAAGCAGAGGATGTTGAAGGAGTGATACTACACTATGTGCCTCCAGATTTCACGCATGTGCATCCCATGGTGCCTCTTTGGTGTAGCCATGGTTCATCCATGAAGATTGTACACAGTCTAAGTATGTAAGTCAAACAACGACGACTTGGGCTTACTAACTACTAATTTAGGCCGTATTTGTCCTATCTGGAATGAAGGATCTCTATAGGAATCAAACTATTTCCTACTATAAAACTTCTACTCCAAAGTTGCGGTGTTTTAAAAAACCAAAGTGCTTTGGTTGTTGTTGTGTTGAGTAGGATTATTCATATCTTACTCTTTTAGGATTTAGAAAGGTATGCTATAAGAAGTAATAGATGAATTCTAATAGGATTATGATTTCTACTTTCTTTTGGAGTAGAATTTCTATTTTACTTTGGAGGGCTAGGGGGACTATATAAAGCCATAAGAACTGGTCATAGAGAACACACGCAACAAAGCAAAGAAGTCACTCATCCAAAGGTAGAGATGCACAAGAGCATTAGAGACTAAGTTATTTTTTAACACTACGTTCTTGTATAGGGCAAGAATCTGAGCGTCCTAAAAGATTTAAGAGGGTTGTAAGAGAGCGACAATCCCTTGTATTCTTTTGAGGTTGTGCTTCAGGAATTTGAGATCGACTTTAATAAATCTTTTCTCTCTCGTTGTGGTTGCTTCAACATCGTTTATTCTAGTTCTCTCTATAAGATTCATCTTCTTAATTCTTAATATCGTGAATGCTTATGCCATATCTCATAAACTCTGATCCGCTCCAATGGGCTACTACGCATAAGGGGTATTAGAGTGTAACAAATGGTATCAAAGGAAAGGCCGGATTACTCTGATTTGTGAGAAGGTCAGTAAAGCGTCAGGTGGCACAAAATCAAGATCAATGTCAACGATGTGGAATCAAGTAGAGAAATTTGACGATAGAGAAAATTTTAGCGTGTGGCAATATGTGGTGAAAGATGTCCTTATCCAATAGAGGCTAATCGATGCTCTTAAAGGGGAAAATTGAAAAAGACATTCACTGAAGACTAGAAAGTAATGGACCAGGAGTCTATCAATACAATTCATTTATGTCTCTCCGATAAGGTAAAGTACTCGGTGGTCAAAGAGAATTCATCGAAGGAATTATGGAATGACTTAAGAGAATTATATATGTCAAAGTCACTGACAAACCGTTGGGTGTTGAAGTGACAATTGTACAACTTACATATGTAGAAAGGTATACAGTTCGTTACCCACTCAATGTCTTCAATAGTCTTATCATATATTGACTAGTATGGATGGAAAAATTGAGGAGAACGACAAGGTCATCATATTGGTATCATCCCTAGCATCATTATTGAAGCAATTAGTGATAAATATTCTCATTAGAAAAACTACTCTCAACTTCAATGGGGCAGTTGTGTATCTATTAAAGGTGAGGTCCTTGAAAAAGCCATCGAAATCTTTATCCTCAGGTGATCAAGCATTGCCTACAGTAAGTGTTGCAGGCAGAAGCAAAATTTACAGGAAGAAGGGTAAGAGCAATAGTATATGTGTATGCTATCTATGTGATGAGAAATGTCATATGATAAAAGATTATCCGAGTTTGAAGCAAATAAAGGGTGCATACTCAGCGGTGGTAGCAAAGGATGATTCGAACGTACTAGTCATCAGTCGATTAGATAGTTCTCATGGATGGATATTAGATTCAAGTTGATGCTTCTATATATGTTCGACGAGAGATATGTTTGATGATGGATCTTTATGGCTTGGGCATGGAACTATTCACTTAATGGATTGCAAGGAGTATGGAATTACTGAACTGGGAATGGTTACATTGAAAATGTATGATGGAGGACATTGCACATTGGTAGGAGTTCGGTATATTCCTAGCTTATAGAAGAATATAATATATCTAAGGTCGTTTGAACTCGAAGTTTGTGAGGTATCATTTCGAGGTGGAGTCATGCGAGTTATTTGAAAAGGGCAAGTGATCATGAAAAGTATCCGGAGCAATGGAGGATGCCGATTGATAGATACACCTAAAGAAAGGGCAAACAATAGGAGGTCTGATAAAAATCCTGGCCAGGAGAAGGAAACTATGATGTCAATGGTAGGTACTCAAATCTCATCTACAGTTATGTGAGGAACTGCAAAGACGGTTGCAAAATCTAGTGGATGTAAAGGTGAATGTGCGAACTGTTGAAAGAAGGAAAACGTAGTGAGACCAACCACGTGGTACTGGCAAGCAGGTGGAGTTCAGAGGCAGTACAAAACCTATAGAATGGAAGGTTGTAGGAACAGGAAATGCAATTAATCAAACTATACAACAAAAAAAGCTCTCAAATGGAGGGTCTGGGTAGGCTAGCTTGGATATTAACACATACATTACGGTGATATGCATGAGCCCCTATGGTGGGGATACTCCTAAAGATGGGAGGAAAACAAAAAAATGAAACAAATACGAAGTTGACTTGGAGTGAGTTCTTGGAGGAGCACATTAACTTTAACGGATAAAAGTTAAGGTAAAGATTTTTAAGTATGGTGACACACAGTCTAGTATTTTAGGATTTAAAAAGGTGTGCTATAGGAATCCTAGATAAATCCTAATAGGATTAAGATCCTACTTTCTTTTAGAGTGGGATTCCCACGTCATTTTAGAGGTGCATGAGAAGATTAGAAACTAGGTTATTTTTTAGCATTAGATTCTTATATAAGGTAATAATCCGAGGGTCTTAAAAGATTCAAGAGAATCGTGAGAGAGTAGCAACCCCTTATACTCTTTTGTGGTTGTGCTTAAGAAATTTACAGTTAGCTTCGTCAAATCTTTTCTCTCTCGTCATGGTTACTTCAACGTCATTTATTTTTGTTCTTTCTATGAGATTCATCTCTTTCGTTTTTGATACCGTGTATGCTAGTGTTATATATTATAAACTCTGATTCGATCTGGGACTGCTATGCATAAAAGATACCAGAGTGTAAGATGGTGCTACTTACTACAATACATGATTTCAGCAACTCAATTGCAGCAATTTAGCGTCTTATGTTACCAACGGCGCCAGTGGTGAAGCGAGGGCAAAAAAGCAGAGGGCTCAATTAATATCAGACAAACATACCGAACGCACTTGTAATTGTCCCGTGTAATCCAAATTCATAGATAAAGAGAAACGAAGCAAAATATCCTGCGGTAACATCAAGTAGTACTGAAAATTGCTAAGATTTAACTGCGTATGGAAATGTGAAACTCAAATTAGGTGGGTAGTGAACATCCTTAATATCAACTTATCAAGCATATCGCACACATCTGATTGTTAAAGGGTCCTCTGATATTAACGAGCATATCATGCAAACCAACATCTCCGCTCATTTCGACTTAAAACTTTTGATTTCTGATTTATTTTTCACTAACAGTGTAGTTTCAGTCAACTATAGTGCAATTTTAACTATAAGCTAACTTATTTCAGCCCAATCAAGCAGCACCGAGAAAAGGCCCATCCTTCCATCTGCCGCCCATTGCTGCCAACTGTTGAATGCTGCAGAGGATTTGAGGGAGAGGGGGTTTAGCGGCACCGCTGGATTCGCCCGCATATTAGATATGTGAACCGCAGGGTAGTTTAAGTACACACTCAAGCTACAGCTTCAGCTATTTCACAATCTTTTACTGGGCAAAACATCCAAATTTTGATCTACAATAATTTGCAAGGAACAGACGTACACGTCTTCCTGTTGTTGATGTTGTCATCTGATGCTAGTTCTAAAAAATGCTGTCATCTGATGGGTACATGCATGCCAACAACAACGATGAAAGAAGAACGAGAACACCGAAGGCAATACTCAATTGTCCCTGTTCGGTTACAGAGAAGGCAAATGGGTTTTCCACAATAGAAAGTGTTTGGACGACGACTGCAGTTTCTCCCCTAAAAAAAATTACGTTCTATGTTCATACAAAATATGGAGTGGCCAATATTTTTTTGTAAATTATAATCTGTCCAACTTTGCAGAATCTGACTTAACTCTGGATGGTGAATCTGACTATTATCTGTGAACCAATTCCAGGGAAGCCGTAAGCTAGATATGTTGCTTTCTGACCTGTCAACTCTAATAGTCAATAGAATTTCATCTTACAGAACATATCACAAGCTGAAATGGCAGAGACTTGAACCGATCTCAATGATAGTAAGAAGCATTGAAAGCGGAAGTTCACAGTTTTGGTGCAAATCCTAGTTTATATCTTTAACAGCACAATAAACAGAAAAAACATGAGAACGGTGATTCGTTTACAACAATTATGAACGAAAAACTCTCTTCATATTTGGGCGTTACTAATAAGCATATTTCACGCATGAAACTGGTATAGAAACCGGTCATTCATCTTAGTTTCATCAACTGTCGGACTGAATGCTGATGATATCTCACTATATAGATTGACAAGATCTGTTCGCAATTAGAAGTTCATAGACATGTAGCTATGTTCCACTGACATCATTTGTTTCAGTCCTATTAAATACATACCCTGTCTTATGAATTTCTACTTTGTTTTACATATTTCTTCATTTAAAACCGTCGCTGGAGAACAAGTCCCACTAGTTCAGGACCTTCTTTTGGTGGTGGCCAAAGGAAAACATGGTCTAGCGGAAATCTAGCGAATAGCAAGAATCAAACTTGAGTGAGAGAGAGGTGAATTTTAATCTTGACCAAGATGATTTTCTTTATGTATGACAAGCTTTTCTGTACTTCAATTTTTTTGGGACTTCGACTGATCAAGTACTCTGTTCGAGATTCTATTCAAGGGTTACTGGACTTCTCTCTCCAATAAGTTGGATTCTCAATTTTCTGATTTAACTTTCTTTCCTGAGATAATTCTGATTAATTTTGGGATCAAAGTACTTGAATGATTATTATCTATAACAGTACGATTTTTTCTGAAAGTTACTGAGATAATTCCGATCAATTTTAACATCTTAATTATCTGTAACAGAATCTTCTTTCTGAGCAACCTCAACTGCCTTGGAACTCCTCGATGTATATTGATCCAAATAATGCACTGCTTGTTTCCAAATACAAAACACGAGCTTCTTCTGATCAACTTAAGAAAATGATGCCATAAAAACAGGACAGAATCCCAAAGATGAGCTTTCAAACAACAATCTTAGGCTTGTTTTCATATAACTTGAAGAATGAACCTACAAACCTGATATTCAGATATACTGTATGACCTGTCTAGCAAGAAGATTCTGTCCAGGGGTCAACTAGGAGTGAAGGTTAGATGACATATTATTTTTTATCATGATAATGGAAAAGAGCAATGGCTTCATAATCCCCTTACAAGGCTATCCATTTTGCTATTAAATTTTTTCATGTAAAACCACAAGTAAATCAAAGACAATATCATGCCAATCTAAAAGTACCATACGAAATGATATCCAAAGTTTGAAAACCTCAAGGTCCATACCTAACAAAGTAACAATAAGAGCTCAGCATCGATCTAAGTCACACGCAATCCCTCTTTTATGTTTTAAAAGGGAACAATTTAGGACCTAGAAACATTAACTAATTAACATAGTCAACTAGCTTGAGGACTGATAAAAATTTATAATGCCAAAGACAAATTTGCATAATGTTTTATATTTATAATCATGGTTGTCACAGCGTCGCCTAGGCGACGCCAAGTTGTCCTAGCGACCGGAGGGGAACACCGTGGCTCGTTGCCTAGGGCTGAGGAGTTAGGCGTGCAGATTGGAGGCAGCGACGATCAGGAGGCGGTGGCATGAGAGGCCGTGGTGCGGGCGCAGCGACTGGGAGGCGGCGGCAGCCGAGCCAGGAGATGGTGGTGTGGGTGCGGCGACCTGGAGGCCGGGAGACGACGAGGAGGGCGCCAGATCTGGGCGGCGGTGACCATGGTGGATGCCTAGTCGACTAGGCGTCCAGGCGCCCCAGTCTCGCCTTGACTTGCCAGAGCGCTGTGATAACCTTGTTTATAATAAGCGCTTCAGGTAGGAAAAACAAAATGACTAAATGGGTGTTTGGACGAGGGGCATTTGTTTGGGGATTTTGTGGATTTAGTTTGAGCAAAATCCAAAGGATGCGATTCCACATAGGCCTTGTATTTACATAATTTAAAGTGGCAATAAAACCTTGTCTGCAAGGACCATCTTGAGCATACATCTCACTTAGTTATTCAATATTAATAGTGATTCTTGGGGGTTAAAATGGATATAATTTGAAATCCCATTCAACTGCTAGCGCAAGTTGTGCCTGGCCCTGATTTCTGAAATCAATTTCGATCACAATTCCCTTTCCCACGACTATACTCCAAATAGAAACAAAAAATCTCTGCAAAAATTAACATTTTCTGCAGTTTTGAGCAGAAATGTAGCCTTTCTTAAAAATTCCTCTGCAATCACCTTTCCTATTGCTCTTATCTATTAAACAGAACTCATGTTAACTCTCTTACTCCTGACTCTCATCACAAGCTGCTATACCCAACTATTTGTAAGACATATCTTGAGTACCTGACCAGGTTGTTAGCATACAATTCATACATAGTATTCAATAAACAACTTTGGTCATTGAACAAACTTGTTAACCTGCCTGATTCATCAACATGCGTCGGAAATAACGAGGAGCAGAACAAGAAGAAATCAAAGGGGTTTATACATTAGAAACCTTTATTGATGATCTTAAGTGTTCCTCTCTAAACTGTATGAAACAGTACACCACTCACCCACCCATACGAAATCGAGTCGTGAACTTGCTGCCCCATCTAAAAGCTGGGACCTTCCCCTTTATTGAGACATCTAGAACAGCACTACTAAGTACCAACCCCCGTGAACTCTTACAGCAGCAACAAGAGCAAGATTATCCATCCAAGAAGTACTTGAATTTTGAATCGAGTCTCTCCAAGAAGTGGGTGGGATTTCTAGAACGCACCTCGCAGGCGTAGGCTCAACTCCGCGGGCTCTTGCTGCGGCAGCAGGAGGCTGTCGTCGCAGTCGAAGCCGCATCCGCAGGTGGGGCACTCGAGGAAGTTTTCGATGCCGAAGTCCGCGGAGATGATACCGACGGAGAAGCCGAGCTGGTCGCCGTGGCGGGTGACCTCGACGATGTTGAGCCAGAAGAAGAGGACCTTGACGGCGACGCCCTGGAGGTTGGAGAGGCGGTCGACGGCGATGCGGCCGGTGATGGTGGGCTGGTAGCGGAGCGAGTAGGAGCCCTGGATGGAGAACTCGCAGGTAGAGGATGTGTTGAGGGTCGCCGTGAAGTCGCCGGTGGAGTTGTCGAGGGTGTAGGAGACGACCCCCTTGGGGAGGATACCTGGGGGGAAGTCGAAGGCCGCGAGCGCCTCGTACGCCGTCAGCTTCGTGGAGCCGCCCGCGGCGGCGGAGCCGGCGAGGAGGGGGAGGAGGAGGAGGAGGTGGGGAAGCATGGCGGATTTGTGGTTTGGTTTTTTGGGTGTTTGGGAAGGGAAGGAAGTTGTTGGATTTTGGGCGTTTAACATGGGAATATTTAATCCTATGCCACTCTTATGAGTGGAGTGGCAAGATTTCTTGCCACCCCGCCATTGTCGATGTTCGGTGTGACCCCATATGTAAGTGACAGCGAGAATTGGCTATTCTTAAGAGTGGCAAAAAATTGAATCTCCCTTTAACATGCGCCGGTTTTAAAACACCGGATCCTACACAGGTCAGCTAATCTGCTATTCAATGCGTCTCTTAGGGAAAAAAAACCAAGGGTAATGCTACCGTTTTTACGCCCCATCCAGACGGCTCCCGTGGGACGGTGCGATCCAAGAAATCCAATGATCAGCAACACACGTCGAAGCGTTTGTTCATTCCCACCGACTGAATCCTAATCCTTCCGTTCTGTCCACACAATACTGTCATCACATCCATGGATCAGGATGGGGAGGTCACCGGTGATCAGGAGCGGAATCAGCCTAAATCTAAGCTCCAGACTAGACTAACTGCTTTTAGATCGACTCTTAGACTAACTCTATTTTTTTATAATTTTTTATAAATTTTACATAGATTTTAGTTGTCAGACTTTAGGCTACAGTTCAGAAAACCTGAGACCTGGTTCCGCCACTGCTGGTGACCCAACTCCAAAGCTCCCTTCCCCATACATAGAGCTGGGACTTGGGCCGTGCTTTTGAGCTAGCCCAGCACGGCCGGCCGGACGGCCCGACACGTGGCGGGCGTGCCGACCCGCCTGAACGGTGGGTCGGTAGGGCACGCAAACCGACGCACGGTGGCGACGGCGGATCGTGTCGTGCTCGGTAGGCTGCACGCGCGGAAGCACGCTGGCACGCAGGCGGCACGCAGCAGCGCGTCGTTGCCGGTGCCGCCACCTCGGCCTCTACCTCGCCTCCCCGGTCCCACTCCCGTCGACATATCTCACAGCCACGGCCATCCCCAGATTCCCAATCCCCACAACCACAATCCATCGATCATCACAGGCGAGACCGAGAGAAAGAGTAAAGGGAAGGAGGCACACGGTCACTCGGATGAGTGGACGTCACCGCATCGCCGCAGAAGAGGAGCTGTGGCCGAGCCCGGGCGCCCGGTCGCCGTCGGCCATCCACCGCTAGTAGTCGAGGTCGTCGTCGCCGTCGCCGGAGCCGGGGAGGAGGCGCGGGGAAAGGAGGGGCTGGGGGAGGAGGGCGGCGGGGAGGAGGGGGCGGGGAGAAAGGGGCGCGGAGGAGGAGGGCAGCGGGGAAGGTGGGCGGGGGAAGGTGGGGCGGCGAAGGAGGAGGCGGGGGGGGCGGAGGAGGAGGCCGGGAAGAAGGGGTGACCGGGAGGAGTGGGACGGGGTAGGAGGCGCGGGGAGGAGGGCGGGGGCGGAGGAGGAGGCGGGGAAGAGACCAGGAGGAGGAGGGAGGCGGCGGTAGGGGGTGAGGAGGCTGGCGGCGGGGAGATGGGGGAGGAGGATCGGGAGGAGGGGTGGCGGGAGATTGGGGATTTGGGGAGGAGGGAGCGGTGAGAAGAGTCGGCGGCGGCGAAGGATTTTATATTTAGGGTTAGCCGGTTAGGGTATTAGATATTTTTTCAATTTAGTCCTTTATATTTCTGAAATCTACAAATAAGTTTTTATCTATTTTGATTTGTTTTGTTCTAGCCCTCATAAATTCTGATTTCATCGCGGAAAGATCCTATACATCTGTTGTGACATGTACATCTGTACGAAACAGTCCTTAGAATGCCAAATTTGAATATTGAGTTAGGTTTTGGAGATGTGAATGTGTGATGTGTATATATATGAGATGAGGATGGTTGGATCTTAATCTAATGGCTGAAAAAAAGTGACTAAGATATGGTGTGGTTTAGGCTGAGTTCATTTTTGCACTTGTGTTATGAGGTGTCTTTTGTTGTTCTTCATTTTTGCACTTGTAATATAAGGTGTCTTTTATTGTTCTTTCTTAAGAAACATCATCATACAAGAATAATGAGTATTTTCAATGTTGCTCCTCCTTAGGTTACCACTACCGAACCCCAGGTCGCATCCTCACGGCTTTCTTGCTTCTTTGTGTAAAATCGGTAGGGCTGGACTGTTGGAGAAGAAGATCAATCAAATCAATATATTCTAACATATCAGTCAAATCAACATATTCTAATATATCAATCAAATCAACATATTCTAACATATCAATCAAATCAACATATTCTAACATATATTATAATTTGACAACATAGCTCACCTCCATTGTGATTTTATTTTATATACGCAAATTACTACTACATGCGCTTCTAATTCTAACATAGCTCCCTTCACCGACTGCCTTTTTAATTTGAGCATTTGATGAGATAATCACCCCATGTGTGTTACAATTAACCATTATGTAAACAGAGATAGACTATTATTGGTGTGTGTATTCCAAGTAGTTAATAAATGTTCGAGAAATTATTTAAAATCGATTTTTAATAAGACGGGTACAAAGGAAAGGAAGATAGCGACCACCGCTACCATTGTCATCGTCGCTTTCATCGTATATAGTTACTTTGGGCTAGGCTTGGGCTGGCACGGCATGAACACTGGCACGGTAGGCTTTGGGCCGTGCTTAGGCCTGACCGGAGGCGAGGCGGGCCGGCACGGCACGGCACGACAGGATGACTGGGCCGAGTCAGCACGGCACGAAGCGGTCTGAAGCACGATGAACTTGGGCCGGTACGACCTAATTCCCACCTCTGCCCATACTCCCCAGGGTTACGCCGCGGTGACATGGCCACCGCGAGTTGCCGGTGCCACAAGCTTTGCCATCTCCAACAGTCTCCGAACGCACTCGAGCTCCATCACGGATACCTTGCCGAAAGAGCATCGGGCTGCCACATCTCGTTAGATCTAAGCTCACCAGGAAAAATACGCATCGAAGCTGGTCTCTCCTCCTCCCCAAACTCATTTCCTCGCAGCCCTTCACAAGCAGCCTCTATCCAGTATGTTGTTGCATACATTTCGCGATGTTGTTGTAGCCCATTTCTCCGTTGTTGCACCTCAGTTTGTTTTGTTGTAGCCCTTCTCCAATTGTTGTCCATTTATCTCTATTATTATATCTTAGTTAAATAAAATGTCGTAACAATTATTTTTGAATGTTGCCATTATTATTTTCTAGTATTGCAATATTGTAATATCGTAATTTGTTTGTTCAGAAAATTTGACTAGATTTAAAATGCAGCTAAGTTCTATCATTTACCGTTGGTCCTCTCTAAACTTTGGCCAAACCTCCGCCGCTCCAGGCAAAGTTACTGTGCAAGCAAGGCAATAGTGCTAACACATACTGCATGTGCTAGTGCGAGAATCAGTACAGGCCATATTCTTCTTCAGCTTTTAACTTCTACTTTTGATTTTTCTACAATAACTAATTTTTTTAAAAAATATCTTTTTAAAATAAAATCTACTAGTTAATTGTATTACATACTATACTAACTTTATTTATATCAGAAAAAACCGCACATGAGTTTCTGTTACTTTGTAATCTCTCGTATAAACAATCTAAAAACCACAAGTCACAATCAAAAACCATAAACTCAGTCAAAAAGAACAAACCTATAATTCCTTTCTTGAAGGTACAAGCAAGTTCTTTCCTTCGATGGATGCTACTGCCGCATCTGCAATTAAGATTTTAGAAGCGTCCCCCTAAGCTTTGCACAAGCTTTTCTACTGGTTTTCTACGGTGCTGACGTCGAAGTAGGACTAGCTAGTTTGTTGAGATGAATGGAGAGCATGGAGCCACGAGGGCACACATGAATCACAAACTAGCACCTAACACTCTCTTGGAGTAGAATGGTCTAACCGGTAGCCATCCTGTGCTACCTATCTTTACTGTACTATAAAACCTTCTTTAAAATACAGTGCAAATGATCATAATTTGTTTTTAAAAATAGTAGCATTGACAAAAAAAAATCAATCTATCGTACACCAAATTTTAAATCTAAATTCGATCTACACGTTCAGCTCAAAAAGGAAATCAGAAAATAAAAAAATAATGATAAAGTTATTAATCACTGATATTTGTCTTTTTTGTTTCTACTAATGTCAGCCCATATTTTCAGTTGAATTTTTGTAGGACACTTCCTCATATCATGCATGACCTATCAAACCAAAATTTTTAGGGATTTTTTTATAACTATTTGTGTTATATTTTGATGAGGATAATATTATAGCACCGTGAGGGTAAGTAGCACAGGATATGTTCTCCTATTGACTTGTATGTTCTTGATTCACCTCACTGTTCTGAACCTTCTCCATGAACTGATGGAGTAAATTTGTTGGTAAGAGCCTTCTGGTGCATTTAGCAATGCTGAAGTTGTTTAAGCCTTTGTTTGAAATGTAGGGATTTTTCTAATTCCTGATTTTCTTGGAATTCTTGTCGGAGCAATGCTAAAATGAATTTATTGGTACCCCTCTTAAAATCATTACCGTCTGAACTACTCACCTTGTAAAAATATGAGTCATTTCAGTCTTCTAAACTATTCTCAATATGAGATGTTCTGCAATTTCTAGGCACTTGTCCACCTTTCTTCCCGACTCATGCCCTTGCCAAATGAATGATGTCACTCTCATGAAAAATGAGACATGTTTCCAAATGAATGATGTCACTCTCATGAATAAATGAGACATGTTTCCGATGTAGAATGATTGAAGGTAGAACCTACCTCCGTAATTCTTTTTTTTTTTTGAAAGAGAGCTTTATTTATATGAGAGAAACATTAATACAATCATCTGAGACAAGCTACCTGACACCTCCAGATCCACCTCCTCGATTTTTGTGTACCCCGCTCGATTGGGCTGAAGCACAGCTTATGGCTAAAATTACACTGTAGCGGCTGAAATTTTACTATAGTTGAAGATGGCTTATTTGGTGTAATTAAATTAAGAAATAGAAAAAAAATATGCTAGCTCATCATGAACAACGCAAACGAATACGGGAAAAAAGAACCGGCAAAAAAGCTTTAAAAAGCCAAAAGTTCAAAAAAACGACAAAATTTATAAATAGTGAAAAATAAGTCAGAAGCTGAAACGAGCGGTAAAATGACTTGTGTTTTAACACACTGGGAGTAGATCTAAGGGTTAATAATAAAATTAGTGTGAAACTATATGGATGATGAGTATTTGATTTTGTTGTGCAAATGTTGTCAAAGTTTGAATTTAATTTTGAGAGTTTGCATTGTTCAGAGTTGCTGTCAAGTGTCAGGCAGTATAACTGCCATGGGATAAGCAGTCAGAACGACCAATGGGTTTTTAGAAATTGCACACCAAAAACTTGTGTATACTTGTTTGGGGATGTGTTTGCACCAAGTGTCATTGAATTGAAAACTGGAACTGAAACTAGATGGAGTTTAACCAAAATTCAACAGGGGGTGTTTTTTTGGTGCTCTTGAGCAGTTTGATCGGCCTATGGTCAGCGGTCTGACCTGTGTTGGGCCAGCGGTCAAACTAGTCCCTATAATCAGGCTGAAATTGAGAGGAGTTGGGCGGTCTAACCGACCTATGGTTGATGGTCAGACCAACCTTATAAGTTCAAAGTGAGATTTGGGTAGAGCTGACTTTGTTTGAGTGTGTGCACTATATAGGTGTCGTTAGTTGGTTATGTTGTATTTTATGATGCATTGTTTTGACTAACGTGAGTCAAGTGTATAGAATTTATGCTCGTAATTGAATTTCTTTGTCTTTAGATGTGCAAGTGGCTTGGAGAATTTTTAAGTGATGGCTATCAGCGGCAATAGACCAGGACTAGGTAGGAAGCTAAGTTCCATATGATCTGGTAAGTTCAGGTGAGACTATATGGCTCAAGAGGGAAGTATAAAAGAGACGAGGATCGCGTTGAGGCGAGCTTGTAGATGTGGTGTGCCAAGTGACGAGGCCGATGCACGTAGATATGGTTTGGGGGAGTCAAAATATGTGAAGACGTGACAGCTAGTTATGGGCACTACGGGTTGCGTGTCAAAGCATGCAGAGATACTTTGATGGATTGGATTGGCTCTTCAGGCTATCGGAGCCCTTTGGATGAGCCACTTTTAAAAGCTTGTGTGTGTGTAAAATATGGTAAGATGTTGGGTTAACCAGCAGTGAGTGCCGCAGGATGATTTAGTTTTGAGCAAGGGCTTGAGTTAGCCCATATAAGTAGATTAAACTCAACTAGAGGTGCTGGTTAGAGTTTTGTGGTATGAGTATCTATATATAAGGAGGGAGAGGAGTTGGTTTAGGAAGTCTTTTTTGGAGAGGCTTTTAAGAGAGTTAGGGTTAGGGTTTCCAAGAGGGAAACGTTGTGTGTACTTTGTGGAAAGGTAGCTATGTCTTCTAAGAGTTGAGTGGTTTTAAACATTCATCTTCAAGTAAAATAAAGATTCAATTTTGTCCAAGTAAGTTTTGCTACAGATTTCTCCTTATGCATTTGATTTACTTGGTTTTCTTGTTTGGATTTCCATACTCCTTGATCTTGCTTATTCCCAAGGATATATGGATGATGAAAGAACCTCCTAGAGGCTAGATCCCATCCATCTAGGCAACACTATATCAAGTTCTTGGTGTTTGCCTCGGTTTGCCCGGTTTTGATGTAATGTGCCTTGTTTTGAGCTAAGATAAATACTTTGGTGAGTAGCTTATTGATCCATTGATGGAATAGGTAAAGCTATATTTCAAGTTTCAAGTCATTTGGTTGAGTAGAAAGGAGGAGAAATGACACAAATCTCGATAGAAAACCCAACAGTGAATGCTAGGCGGGTAGCTACCCTTGAGCAGAAAATCCTATCTCACATGTGAAATGCTAGCGAATATTTTTTCTGGTGCTTATTTCATACATTTTCATGGTTATATCATTAATTGCACACTAATATTCTAATTAATTGCTAATTGCACAGATATGTGATTATTCTTGTTTGTGTAGTCAAAAGAATCTCGCAATATCGGGGTATAGAGGGACAGATATTGCCGAGAGAAGGAAAACCATCTTTGGATTTTCTCAATAAGAATTATGATATCATTCCTTTTTTATCAATGATCTCAAGGGTCAAACCTGTATTGATTTAGGAATTTAGACCAACCCATATTATCTACTGCCATCTGGATTTTCTCTCTATAACAATTTGCTATGTTGTTGACAGTTTGATATACAATTTGTTTCCAGAATATGAAAGTATCAACCACAAATAAGAAACCTAACCAAGTATGCGAGGATCTAGTTTTATCTTGTAGATTGCGTGGATCATGGGTGATAATATATTTTGTTGATCCATGGGGCATTAACATTATAAAGAGAATTGTGTTCTTAGGATATGTTATTTCTGGACAAGGCATTGAAGTAGATGAATCTAAAACTAAAGCGATTAAGAATTGGCCTACACCTGTGAATGTTAGTCAAATCAGAAGTTTTTGTGGTCTTGCTAGTTTTTATCGGTGTTTTGTTAAATATTTTAGCACCATTGCTGCACCCTTGAATGAGTTAACTAAAAAGGGTGTTGCGTTTGAATGGGATGCATCACAGGAAAAAGTTTTTTAAGAACTAAAGAAATGGTTAATTGAAGTACTATTGCTCACTTTGCCTGATTTCGCTAAAACTTTTGAAATTGAATGCGATGCTAGTGGAATAGGAATTGGTGGTGTTTTAATGCAAGAAGGAAAACAGTAGTATATTTCAGGGAAAACAAGAGGAGCTCAATTGAACTACCCTGTGTACGATAAAGAATTGTATGCTTTAGTGTGTGCGCTTGAAACTTGGCAACATTATCTTTGGCTTAAATAATTTGTTATTCACTCTGATCATGAAGCTCTGAAATATTTAAAGAGCCAAGCTAAACTGAACTGTAGACATCCTAAGTGGGTAGAATTCATTGAAACTTTTCCACATGTCATTAGGTACAAGAGGGGGAGGATGATGAGGACATCCCAAAGACACCAACTGGACCAATTACACGAGTACGAGCTTAAAAGATTAATCAATAGGTGAATACACTCCTAATTGAATATGGCTTTAATTTACCAGAAAACAGCATATTACCTCATGCAAATGTTGTGTGCACCCTCAGGTTTAAATGGTGTGAACCTTTTCGAATTGAAAACATGGAGGCAAAGCTAACGGAGAAGAAGTACATGGAGCCAAGCAAGGGCAGATATGTTCAATTCCTTATTACCACATCGAATCATCCACAAGTTCAATTGAACTCACAAACATGCTCTAGACATAATGTTGATTTTAACTGGTATAAAACACTACCTTCGGATTGGTCTCATTGACCTCAGATGTGTTAAGGACCATCCGATACACATCGAGCACTGGCAAGACATTCAGAACATTTGGACCAGTCCGAATGGTTTCGATTGTCCGAACCATCCGATCAGCGTTGGAAACTCAAATGCCATGGGAACGTTAAGGCCACTCCAAATGAGTCTTCCGTCCGATCTTCAATGGACCGCCCGGTCACCTTGGAGACGTTCAGACCACTCCTAACGTTAGTTCATTCCGCAACGTTCGATTGGATTTGGATGATCGATAGCGACGGTGACATTCGGACCACTCCGAACATTCGCCCTTCTGCATCGTCTGATCAACTTTGGACGGTCGATATTGATGGCAACGTTCGGACCTGGCCGAACGATCATGTAGTTGGATTGGCTAGAGATGCTTGCAGCTATTCAATTGGCTTCGAGGTGTTCGAAACAGTATGACCGTATCTCTGATCGTATAATTGGTGTATAAAGGCAATAACATTCACATACGAGGTCCGATTGTGGTGATTTTGGATTTATTTGAAAGTTTATTTCAAGGGTTACGTAATGGAGGAGGATTTATCTTCAAAAGCATCATGGATTTTTATTTTTATTTCCTTTTGTGAGAGTCCGAGTCTAAAAATACTTAGGAATTGTGTAGGAGACCTTGCGGCCTTCCAAGAGTTATATAAGCCTTATAATACGTAACTTTTTGGCAGACCACAGTTGAACCTATTATTTTCATGAGAGAGCTATACGCTTGTCCTTTTATCACAGGTTGCTGTTCTGATAGTGGTTGGTGCCATCGGTTCATCAGGTTGCACGAATCCAAATTATCATTATCGATCCTACTCGTGAAGATCGGGCACCCCACATCACAGAAGCTTACCGATGAGAAAGTCACAAAACTGACCAAATGGGTACTTTCTTCTCAACAACAGAAAGTAGTGGTTCATGATCATATCGTTTATCCCAGCCAACACAAGAAACACCAACTGCTATGCATCACTAATATCATTAAGTTTCCTGTGTTACGTGGGCACGTTTCCACAAATAGAGCAGCTATACATATGACATCTGGTTTTAAATGAAGGGATTAGTTATCATACAATAACAGATTGTAGGAAAACCATATTTTCAAAACGAAGGCAGCCATTACGAAGTCAACTTGGGCATTGCATAACTACAACCACTTTATTAATAAGTTATTTCGTCCATGACAAATATGCATAATTTCTTGTCAACTCCTAAGCTATCACATCATGGGGCACCAGGATCACGGGGATGAACTGGCGGGCAACAAGGGGATGGTCCTGGGGAGGTACCGTGACCTAACACATCACGGGGAGGAACTGGACGATCGAGTGGATTCATGCCACCAGGAGATTCTATCTGAGTAGAACCTATTACACGAGCAGCAGGTGTTGTGATAAACCCTAGGCCATTGACTAAGAGGAGCAATGTGAGGAATAGGTGAGAAACATGCACCATCTTTTTTTTACTTTGCATGTAGCTTGACTTTGCTTGAGTTGTTTTTGTGTAGCATCATATATATATATATGGGAGTGATCACATGGCAACATCCTTATCTTCTAGCTATAATTGTATGCTCTTAATTCGTCCTTATCCTTATCCATGTACCATTCTAGTGCATGCAAATGCTTGTTTATCCAAAATCTTATCTACTCCCCTAGCTTGTACTCATTGTAGTAATCTTGAAATAAATGTGCCAACTTTATATTTTAGTGGCATGGTATTACCACTACCAGAGACTGGATGTTTCGTGGTGGCCAAGAATTTCCATGTTACCGAATGCCTAAAGATTATTGCTAGATGGGAGGCCGTCAGGAAAATATTTCATGAAGGATTTCCCTTTTCCATGATGGTCTTTGGTCGCCATGAACGAGATAAAAATTGGTAGTACACAGGTATTCTTGAAAATGCGACCTACTTAGTTTATTTATGTACACGCATAGTTTTGCATGCATACATGTACTATATGCATGAATATGTGAAATGGAAAAAACTAGTGACCTTGTGGGCTGTGACCCACCAGGAATTTTTTAGTTGAAAGATGAAGATTTGAGATGAAAGTGAGAAATTTAAGTTGGACATCTTCCAATTTGAGTTAAAAGTTAACAAATTTGGGTCGATAGTTTCAATTATGGTATTGACATATTTCAATTTTTTTGAGTTGGGTGTTGGTGGAAATGATGAATTTTGAGTGAAAATCTTCGAATTTCGATTTAAAAGTCTTCGAAGCTACAAGGACAAGAAATGACACAAATCTCGATGCAAAATCCAACATTGAATGCTAGGTGGGTAGCTACCGTTGAGCAGAAAATCCTATCTCACATGTGAAATGCTAGCGAATATTTTTTCTGGTGCTTATTTCATACATTTTCGTGGTTATATCATTAATTGCACACTAATATTCTAATTAATTGCTAATTGCAGAGATATGTGATTATCCTTGTTTGTGTAGTCAAAAGGATCTCGCAATATCGGGGTATAGAGGGAAAGATATTGTCGAGAGAAGGAAAACCATCTTTGGATTTTCTCAATAAGAATTATGATATCATTCCTTTTTTATCAATGATCTCAAGGGTCAAATCTGTATTGATTTACAAATTTAGACCAACCGATATTATCTACTGCCATCTGGATTTTCTCTCTATAACAATTTGCTATGTTGTTGACACTTTGCTATACAATTTGTTTCCAGAATATGAAAGTATCAACCACAAAAAAGAAACCTCACAAAGTGTGCGAGGATCTAGTTTTATCTTGTGGATTGCGTGGATCATGGGTGATAATATATTTTGTTGATCTATGGGGCATTAACATTATAAAGAGAATTGTGTTCTTAGGATATGTTATTTCTGGACAAGGCTTTGAAGTAGATGAATCTAAAACTAAAGCGATTAAGAATTGGCCTACACCTTGTGTATGATAAAAAATTGTATGTTTTAGTGCGTGCGCTTGAAACTTGGCAACATTATCTTTGGCTTAAATAATTTGTTATTCACTCTGATCATGAAGCACTGAAATATTTAAAAAGCCAAGCTAAACTGAACCGTAGACATCCTAAGTGGGTAGAATTTATTGAAACTTTTCCACATATAGTTAGGTACAAGAAAGGAAAAAAGAATGGGGTAACTAATGCTTTATATAAAAAGAATGTGCTATTAACTCAATTGGAAGTAAAAGTTCATGGATTAGAGATCTTGAGAGATTTATATACTTCTGACCATGCATTCTCATAACCATATTCTAAATGCAAAAATGCAAAAGGATGGGACAAGCTTCATATTCACGATGGGTTCTTATTTCGTGCTAACAAATTATGTGTGCCAGATTCGTCATGTGCTTGCTTCTATTGTAGGAATCTTAAGTAGGAGGATTGATGAGACACTTTGGAAGAGAAAAGACCTTCGTGATGCTGAGCGACCACTTTTATTGGTCTAAAATGAGGCGAGACATCAAAAGGTTTGTACAGCGATGTATGACCTGCCACAAACCAAATCTAAGCTTAATCCATATGGTTTATACACTCCAGTTCTAGTTCCTAGTGTCACTTAGGAAGATATTAGTATGGACTTTATTTTAGGAATGCCTAGCACTAAGAGGGGAAGGGATCCAGTTTTTCTAGTGGTGGATAAATTATCTAAAATGGCACGTTTCATTCCTTGTCACAAAATGGCGATTCGTCGCATGTAGCTGACTTATTTTTCAGGGAAATTGTAAGATTGCATGGCATACCAAGGGAAATTGTTTCAGACCGAGATGTCAAATTTATGAGCTACTTTTAGAAGACTCTGTGGGCCAAACTTGGGACAAAGTTGCTTTTTTCGACAACTTGTCACCCACAAATAGCTGGGCAAACGGAGCTGGTGAACCGTACACTCTTAATAATGCTATGGACAATGATAAAAAAGAATTTAAAATAGTGGAAAGATTATCTACTGTATATTGAATTTGCATATAATAGGGCGGTGCATTCTACTATTTAATTGTATCCATTTGAGGTGGTGTATGGTTTCAAACCGATCACACCACTTGATTTGCTGCCACTACCGTTGCATGAACATGTCAACATAGAAGCATTAAAACGAGCTAAATATATGAAGAAGATTCATGTCAAGACTAAAGAAGAAATTGAAAATAAGTCATGATACTTTGCTGAGAAGACGAACATGTTAAGAAAAAAGATGCTATTTGAACGAGGTGATTTAGTTTGGGTGCATATACACAAAGAATGTTTTTCGGACAAGCGCAATTCCAAGCTAATGCATCGAGGAGATGGTCCATTCAGACTTCTTGACAAGATCAATGACAATGCATACGAGATCGAGCTTCCAGGTGATGAATATGCTGTGAGTTCTACATTCAATGTTACTGATTTATCACCATTCTTGGGTCTGGAAGAATCAGAGTCAAGGACGACTCCATTCCAAGAGGGGGAGGATGATGAGGACATCTCGAAGACACCAACTGGACCAATTACACGAGCACGAGCTTAAAAGATTAATCAATAGGAGAACACACTCCTAATTGAATATGGCTTTAATTTACGAGAGAACAGCATATTACCTCATGCAAATGTTGTATGCATCCTCAAGTTTGAACGGTGTGAAGCTTTTCGAATTGAAAACATGGAGGCAAAGCTAACGGAGAAGAAGTACATGGAGCGCCAAGCAAGGGAAGATATGTTCAAGTCCTCATTACCACATCGAATCATCCACAAGTTCAATTGAACTCACAAAGATGCTCTAGACATTCAAATGACTTTAACTGGTATAAAAAACTACCTTCAGATCAGTCTGATTGACCTCAGATATGTTCACAACCGTCCGATCCATATCGGGCACTCACAAGACATTCAGAACATTCGGACCAGTCCGAATGGTTTCGATTGTCCGAACAGTGCAATCAGCGTTGGACAGTCAGATGACTTGGAAACGTTCAGGCCACTCTAAATGAGCCTACCGTCCGATCTTCAATGGACCGTCCGATCACGTTGGAGATGTTAGCTCATTCCGCAATGTTCGATTGGTTTTGGATGATCGATAGCGACGGTGACATTCGAACCGCTCCGAACATTCGCCCTTTTGCGTCGTCCGATCAACTTTGGACGGTCAACATTGATGGTAACATTCGGACTAGGCCGAACGATCCCGTAGTTGCATTGGCTAGAGATGCTTGCAGCTGTTCGATTGGTTGGAGGTGTTCGAAACAGTACGACCGTATCTCTAATCGTATACTTAGGTATAAAGGCAATAACATTCACATACTAGGTCCGATTATGGTGATTGTGGATTTGTTTGAAAGTTTATTTCAACGGCTACGTAATGGAGGAGGATTTACTTTCAAAAGCATCATGGATTTTTATTTATATTTCCTTTTTGTGAGAGTCCGAGTCTAAAACACTTAGGAATTGTGTAGAAGACCATACGGCCTTCCAGGGGTTATATAAGCCTTATAATACGTAACTTTTTGGCAGACCAAAGTTGAATCTATTATTTTCAAGAGAGAGTTATACGCTTGTCCTTTTGTCGCGGGTTGCTGTTCTGATAGTGGTTGGTGTCATCGGTTCGTCAGGTTGCACGGATCCAAGTTATCATTATCGATCCTACGTCGTGAAGATCGGGCACCCCACATCACACAAGCTTACCGATGAGAAAGTCACAGTACTGACCAAATGGGTACTTGCTTCTCAACAACAGAAAGTAGTGGTTCATGATCATATCGTTAGTCCCACCCAACACAAGAAACAACGACTGCTATACATCACTAATATCATTAAGTTCCTTGCGTTACGTGGGCACGTTTCCACAAATAGAGCTGCTATACATATGATATCTGGTTTCAAATGAAGGGAGCATTAGTTATCACACAATAACAAATTGTCGGAAAACCATATTTTCAAAACGAAGGTAACCATTATTAAGTAAACTTGGGCATTGCATAACCGCAACCACTTTATTAATAAGTTATTTTGTCCATCACTAATATGCATAACTTCTTGTCAACTCCTAAGCTATCACATCATGGGGCACCAGGATCACGGGATGAATCAAGGGCAACAAGGGGATGGTCCTGGGGAGGTACCATGACCTAACACATCACGGGGAGGAACTGGACGATCGAGTGGATTCATGCCACCAGGAGATTCTATCTGAGTAGAACCTATTACACGAGCAGCAGGTGTTGTGATAAACCCTAGGCCATTGACTAAGAGGAGCAATGTGAGGAATAGGTGAGAAACATGCACCATCTTTTTTTTACTTTGCATGTAGCTTGACTTTGCTTGAGTTGTTTTTGTGTAGCATCATATATATATATGGGAGTGATCACATGGCAACATCCTTATCTTCTAGCTATAATTGTATGCTCTTAATTCGTCCTTATCCTTATCCATGTACCATTCTAGTGCATGCAAATGCTTGTTTATCTGAAATCTTATCTATTCCCCTAGCTTGTACTCATTGTAGTAATCTTGAAATAAATGTGCCAACTTTCTATTTTTAGTGGCATGGTATTACCACTACCAGAGACTGGATGTTTCGTGGTGGCCAAGAATTTCCATGTTACCGAATGCCTAAAGATTATTGCTAGATGGGAGGCCGTCAGGAAATTATTTCATGAAGGATTTTCCCTTTTCCATGATGGTCTTTGGTCGCCATGAACGAGATAAAATTTGGTAGTACACAGGTCTTCTTGAAAATGCGACCTACTTAGTTTATTTATGTACACGCATAGTTTTACATGCATACATGTACTATATGCATGAATATGTGAAATGGAAATAACTAGTGGCCTTGTGGGCAGTGACCCACCAGGAATTCTTAGTTGAAAGATGAAGATTTGAGATGAAAGTGGGAAATTTAAGTTGGACATCTTCGAATTTGAGTTGAAAGTTAACAAATTTGGGTTGATAGATTCAATTGTGGTATTGACATATTTCAATTTTTTGAGTTGGGTGTTGGTGGAAATGATATTGCCGAGGGAAGGAAAACCATCTTTGGATTTTCTCAGTATGAATTATGATATCATTCCTTTTTTATCAATGATCTCAAGTGTCAAATCTGTATTGATTTAGGAATTTAGACCAACCGATATTATCTACTGCCATCTAGATTCTCTCTATAACAATTTGCTATGTTGTTGACAGTTTGCTATACAATTGGTTTCCAGAATATGAAAGTATCAACCGCAAATAAGAAACCTAACCAAGTGTGCGAGGATCTAGTTTATCTTGTGGATTGCATGGATCATGGTTGATAATATATTTTGTTGATGCATGGGGCATTAACATTATAAATTTTTGTCTATCGTCTAGCTAGGGTTCATCATCATGCCCCGGGCTGCCGCCAAAGCCCACTGGGCACTTGGCCTTGCCCCGCCACCATCTCATCCCCAACCGCCGCATGGCGCAGCAGCAACACCGCTACGTGCATTAGACTCCATCACCTCCCCCATCCCGTAGCTGCAGACTTAGCAACTTCCTCGTACTCATGAACAGTGAAGTATCATGTCAGAAGGTCTATGGTTTTGTTGTGATGAACCATTGTCATTTTAGAAGAGCGGAAATATGGAATTTACAAATTTGCAGATTTTTCTGGACAGGTTGCAGAAACGAATGATTTTGGTAATTTTGAGTCATAGGATGATTTGGTGATCCATTTCATTGGTTATAAGTTCCATAAGATATGTTATTGCTAATGTCGGTCAAGTTGTGAAGAACTTATGCTCGAAAATGATTTCTTTGTTTTTGGACGTAAAGGGCCACTTGGAGTCAACGATGGTCAATGGCGGGATCAGGGACACGCTTATGGAGGAGCCAAGGCTCAGAATGATCAATGATACCAGGTGAGATGATGGGCTCAAGCATGGTACGAGAAAGACAGGAAATATTGAAGGGAAGTTCGAATGACGAGTTTGCACCATGTGTCTTGGTTGGTCCAATGAGTTGTGGTCCGGTGGACCCGAAATAGGAGAGACTTGTCAATGCATGGCAAGCTTGTGATGCACCTTTCCTAAACCGATGTCAATTACTCATCATACACAATGGGATGACCTCCATATGGTCTCTCAATCTCCCCCTTGATGAGTATATTGACAAACCCAGAAAAAGCATGAAGTTGAGTTTGAAGAGTCCAACACGGTCCAAAGAAAGAATTGAAACTCATGACCGTGTCGACAGAAAGAATCATTAGAGCAACTCAAGAAAGAGTTAATTGTTCTCCAAGCTCTAGATTCCCAAAAGACTTTTTCTCCAATCTATTCTCCCCCTTTTGGAAATAAACACATCAAGAATGCAAAAGAGAGAATAAGTCATGATGATGGATGAAATGGCTGAAGTTTATTTTATTCTAAGCATTTAGAGCCATGAGAATTATCCAAAATGACCATAATGTATTACACCAAGCCATAACTTAATGAAGACCTATCTAGATCATGACAAAATATGTATAAGACAGCTAGAAGCTACTAGATGACAATATGAATTTATTGTATTTTATGAACATATCAAGTCATCAATAAGTAAAGTCTAGCTAGAGATATCCAAGGATGATGCAAGCAATGTCAATCAAGCTAAGCGGAACCAAGAATCTAATATCGAGTCCAAATAGAGTGTTATATACTCAAGAGTAAAACAATGATTCAAGTACTTGATTTTTTTGATAGCTCAAGCAAATTGTGCACAAATGACATTTTTCTTTTGGAACTTATGGTTGTTTTCAACCAATATTTTTATCATGTGCTAGATATCAAGCCATCTCATGACTACTCCAAGCAAGAAGCTTAAGAAGATAGTCTAGGTCATCCAAAACTCCCCCCAAGTTCATGCCTAGTGCAATGGCAAGCCGTCTTGTGAGAAAAAATTGGTGAGATCAGTTTTTTCGTACAAAAGAGATCTTTTTGCTTTTTGACAAGTTGTACTAACCCATGTTACATCAAGAGTTTAAGACAGCTCATTCTAAGGCTCAAAAGAGATTCAACGCTCAACTCAGCCTATTTGACATGGCATGAATCATAAACGGATAGCTCAAGAAAGACTAAACTCTAGTGCTAATCATGACAAGTTTTTAGTTTAAATTGAGCAATTTAATTAACTCATCATGGCAAAAGCTAGTCTACACATATGAAGTCATGATAAATCTAGAAAATAAGCATAAATCATAGCAAGATGTAAAGCATCATAAGCATGTCATAACCGGATAATAATCAAGGCTCAATGTATTTATATTACAATGCAGAATGATATGCAGAAAATCCAGCTCCCCCTCAACATGTGATGCATCTTTTAGTTCAAGTTGAGTTACGTCAATATTAAGCTCCAGAAGCTCCCAAATGAACTCCCCTTGAACTAAAGCAATAAAAACAAGAAGCTGGCAAAGAAAACAGAAAACAGACAGTCCTTAAAGCATAGATAAGATATAGAAAAGACTAAGACTCAGACTGACTCTCATCTACCCCATAAGACTCCAGGACTATCAGCTGACGGGAAAACACACACTAGAGAGCAAACACGTACCCTGTCTACCCGAATATGGCCCGACCCTCGCTAGATCGCAAGAAGTGAGTGAGCTCTACCTAGTGAGATAAGAAACAGCTAATAGAGTATCCTGAAGGCATAAGATAAGAGTAAGAAGTCTAAGCAACTAGACAAGAGAACCACTCTAATCTATGCTAGGAGGACTAACCCAATGCACCCGTATGCAATGCAATCAGAAAGAAGTAAGAGCATAATAAATAGTAAAGCAGTGAAGCATAAGCTCCCCCTCACAACAGTCCATAAGGACACACCACCCCAAGCTCTCCCCGTAGAGCTGAAAACCTCGAGCCATCCAAAGGCTTGGTGAAGATGTCAGCCAACTAGTGGTCACCCTCCACAAACTGGAGCACGATATCACCTTTCTCCACATGGTCTCTAAGGAAGTGAAAGCGAATGTCGATATGCTTGGTCCGAGAATGTCTTGCGGGTTCTTAGCAATGTTAATCGCAGAAGTGTTATCACAAAGGAGTGAAACACTGTCGATAACTAACCCAAAGTCCCGCAGGGTCGAGACCATCCAAAGCACTTGGCTACAGCAACTGGCTGCAGCAACGTACTCGGCCTCTGCGATGGACTGTGCAACACCAGACTACTTCCTCGAGGACCAGGAAACGAGAGAAGTGCCAATGAATTGGCGGTGCGAAGTGCTCTTCCTGCTATCCTCTGACCAAGAAAGTCTCGCATCCGAGTAGGCTCTCAAGGAAAGACAGGATGAGGAAGAGTACCAGATACCATAGTCAATGGTAGCTCGAAGGTACCGAAAGATGCGCTTCACCGCCTGGCGGTGAGATACGCGAGGTGAAGCCTGAAACCGAGCACAAAGACACACAGAGAAGTGTATGTCCGGTCTTGAGGCAGTGAGGTATAAGAGGGAACCGATCATACTTCGATATTCATTCTGATCAACTGGCTCGCCGTCTTCATCTTGGTCGAGTGGAATTGATGTAGCCATAGGAGTGGACACCGGCTTCCCATCACTCATATCGAAGCGCTTCAGGAGATCTCGAGTGTACTTGCCCTGATGCAAGAAGGTACCCTCCCGAGTCTGCTTAATTTGGAAGCCAAGGAAGAAACTCAACTCGCCCATCATGCTCATCTCAAATTCCGAGCTCATGACATCGGAAAACTGGGAAATGAGAGCATGCAAGGAGCCGCCAAAGATGATGTCATCCACATAAATCTGGACGAGCAGAAAGTTAGTGCCAAACCGGCGGATGAATAAGGTCTTGTCGACTTTACCCATTTCGAAACCATGACTCAACAGATAGGACTTAAACCTCTCATACTAGGCCCTGGGGGCTTGCTTAAGTCCATACAAAGCTTTGGAAAGCCTGTAGACATGGTTTGGGTATTTGGGGTTTTCGAAACCAGGAGGCTGTCTCACATAAACTTCTTCCTCAATAAGGCCATCGAGGAAGGCACTCTTGACGTCCATCTGGTAAAGCTTGAAACCCTTAGAAGCTGCGAAGGCAAGCAGGATTCTAATGGCCTCAAGTCTAGCTACAGGGGCAAAGGTCTCCTCGAAATCTAGACCCTCAACACAGGGAGTACCCCGAGCTACCGCCTAGCCTTGTTTCAATAACCACTCCATCTTCACTGCTTGTTCTTGAACACCCACTTAGTTCCAATAATATTGTGACCTCGTGGGGGCTCAACAAGTGACCAGACCTTATTTCTTTCGAAATTTTCCAACTCCTCATGCATGGCATTGACCCAAGACTCATCAGATAAAGCATAACAAACGTCTTTGGGCTCGAATGAGGCAACGAAGGCAGAGTGGAGACAGAAAAGTGACATGCCAGACTTTGAGCGTGTGACTCGCTCAAAGAGGTCTCCAATCATCTGCTCTGAAGGATGAGATTTTTGAATATGTCTTGGAGGTCTAGGATGAGATGAAGAAGTGGCCTCTACCTCGTGACCTGACGGGGTAGGACCAGAGCCACTAGCTCTAGAGGAAGCCGTAGGCATGGGTTGATCACCTCGAGGTGCGGTGGAAGAAGGCACCTCAAGGGGTGGATGAGGGACTGAATCAGGTAGACAACCCTCGTCTCCATCATCCTCATCATCCACAAAGATGGTCTCGGACTGCTCTAGTGAACCTGAGATATCGGGCCTAGTCCCCGGACTGGCCTCATCAAAAGTTACCTCACAGGTTTCTACCATTTTGCTAGACTCGCAGTTCCAGACCCTATAGGCCCGCGAAGAAGTCGAGTAACCTAGAAAGAGTCCATCACAGGATCGTGACTCGAACTTATCTAGGTTCCCGGACTTCAGAATAAAGCACTTGCAACCAAACACACGAAAATGAGAAACACTGGGCTTTCGCCCATATCTCAACTTGTAAGAGGTGCGGTGCAAGTGTGCCCTGAGAAAAACTCTGTTCGAAACATGGCACGCGGTGGCTATAGCCTCAGCCCAAAACTTCCGCGGTGTAGAGTATTCATCGAGCATCATCCTGGCCATCTCGACCAAGATACGGTTCTTCCTCTCCACGACGCCATTCTGCTGCGGGACGTGCGGAGAAGAGAACTGGTGCTCTACACCTGTCTCAACGCAGAAACTCTCAAAGTAGGAATTCTTGAACTCCGTGCCATTGTCATCGCGGATCGCTCATAAGGCACCTAGAAGCTCAACGAGAAGCCTCTTGAAAAGACCTCGAAAATGTAAACGCCTCATCCTTCGAGGCTAAGAAAAACACCCAAGAGTACCTCGAATAGTCATCGACCACGACGAGAATATACCACTTCCCTCCTGCTGACTGCACTCGAGCTGGTCCAACTGTGTCCATGTGGAGCAGCTGTCCTGGTGTATCGGTCATAGTAACTGTGACCGGAGGGTGAGAAGCGACAACCATCTTGCCTTGCCGGCATGGAGCACAAACCAAATCTTTGACCATCTTGAGTTTCGGCAGACCACGAATGAGATCATGGCCGCTAACTCGGGTCAAATGGTCAACTCCAATATGACCAAGTCTCCTATGCTAGAAAGAAAGGTCACGGGACTCAGAGGCAACCAAACACCGGAGAGGATCACCAGAAGACTCAGAAAAATCAGCACGAAAGATCCTCCCAAAACGAGAAATCCCGCAAACCAGACTACCCGAAGAATCAAGAATTTTGCAATTGTTTTTCTTAAAACTCACCTCAAAGTCGTCATCGATGGTCGAGAAGCGGAAAGCAAATTATCTGCAGACTTACTAACCAAGGCAACATCTCTCAAAATAAATGAATCATTAATGCGCGACTGCACCTTTGGCGATGACGCCCGGATGAAGCATCTCGAAGGTGATCATCTCATCACCTGGAGCACGGGCAAGGGAAGAAAACCAACGGGAATCTCCGGTCATGTGTCGTGAACACCCGGAGTCTACAAGCCAAACATTTCCCTTCCCTGCCCGGCGAACCTGAGTCAAACAGAGAATAAAGTCTCAGTACTGGGATAAATCAAGAGTGATTTTGGCACCCAATACTGAGTAACACGTCGAGCAGATGAAGTAGTCAAGCACGACTGACCTCTATCTACCCTCGCCCTCGTCACTCAAAGAAGCGTAAGGTGCGTGTGCGCACTGAAGTCGTTCTTTGGTCCGATCGCTATGGACGAGCGAGTCGGCGCACCGCTAACAGGCTGATCACGCCGTGGGTAGGCAACTCGATGGGGAAAACGAGATCTACCCTCAGGACGGCGGAAGTCATGACCAGAGGGAGCACGAGGACGAAAAACAGAAGTCTCGAAAAACCAAGTCCTCGGTCGCCCAAAGCTATCAACGATAGCAAGCCTAGATCTCGTGTTGGTCTTAGGTGCACTCAAGGTCCGGGTCGACCACGAATCGCCTAAGAGACTCAACACGGTCTCTTCAGCGATCTTGGCGCTTGATGCAATGGTCAATCAAATTCCCATCCTTCGGCGAAGGTGCAATGATACCGCCTCGAGGGGTCAAGTAGCATGAGATGGCTTCGCCGAGAGGTCGAAGTCTGCAGTGAAATCACCTTCTCGTCGAAATCCCTTGGACAAAGCCCGCCGATTTAAATTGAACTTTCTTGTTCTTGGGCTTGACCTCAATCACACCTGCGACTCACGGTCCGAGCGCGACAGGTGGATGCTTCCTCACATCCTTACAGAAATCATATCCTAGACCCTGATTGAACTTGCAAATCTTTGATTGGTCTAGAATAAGATTGAGCTTCTTCTTGCCTCCTACAAATTTCTCGAGAGTGTTCATAAGGTACTGACACTCCCGAAAGAGAGAGGTGCAAGAGGAGCAAGGAGGAGAAGAAACAATAGAAGGTAAGGGAGCAGAAGAACAACCAACAACAGAGGGAAGACTGGCTTGTGCACGCATAGCCGACTTAGAAGGGACAGTCCTACTGCTAGCAGGTTGGTTTGCGTCGCTAGGCGTCTCTACCTTACCCGGGGGCTTCTCCCCCTTCTCCACAACCACATTACAAGCACAAGGTGGCTTCTCTAGTAGGTCCTTAGTTAGCTTCACACATTTCTCATCCAATGCAATCAAGTTAGATTTTAGTTTGTTACAACTAATGCATGGTGAGCTAACAGGGTCCTTAGAAGCAAACTGAGCCAACTTCTTATCATGATCAATCATTTCTTGAAACTGTTTGGAAATAGATTCAAGCTCAGCAGTCAGTTTAGGACAATTCACACATGAAGCAATAGGCTCAAGTAGAAAAGCTTGTAATTCAGCAATTTTATAATCTGCCCGTTTTAGGTTCATCTTCAAATTATTACAACTTTCACATGTCTCGGGGCAGATCGAGAAGCATAGTGTAAAGACCTCTAAAAGCATTGTCCTTATCCTCACATGAGGTGCAAGAAGTAGTCTCAATAGTAGATGAAGGAACAACAATCCTAGTCATTTCTAGTTCAAGAAGCGGACTAACATTCTCCACCTTAAGAATATCTAGCTCGAGGTCACACTATCATAAGAAGTCCTTAACTTCTCCATATCACCAATCAAAGCAGGGCATGTATCACATTCGTCACGGGAGGGAGCAGATATAAGTGAAGTAAGCTCCCGTGACAGTCTATCTACTTCCTTCTCCAACTCGCTACATCTACCTCTAGATCTAGCATGAAATCCTCCTAGCTTAAGGAAAGCTTCATTAAGTTGGTCGTAGGAAGGAAATACCTCATCGGAGTCGGAGTACATACCGTCGCTCGATTCGCCCCAAGGGCCATGAAGCACATGCCGGAGAAGTCGCCGTCGCCTTTGGGTTCTTGATCTCCGTCCGTCGTCGTCGCTCCATCCCTCCACCTCGCTGAGGTCGAGGTCATCGAAAGCGGTGAGAACACGGTGGAAGAGTTTCTTCGCCTTCCCAAAGTTGCGGAACTTCTTCTTGCCTTGGACCAGTGCTGAGGGCTTCGAGTTGCGGTTCTTGTCGGTGTAGTCGTTCTTGCCCGAACCACCGAAGTCGCCTTTACCCTTCCCGAGCTTGGGACAGTTTGCTCGGATGTGGTTGGGGCCACCACACTCGAAACAAATCACGGATCCTCCTCTTTTTCCATCCCTCCTCCTCTTGTAAGCATGAGAAAATCTCCGCTAGGAGGGCTAGTCGTTCATCCGCAGTCGCTCTAACCGATCATCGGTTATGTCACGAGAGCGCCGAGGAGAATCCGCACAAAGGCTCGCAGAAGAAGATCCGAAGTGGGATCGGTGACTAACGCCATCGATCGTGACTTGACCGACGAGAGACTATGTCAATCTCGTGAGTCTTGAGGCGCGAGTAAAGCGCATCAAGAGTCAGGGTCGAGAGGTCCGTAGTGTCCTTGATGGTAGTCACCTTCATCTCCCAAACCCGAAGATCGAGTGCAGAAAGGATTTGTCGAGCATTATCCGAGTCGGAGTATGTGAGACCGACGGCTCGGAGATTGCTCAAGATTTTGTGAAAACGCGAAAAGCACTCGTCAAGGGACTCTCCGAGAAGCATCTCAAATTCTTCAGATTCGGCTGAACGGGTCTGTCGAACTGTCTTGATCGGGTGGTGCCCTCATGGTATGCATTGAGGGTCACCCGGATGTCGTAAGCGGACGATAGGTGAGAGATGCGATCGAATCGCTCGCTCAACCCCGAATGATGATGTTCCTTGCCTTTGCATTTGCCTCAACATCAGCCATATTCCCGGCATTGATGTTCTCATCGGCAGGAACAACAAACTGAATCTTCACCTTCTGTCAGATGGCATACCCCTGAGCCTGGATGTAAGTTTCCATTCGGCTCTTCCAGAAGGGGTAGTCCAGACCATCGAAGATGGGCGGCTTGGTGGAATACTTGTCTGTCGCCATGGCTTGCAGACCGGTTAAGATCTATAGACAAGAGCTAACCGGCTCTGATACCAATTGTAGGACCGGAAACGGCAACAGAGGGGGGTGAATGGTGCTTTTAAAAATTTTGCCCCAAAAGTATCCACAATCAGAGAAAACAATGATCGAGCAAACTTAAAATGAAGATGATCGAAAACCGATCGTCGGAATGAAGATTTTAAGTGTTGTTTTGACACAATGAAAACAGGGTCAAAAACCAGGAAATCCGAAACGCATGTTACCTAGTCACACTCAGGTTAGATCCGTAAGAACACAGTAAAAATTTCAGCCAAAACCGAGACAGTTTGGACTACATGCAAGAGGGTCAAAAACCTGAAGAAATCATGACAAAACTGAACTGAAAAGTCCAACTTGTGAACACTGCTAGCTAACTGAAATGTATCCAGCCGAAAACAGAGAATAGCATAAGTAAAACAGTAAATACTCCAATCTGCATAAAACAGAGAGATTGCCACAAGTTGTTTGCTCTTTTCAGGTTACTTACTTTGGATTTTACTCTGAATACTAGTTTGCCCAAGAAAGTATAACCAAGAAGGAGAAGGAAAATCTGAAGACTGCATTGAAGGCCAATCAGCAAGGAAGGATTCAGATAATGAGCAGTAGCCGATGAAAGAGTTCAGAGAAAACTGAGAGCTGGAGCAGCCGAACAGGAACATAAAAACAGAGATTATTCTTGCTATATGGAGCCGAAAACTGATTCTACAGATTGCAGGGAAAAGCAACTGCAGATTTTGGACTAGATGAGAGCAGCAACGGAGAATAGAAAGTAGTAGCAAACTGCTGTTTTCCCAGCCGAAATACAAACTGAACTTTTACAGCCGGCAGAGAGGAAAGAACAGCCTAAACAGTTTTACTGAAAACAGCCGAGGACAGAAAGAACTGCACAATCCGAAAATCATTGAATCTACTAGATGTTGAATATTTCCTTTAGGCAAACCAGCAAAAACTTCAATGTAAATAGCAGCCAGACTTTGGAAAACGCAAGAACTCAACAGAAGATCAAGAATCTCAGTTTTGAGCAGAAAACCGAAAAACAACAGAGCAGTTTCCAAAACCCAAATTTCTTCTCATTCTCTGATCCTTTGGCTATGAAATTTTGAGGATATGTTAGCAATAGCCACAGGGCTCTCAATATCAAATTTCAAGCCAACTCTCAAAAGGAAACAAAAGATCATCAAAACCCTAGAAACCAAAAACAAGAACAGAGAGCCATCACATGAGAAAAACTTCAGAGATTTCATTCTTAATCCAAACACAGATCATAGATGAGTCTCCATACGCCTGTACATTTGAACAAGAAAGAAAATTACATGAGGAATCAACTAACTCTATCACTCTCCATCTCTAGAACATATGGGAGGGAGACAAGAACAGAGCACAACCCCTCAACTCTCTGCCCACACACGCAGGAGGCAGTCACATACCCATTGTGAGCACCATGCTGGACAAACAACCTCACAACAACCCAACAACTAAAGCTTCTAAAGCACAACCACTTGCTAAAGACTCTTTTGACTCAATTGAAACCCTAATTCTCTCTAGAAGCCATGAGGAGGCATGCAGCCCCTCTCCTCTATTTATAACCTTGGCTAACGGGTCTCGCCCGTTCGCCCGCTAAATCAACGGCGCCGCTCCGCTTTGTGCAGCTTTTGCGAAATTCCGTTTCGCCTCCCGCACCTTCCGGAAGCTTCCGCGCTCCTTGCCTCGCACGCCTCGCAACCACCTCGAGTCCACGTCGTCTTCGACACATCACGACCGTTCTGACCTCAGCGCCACCTGCGCCTAGTCCGGTCACCTCGTGTCTTGCCACAACTCTGCCTCGACGTCCTGCAGTCACACAGACATGAAACACGTCAAATAGCACCGCTCGATACATGAAAGCGTAAATAGAGATCAAACCTGTCGAGTCATCAGAATATGCAACCTAAACTCATACGACTAGGTTCGACCAAGTCCGACCGAGCCCGTTACGCCACGCAATGTCTAGGTCCGAACCAACCGACTCAAACTCGACTTTTCCTAAACCGATGTCAATTACTCATCATACACAACGGGATGACCTCCACATGGTCTCTTAGAAGCCTATTATTCTCTTTTTAATAACTAGTTATCATTTACATAATGCGTAACTACATTGAGATAATCTTTTCTAGGCCGACCACTCTATATGTCTAAGGTCAAGGCCACCAAAAATATACAGTTTCCAAAGAGTTCTTTAATTTTATCACGACCATTATTGTAGTATTTAATTAAATCTCTAGTCCTTATCGGTCTAGAAATGTGAGTAAATATAGAATTATGAGCAGTTGTAATGTATTTTTCAAATACTTCTAACTCACCAATGTTTAAAGGAAGATCTTGTGTGGCAAATAAATGGTCTAAAGATTCTTGAGCTACCTTAGGATTATAATTCTAGTTATGTACCATACCATCAGTGTTATGCTATAGCTACGTCTATCTTATGGCTATGCTTTGTTTTTCTTTACATCTTTGGGCATTTTATGCATGTGCCCGGTTCCACCTGAAGACTTTGAAGACAATTTATGATAACGTATTTTGCAAACAACAACTCTTACCAGAGGTTTGGCTGCGTCTTGCTTCACTACCTTATCAAAATCTGTCCACACCTCCGACGTACTGGGTCTAGACCTCTTTGCTTCGGTACTTGCTGACGAAGAGGCACTCGTAGAGCCTAACAATGGTACGGCCAGGGTTTGCTCGACCATTTGAGGTGGAGGCGAAGGCGAAGACATTTCATTCCCAAAGGATAAAAGAACTTTCAGATCTATTCCATATGCACTCGTAGGAAAATTGTCAAAATTTTCCATGGAGAAATATGAAAACTACAAAATACAAATAGAAAATTACACTATTACCTATTTTACATCACAACAAAGAAAAGTGAGAACAACATAAGTGTATGAAAATTAGTGTTGTTACCCTTTTCTTGACTGTAGGTCAAATTTTAAATTTTCAGATTTTTGGCAGAATTATTTTAAATTTTGCCAAAGTTTCATAAATTGTATCAAAAATTTTACAAGAGAATTTGGAGAAGAGATTGCTGGTTTGAGTGTGGCTGAATGATGGGGGTACGTTGTCTATTTATAGAAAATATTTGAGATTTTTTATTTTTTGTATTTTTAAACTCCCAAACGGTTACAAATTTCAAAAATTCGACCATTAATCATGCTATATGGGTCAAATGGGTTGTGCCCACCGTGACGTGCCCAGGTCAACCATGCCTAATGTCATATCTCCGTGCCTAATGGGCTGTGCTCACCAGGCTACGTGTGCCAACGGGCTAACCATGCCCGCCATGCCACCGTGTCGTGTGGGCCGTGCCGTGCTAGATCATGCCCGTGTCGCCATGCCCGGCCTAACACTATGCATGCAATGTCCTGCGCCGTGCCTACAGTACTGGGTTGTGTGCTGGCCCGCTAGGCATGGCCCATTTGGTCACTCTAATTAGTAGCGTGTTAGTCATGTCCTTACATCACCCCATTTAAAAGTGTTATACTTTCAGGATACCATTCCAGAACTAAGAGCTTCCCGTTTGATCAGCTTCCATGAAATTACTATCAGGATTGTATTTTGCTTACAGTATTTGATAGCACAGACCTCCTTCGTCATTGTGAATCCTCCATATCCATTTATAGAGTAAGGACTCATTCTTTATTTTAGTGTTAATCACCCCAAGACTAGGGGTAGAATCAAGCCTCGGGCTAGGTAGGCTATAACCCAAGGTCTGGAAACCAAAGCCCATAGAAAATAGTGACTTAGGTGTAAAAACCTAGAACGAAAGCCAAGACAGCCCAAAATCAGCTGGCCCAATTCAAGACTTGGGCTAAGCCTTGTTCTGCCCCCTACCCGAGACCCCTATAGTCAAAAGTTTGAACAATGAATCCCATTTCACCAATCATCGTCTGGTCAAAACTTGTTTGAGGCATCGCTCAAAAAACAAAACCCATGTATCTGATTGTATTCATCTTATGGTGCACCGCCCCAGGAAGATTTTCTAATCCCACGGTAAACTGCTGACGCATACAGAGATTAGAGACCATGTGAGGTCATCCCATGTGTACGATGAGTAATTGACATCGGCTTAGGGAAGTCGAGTTTGAGTTGGTTGGTTCAGACCATGTCGTTGCGCGGTGCAAACGGCTTCGGTCGGACTTGGTCGATTGCGGTCGGGAGTGCTTCGGTCGGACTTGGTCGATTGCGGTCGGGAGTGCTTAGGACATTTGTTTTCTTTCTCGATCGGTCGATTTAGGTATTTCATGCATGAGCACCTTTCATTGTGTTTAATGATGATTATGCTGTTTCGTGCGGTGCTATGTGACGGTTTGCTTGTCCGTGTGGTTGCGGGACTTGAGCTAGGTCATGGTGAGGCGTGGGAGGACCGGACTAGACACGGGAGGTGTTGAGGTCCGAGCGGTTGGAGACGCCGAGGATGATCGAGGTCCGAGGTGGTTGCGGCCGGGAGACGAGGAACCGAGCTGGAGCTACCTGAGGTGGACACGATGGGCAACGCGAATGGATCGGGACTAGACTTAGGGAGGAGTCGAGGTTCGACGGTCGGATACCGCCATGGTCGTGTGCGACGGAATGCACCGGGACTAGACTCGGGAGGAGTCGGAGGTCCGTCGGTCGAGTCAGTGCGGTCATGCATGAACGACAAGGAGCGCTAAGCTTCCGGAAGGTGCGGGAGGCGAATCGGTAATTTCGCGAGGTCGCACAAGCGGAGACAGCTCCGTTAGGGTTTAGCCGGCATAACGGGTTGGAGACCCGTTAGCCAAGGGCTATAAATAGGTGTTGGGGGCTGCATACCCCCTTGAGGGTTTTTGTGCATTTGCTCTCCATTTTGTGTGTGTTCCTCCTAAGAAGCATGTGAAGCTCTTGGTGTTTTTGAGGATTGAGAGGGAGAGGATGGATTAAGAGTCTTGTAATTACTCCTCTTGTTCTAATGTCCATGCGTATGGGTCAGTAGGTTTTCTTGTTCTTCCCAGGACGAAGAACTTGGTTTGAGTTGGCTGTAAGAAAAAATGCTATAAAATCATTTATGTTCCTCAATCCTAGAGATGTTCCTTCTGATATGGTGATTGTCTTTTGTTATGCTTCGTGTTCTTCAGGTCTGTGATTGATGGTTGTTTTCAGTTTTTGTGCCTAGTGTGAAATGTTCTTTTGTCAGCCGAAATTGGTTTTCCTTTGGTTAAAGTCTCTTTTTCGGTAAGAATTCACTCTCTTGCTCCATAGCTTCTATAGCTATCGGAGAAGAACAACTTCGTGTGAATATTGGAGGCGATTTTAAAAAGGCACCATTCACCCCCTCTCTGTTGCCAATTCCGGTCCTACAAGAGCGAAATTAAGGTACAACATCCCCTTTTTTATTTAGCGTGAATCTAGCTATGACTATAAAATTCTTCTACCCACCGTAAATTGCCTTACTATGATGCTAACCTTCATAGGGAGAGGGATAATGGTCATGTGTTGGGCTATTAGCCGTAGGGGAAGGCACACCCATCTTGGTTGCGTAAACATTGTACGGAGGAGGCGAACCGTTTTTGTAGGACCGATAATGGCAACAGAGAAGGAGTAAATGATGCCTTCTCAAAATCTTTACTCAAGTATCCAGAAATTTTCACTCCAGTAGCTACAGAGGCGCGAAGATCAGATTTAATGACCTAAATTCAAACAACAACCCAAAACCGCGAAGTTCCACAAAGTTATCACTCAATCGGTCTAACTGCCACTAGAGGTGAGGTCTACTCAGGCACAAACTGCTGGTCTGACTGGGCCTATGAGCGGTCTGACCACTCCCCTGGTTCCCAGAACACAAAATCAGCCTGAGCCAAAACCACTTTTTGTGCAAACTTTAAGACCTATGATCAAGTAATGTCAAACTTTGCACACACATTACTGAGAATCTCAGCAACCTATTCTATCCAAGTATCATATAGATCTTAGCCAAAGTTCCAACTATTGGACCAATACAGGCAATTAGAGGGGGTGAATTATTGCAGAAGCTTTTTCTTTCCCGATGTATTCAAAATATTTACTCAAATGATTATGAGAGTCACCAAGTTCATATTATACCTCCTATAAGACAATCACAAATATCTAGGATAAAAAAGATAAAACACCCAAGCTTTGACTGCCTTACCAGTAGTACTGCCAAGGTCGAGCCAGTATGACCGTTGGTACGGTACTACTGCCAACTAAAGGCCGGTATAAGCGTAGCTGTGGTACTACCGCTACAAGGAGGCTAGTACTACCGCTTGCCCTGATCCTAAGCACAAACCTCTCGAGACAAACCAAATTTGAGGATCTTTATCAAACCTTATCCAAATACTACCAAAATTGGTATGAACCATTGCAAGGTGGTCAGAAACCAAATCAAATCAAGAAATACAAAGTTCTTGGACTTGATTCCATCCAATTGAAGAAATTGAGTTCTAGATCACAAGAACACACAAAACCCTAAAAGTCAAATTACTTCTTGCTCGTGAGGATCTAAGCCATGAGAACTTTCAGATCATCTCTCACATGTCATAGCAAAATAATCTAAGAAAAAGTTCAGGCTAGAAAGGCAATGATCATAAAATCACAAATTTTGGTCAAGAAAAGGCAAGAACCCAGCAAGATATCGATCCTTGCTATAGGAGTGATTTAGATGGGCAAAGATTGATCTCAATGATCTACTAGTGCCTCTTACGCATCATAGTTCACAACAAGAATAAGACGAGCACAAAAAGAACGAAATCACAACAAGCAAGAATAAGAACTCATGCAAAGAGAGATAAGAGAACAAGGATTGCAATAATTTGATATATTGCATGAAGAGGAATGATACTTACAGTTTGCTAGCTTACAAAGGACCCTTACTCACACCATGAAGGAGAAGAAGAACTAGCCTAAGCCTAAAACTCTTCACCATTTCCTTGTAAACCCGAGCTTTCCTCACCATTCATCATATGGGCTAACTAGCCCCTAGTGGGTCTAGACCCAATAAGGATTGCGAAAACCAGTCAACCCCACAATACCGAGTTTTCAGTCATACGTATGCTTTTCAAAGCACATATAAGGATCAACTCACTCACACTCGAGTATTCGATCTACTCCAAACACACATCCCTAGCCTAACCCAAAATCACTTCCATTGCATCTCCCGCGCCACGATTTCAGTTAAGGCTTCAAGTCTGGTTTAGGGAAATTTCCCTCAATGCCCATCATGAAGCTTCTGGTAATGCCCCTCATGAGCTTTCGGGCACCTTCCCTTGACTTCATCTTCAACTTGTCGTGCAACCCACCATGCACATCATGTGCAGGTTAATCAATGGCTTGGCCTCTTATTTGCAAGTCTCTTCCATTTATTGCTCCCACTGGACCACATCTCACTTGAACCGACAAAGCAACTTGATCCAACCCTCTGCTCGAAACTTTCATCAAACGCATTCCTTGACTCCACCATGTGCCATTTTTGAGCCCAATCATCGCACATGACCTCCTTGACCACTCTGAACCTCGATCCTCCCTGACCATAGTTGCCTTCAAACTTTTCGGCACATCCAAAGACCAAGAAATTGTTTTTCAGGCATAAGTTCTTCACAACTTGACTCACGTTAGCATAAACATGCAACATGCAATACAACACAATCATGATAGGAGTTTCAAGATTATCCCATAATCAAATCTCCCATAATTGCTAATTTTTAGAACCAACTTGCCTCAGTTGATATGACCACACTCCCCATGCTAGTCGTACCGTAAACTAATGGCTAGTGTAACCAGCCCTTACTATTTTTCTGGTAACAGGGGAGTGGTAGGACTGCTTGCCAAGGTTGCACTACCGCTCCGGTAGTACCGTTAAGCAAAGCCCGGTCATACCGATCTCCAGTAGTACCGTGGTTTTTCACCAGTACTACCGAACCTACCCAAATCCAAAAATGATCCTCTTTGAAAAATTGCTACAGCCATCTAGAGACCAGTCATACTGCACCTCCGATAGTACCACTCCTCACCACTATTACTACTGTTGCCACCAGGCTAGTAGTACCACCATTGCCCAGCCGGTACTACCGCCTGAGACCTGACAGTAATATGATTTTTTAGGATTGCAAACTATTTTTAAAACCTTATATTCAACTCAATCCAACTACTAATTGTTCATCACAAATTGATCTAGACCTACTCACATAGTCTCTCACCAACATTTCTTCAAAACTTGCGAGGTTACACCAAAACCAGGCAAATCTTAAAAACTTGGTAAACTACTTACTAGTTATTGAAGAGTCAAATCTTCCCTGCATATTCAAAGATTAAGAAGTTATTTTTGAGCATAAGTTTTTTATAATTTGACTCACGTTAGCTTAACACATGCTTTATACAACATGAATGCACTGACCCCAAGCAATGCGACTCAATCCATGATCAAATTCTAAAATTTAAAAAATTTTAACCGAAATTCAGAGTTAGCCGGTCTAACCGTCATGCTCGACCGATCTAACCACTATGCAAGGCTAGTTTGACTAGTATGCAAGGCTGATTTGACTGCTCTGTATATCTGATTTTACCGCTAGGTTGAAACCACAGACTAAAAATTTTGCGGCCAATGGGAACCTCTGGCGCCATTGACGTTGCGACGAACACTTGGCTAATGGTGAAGAGCAGAGTGCAGCAGTGGCAGGTGCCAACTTCAATGTGGATTTATATAGGAAGATCAATCGATGAGGCGTACGCGTATGCATCGCAATCATTTTTCTTGTGTCCATCAATGGCGTGATATATCACTAAGAATCTAAGATACGGTGCATATGTATCAACCGTTATGACCGTGTATCACTAAGATACGGTGCAATTTTTACCTACCGATAGATATATAATCAATGCGATCTGATTCGGTTTCCTTTAGGGGAAGATGCACACAATCTGTTTCACGCATGGACCGATCCTGCATATAAAAAATTACCGGAAATCTTGTTTCCGCACGTATGTTCTTTGGTTCTCAACGTGCACACCTCGGAGAGCCATCGGATTTGCTTTAGGTAAATCATCGATTCAAAATTTATGACATTTCTTAAAAATTAACGGGCGTGCCGGCCCGGCCAGCCCGTTAAGCCGAAAAAAGAGAAAAAATTAAGAAAATTAAGAAAAATTGTAAAAAAATGTAGAAAATTAAGAAAAAATTCACAAAAATTATAGAAAACTACAGACATTGTTAATCATGAAAATAAATATTTTCAATGACATAATGAGATTTATTAACTTATTACATTACATGAGATGGCTGCCTTATTAAAAACTTTACCAAGTAAAAACTCAATTTGAGAAAACCTTGGTAGAGAAAAAAGAGTACAGCCTATAAAGCTCATTAGTGACTACATGTGAAGAAAAATATTAAAAATCCTATTATCTGCAGTATGTTGGAGTTTTGATTCAGCTTGTTCCCAGTCTTTAACGGTCAGAAGGACTTCGACCATCTCGTCCGAGAGACTTGTTCGTCACTCATCGATTATTCTTCCAGATAGACTGAACGTTGACTCTGAGGAGACTCTAGAGACAGGAACAGTCAACACATCCCGTGCTAATATGGTTAGCATTAGATATGATACTTTCTGGGTTTGCCACCATGAGAGGATGTTCAACTCCTGCTCAAAGCTGACGCTATCACTGTTGAGATAGCTTGATAGGTCTCCAGTGCTTTGTCGCTTTTCTCCTTCTGACTGATGTGTACCTGCACCTGCACGAAAATATCTAGATGAAGAACCAAAAATCTTGCCCTATTTCATAGTCCCCTTAGAGGTGCTGGGACTACCGGGGGTCTTTCCAAACGCACAGACCCAAACTTATTTTCATATTTATCATATACCTCATATAATTTATCATTAACTAATGTATAGTATGTACAATAGTCTAAATCGGTGGCATCACTTAAAAGTTGTAAAATATTTATAAATCCTTGGAGTTTGACCCTAGGATCCAAAATAAAGGCGAATGCATATAAAATAGGAATTTCCCTCTAATATTTTAAAAACTTAGTTTTCATGGTAACTACAGCATCTCGTAGTATAGGATTATTTTCAAAAGCCTTTAGGTGAGTGGCAATTTCAAGAATATTATGAACAATTAGAGGAAATGTAGGGTAATATATTACAAAAAGACAAAGTGTAGCTTTATGAAAAAGTTCTAAAAAGAAAAATATTTTTTTCACTAACAACCCAATCGTCCTCAATAAGTTCAGGGTATCTAACTTGTGTTCTTTTGGAGGAGCTATGAGATTGATGACTTTGGGTGTGAAGGAAAACAGATAAGGTGCTCTTATATGGTAATATATGTTTAAGCATAAGGTAAGTAGAGTTCCATCTAACAGGTATGGCTAAATCAAATTTTCTAGGACGAACGTTCATTGCTACGCAAAAACTCTTATATGTGGATATTCGTTGGTTAGAACAATTAATAAATGAAAGTGCATCCCCAAAAGAATCAATACAAGCATTTAATATTTTTAAATCAGATTTAACAATAAAATTAATAATATGACAAGCACAACGTTGATGCGTAAGAAAGATTGTGCATAAGTATTAAACAAAGGAGTAAGAATTTTCATAGCTTTAGTGTTTGCAGCTGCATTATCTAAAGTTATAGAAAAAATCTTATCCATGAGTTCAAAATCTTCTACAACTTTAATAATACTTTCTACAATATTTTCAGTACTGTGTGAAATATTAATTAATTTAAATCCTATAATTCTTTTTTCATTATCCAGTCATCATTAACATAATGAGCAACAATACCAATATAGTGCCGGGCCATGGTGTGACCCGAGTAGGCTCGGCTCATTTGGACAGCTCTACCAATTAGTATTGATATAGATAGACGAATAAGAGGCAGGTCATAGCCGATATTCAAATCCATACAATGATTGCAAGAAAAAAGTTTACTGCATATCAAGATACCAAACCTTACCGAATATCTTTGGATTATTATATGTTAATTCTTTTTTTTTTGTATTTCACGGGGGACAATAATACATTTCTTGATGGTAAGTTTGTGTCTGCATCAACATATGAGTTGGGGTTTTTTAGAAAACCTTTAATTTATATTAATAACTCATTGATAAAGCACATAAGTACCTAACTAATATATTGAAGATTTCAAACAAATCCTTGAGTTGATAAATGTGCTAGACTTTCAATGAACTTGCTAGGCTTCTTTATCTTCCTTGAGATAGTGTACTTATCTTGCAACAGTGTCATAACTATCAACCATCGCAGTGGCAAGAAAGAGACTGTCAATGATATCTACTAGCCACGTAAGCGCGGCGCCACGCCGCACCAGCCACCGTGTGGACCGAAGTAAAAGAGACAAAAATCCGCGGGGCGGTTCTCCAAAAAAAATCGAGGACGTACGCGTAATTTCGGAGGAATTAAAGGGTTTTTTCGTAAAAAAACAGGGACCCGCAAGGATCTATACGTAACTAAATAAGGACCATTTTGGAAACCGCGGGTTGCTATCGGTGAAGTGGAGGCTGGTTTCTAGAAAAAAACATGGTAGGGACCCGTTTGAAAGAAGCAGGGACCCGTTTGCAAGAAGAGGACCTGCTTATGATGACGAGGATCTCTACGTGATTTCATAAGCGCAGGGTTTTTTCGCAAAAGCCAAAAAGGCAAAGTGGCTGTCTCTTTGCCGGGAGTCTTCCTCCTATAATATACGGAGTATTTTGGAAACCGCGGGGTTGCTATCGGTGAAGTGGAGGGTGGTTTCTAGAAAAAAACATGGCAGGGAGCCGTTTGCAAGAAGCAGGGACCCATTTGCAAGAAGCAGGGACCTGTTTGCGATGACGAAGGATCTCTACGCGATTTCGCAAAGCGCAGGGTTTTTTTCGCAAAAAAGCCAAAAAAGGCGACGTGGCCCATCTCGGCTGCCGGGGAGTCTTCCTCCTATAATATACGGAGTACTAGCCTCATAGGCGCGATGCCCACCGCCGCCACCCACCACCGTCGTACCAAAATAAAAGAGGCGATAACTCGTGAGGAATTTTTTAAAAAAATCGAAGGCAAAATGCGTATTTTTCGAAAAAGGTAAAGGGTTTTTTCGTAAAAAAATAAGGACCTATACGTAAACAAACAAGGACCCGTGCGCAATTTCCAAAATCGCGAGGGGCTATCCTGCAAATTGGGGGGAAACTGGCAGGGGCTTTTTTGCGAGAACCAAGGACCTATACGTAATTTCGGGAAAATAGAGGGACTTTTTCGCAAAACACCTCACTAGACCGCATCAAACTCCTTGACGCTGGCGGAGCGAGCTCATGGGGGTGACGGGGGAGCCCAGGCGCGCGTTTCCCACAGTATAATGGGTCGGTATTAGTATGTATGACCAACCCTTTGGTAGCGATGTTATTCGTTAGAGATGATTAATTTGCACCCAACTCACATCGTCCCGGTATCGATAAAACTCGTGAAGGGTAAAGAAAATTCGGTCGAGAACTCACGCACAAAAAACAAAACTAGAAAACTGATCTAGAAAGGAAAACAAAAGAAACTAAATAAAACTAAAATTATTTCTATATGGAGAACCCTAGCAGCCAGAACCTGCCGTCGGGCAACTCTATCGACCACCGCAGGCCGCAACTCCATTGACCGTTGCCGGCCTTTCTAGGGGTGGAAACGAATCGAGCCGAGCCGAGCCAAGCTCGATCCTGCTCGGGTGAAAAGTAGGCTCGGCTCGGCTCGGCTCACTTCGTTTAAAATGAGCTACGCGAGGGGCTCGGCTCGGCTCGAAATGAGGCTCGAGCCATCTCATGAGTCCGAACGAGCCAAAAAGGCTCGCGGATGACAGCAATGGACAGCAGAATTTCATAGCAGAATTTCACAGATTTTGAAAGTAGATTTTCACATCAGATTTTCACAGATGAAACTGATCTTCGCTTGAGCTTTCATCTTAGCCATCTTGTTCATATATAGCGTGCACTTCGGTATATGCCTCATAAGATGTGAAGTTGCACCCCCTTGTCTGTACGACATGAGTTTGTAGCAGAACCTACACTTTGCCTTTGAATCAACCTCTCCTTTCTTTGTCTTCGATGGAACATTCACCACCTTAAAGATCTTCCAACAATCGATCTCTGCTTACGTCTACCGGTGCCTTTGGAGATCCTTTCTTCCTTTTTGCCCTCTTCTGAGACACAGTACACTCTTCTGTTGTCAATGTCACAGCGGCTCCTTCAGCACCATTTGAACTTGAAGAGCCCACATCAATATCATCCATGTCCTCATCAGATCGTCCACCACCATGAACATCACCACCCAAAGCCTCCCAATCCACATCCTCACTCGATGACTGCAATAAAACATTTACAATATTGTACATCACAATAATCAGGAATACCAAATAATACCAAAACATTTACTTGGAGATCCTTTCTCTGTTACTCAACAATCTGATCCTTTCACCACCTTAAAGATTAGAACCTGTTTCTCTGTTTCTAATCTAGATTACAACCCTAACAATATAACCCTAATCCTAATCTCTGTTTCTAAAATCAGGAATAGCAAATAATCTCTGTTTCTCTTTTTCTCTGTTTATCTGTTTCTCTGTTTTAATAGCAAATAATCCTAATCTCTATTTCTAAAATCAGGAATAGCAAATACTAGGAATAGCCAGATAATGTAATACTTCAGACAATTGCAACCTTTATCAGCACATATTCACATCCTCACCCTAACCCTAATGTAATACTTCAGAAAATTGCAACCAACAGACAATGTAATAATTCAGACAATTGCAACCAACAGACTAACGACAAATCCCAGTTAGGGTGACATCACATATTCACATCCTCACCCTAACCCTAACCCTAATCCTCAATATTACTAATTCAGTAATAGGGCGACATCACAGTTACTCACCGAGGCTGCTGGTTCGGCGAGGTCAGGAGGCGGTGCAGACCGTGCAGGCTCGCCCCCTATTGCCGATGGGGAGGCCCCGACGTCGGCTGTCTTCTTCCCTCGAGCACGCGACTCCATTCTCCGTTCACGGCCCATGCGCGTCGGTTGGAGCCTTGGAGGTGGCCGCCTGATGGATCGAGAAGGAAGAGTGTCGGGGTCGGGGACTCGAGGAGGACGGGGATTGCCGAAGCACACCGCCCGCGCGCGTGGGGAAGGAAGAGGATCGTCGATTCGGGGATGGAGGGCGGCCGAGCGCGTTGGGAACGAAGGGGATCGGCCGATCGGGGAAGGATGCCGGCCGAGCTCGTGGGGAAGGACGACGTCGGCGATCGGCGACTGGGGACGCCGCTGCCGCCCAACACTTAGGGTTAGGGTTAGGGACGGGCTGCCGCGCGACTCGAATCGCACCGCACGTCCGCACCGTCGGCACCGATGTATACATCGCTCTCGCTGGGCCGACTGCGTCACTGGGCTGGGCTGGGCGTCTCACTCTGGGTCGTCTCGCACCGAGCTCGAACGAGCCAACGAGCGGCTCGCGAGCGGCTCGAGCCTGGCTCTTTTTTCTCACGAGCTACACAGTGCGCTCGGCTTGCCTTGAAACGTCGCGAGCCCGAGCCGAGCCGGCTCGAGCTCGTTCTGAGCCGATCCGGCCATGAGCCTTAAGCCAGATTTCCAGCCCTAGGCCTATCTCCCTTCTTTGTTGGCATTCTCATTGGTGTTGAGTGAGTGGAGGACCCATTGATTTCCAGAGTTAATATTTTTCTTTAGTATTCTTCTGTTTTTTTAAGATCAAGTTGTTCTAATTTTTTTCTTCTTCGTGAGTTCTTAGCCACGTTTTATTTACCCAGAGAGCGCCGAGTGAGTATAAAGGAGTAAAAATAGCATTATTGATTACAAAGGCCTACTTACTAGCTAGTAGCAACATAGCCAGTAGAGAGGATTGGAATCATGACTTTGGGGATGTTTGGTTCATAGGATGGAACTATCCTGTTCAGCCATCGTCCTTATGTTTGGTTCGTCAGATGAAATGGTTTCGGCTTCGCTCGATTGGGCTAAAAAAATGTAGCTTATGATTAAAATTATACTGTAGCGGCTGAAATCTCATTGTAACTGAAGGTGACTTATTTAGCGTAATTAAATTTTAAAAATTTTAAAAAAATTTTAAAATAGAAAAAATATGCTAGCTCATAACGGACAACGCAAACGAATACGGAAAAAAAGAACTAGTAAAAAGGCTCAAAAAAACCAAAAGTTCAGAAAAAGATGAAATTTATAAATAGTAAAAATAAACTAGAAGCTAGAAACTAAAGCCGAAACGAGCGGAGCCTAGTGAGATGATTCCATTTAGTTGAGTTGATAAGAAATATTTTTTTCAGATGTTGTACCGTGTTGTTTGATAAAATCTAACGATCCTCACGGGACCATTCTATTCAACTTGGTAGCACGGACCAAACGCACTTAATGAGTGAGACCGGAGTGTACAGTACTGAGGTCGTTTTCCATCACGTGCTGCAACGGTGCAAGCAGGCGCAAAACGGTGTGCCGCGCCGGCGGTTTCGACCCGATGCGGGATCGAGAGATCTTGCGCGCGACGCACGAACAATCGCACGTCCGCTCGTCAAAAGAGTGGGAGTGATTAGGCGGTGTCGCTGGTCCGGGCGACCGGTGCGTTTGTAGGGTTTGGTGCGATGTCGAAGACGCAGCATCGGCGTGTGCGACTTTATTTGATCTGACTAAGTAAAGTAAGCTCAGCTGTTAGATTAGTGGAAAACATAGTACATCGGCAGCAACTAGCCCGGCCCCTAGTCCTGTGCTTTTCCATATCGATCAAGAAGTCCTGTGCTTTTCCATATCGATCAAGAACTGACAGACAAGCGTGTGTCGAACGAGATAGAGATTCTAGCTATATAAGTATTATTGAGTAGCTCCCCGTAGAATAAACATGGAACCCTGATCCATCCAACTAGTAAATCGTCCTACTATCTCACTTTACGGACGGTTACTAGCGTTTATTAATTATGATAAAATTACTATCATATACACATCAAGTTATCATCTATAATTTATGATGTTACTTATAGTTCTCACATGAGTTATTATCTCATACACATAAAGTTATTATCTATAATTTATGAAGTTACTATCTCATACACTAGAAAGCCAGGTTGTGAGCGAGGCTAGGGTGCGCTAGCTCATGCGTAGTTACTATCTCATGCACATAAAAGCTATTATCTATAATTCACGAAAGTACTTACAATTGGCAAAGTTAATATCTTATACACATAATGTTACTGGTTATTGACAACAAAATTATTTTTGACTGGTAGTAAAAATGACACGAATTTTGCAGCCTCAAAACATATTTAATATGGATCTTGTTTTGTTAAGCTTGTAATTTAGAACACAGTGGTGCAGGCGGATCGCAGATTTGAATTTTGGTGAAAGAGTTATTGTATTTTTTAGCATGTAAACAAGATAAAAATTCATAAGCCAAGTCCATTTATTCTTTTCTCTCTCCTGCGGCATTTATGAATGCCAGTCAAGTTGCTGTCTCCTGAACATGAAGTTATCATCAATAATTCATTAAGTTACTATCTCCTGAATATAACGTTATCATCGATTGATTTATAGATGTCAAACTTACTATCTAATACATATATATATCAGGATGCTCGTGCGCGCAGAAAAGCTATTGTCGAGCGTTAATAAAGTTGCTCTCAAATACATGTAGAGTTACTACCAATTGTGTAGCATTATAATTAACAGTAACTCTACATGTGTTTAGTAATAATTTCACACACATATAACAATAACTTTGTATATACATATGTGTGTGTATAATATAGACTCATATAGTTTTGAATTGTTTATGCTATGGTTGTTGGAATAGTGGTAGCTAGTGGCGGACCTAGGATTAAATTTTCGATATGGCCGAGTTGCCAGCACGGATCAAAGAGTTACCCAAAAACAAGGATCCATATTGCACAAACTATATTGTAATCATACTAATAAGAGTATATAACATTACATTGAATCAACAATTAGTTTTACATATTTTTTTTTCTCAAATTGCCATATTAGAAACATAACCACTTTTCCCAATAAAGGAAAAAAGGGAGGCTGCATGTTGCTATGTAATGATCGTATACTCACAATATATCACACAACCGATTCTAGTACAAATTAAAGAACAATTGCTGCATGTTGCTATGTAAATATGACTTGATGAGAGGATCAGATCTCACTGCTCTCTTAGAGTTTTAGTTAGTTCATGACAAATTTGATCAATGCAAATTTACTACATGCTTTTCAGAGAAAAGCACATATCTTAAAACAACTTTGATCAAATCAACACAATGGCACTACAATTGTTGATAAGAAACTACTAGATCGAGACACGAAGGAGGAGGAGGTGGTATCTTGCCATCTAAGCAGATAACCTAAAACACCGCCGCTAAACCTAATTCTTATGTCATAGTTCCAGTACGTAGATCGCTAACTTCCATACGCTCCTATGCAAAGCTAATTCTTTGGATGAATTTCAATCCCTAAGTCTCTTAATTTTGAGACTTTTTTATTACACAGAACACCCGATGCTTGACGTCATTTCACCTACCCGCTCTTATATGGCTCATGTATTCATCAATATCGTTGTCCCACTGTATCATTGATCCCAAATATTGAAAGTATCATTCTTAGGCACTACTTGTCCGTCCAGACTAACATCTCCATTATCTGCTCTGGCACCACTGAAATCACATCTTATATACTCAATTTTAGTTCTAATAAGTCTAAAACCCTTCTCTTATAAGGTCTTACTCCACAACTCCAGATTTGTCTTTACACCTATCCTACTCTCATCAGTTACCACTACATCATCAGTAAAATGCATACATCAAGGGATATCTCCTTTTATGTCCCACGTGACTTCATCTATCATAGGACAAAAATATATGAACTCAACGCTGACCTTTAGTGTAGTCCTATCTTAATAGAAAAATCATTAGTATTATCACCATATATTCTGATGTTAGTCATAACATTTTCATGCGTATCTTTCGTACATAAATCTTTCAGTAGCTCCGTGCCATTTTTGGTTTTAAGTTGAATTTTCTACTTTTGTTCCTCCTCTACCGCAAATCCAAAAACAATTGAAAACGTTGTTAATAAATTAATTAAATCTTAACTATGTTTAAGAAATGCTCTTGTGCCAAACTTATTTTGACATTAGCTATTTTATCAAGAAAAGACCGTCGTTGCAATATAGCTAGCTGCGCAGCAGTAGTATGTTGCACAAACTGCCACGATTCCGATGGATGGACACCTGAGAGGACGAATGGCGTGGAAGCGAGTTCTCTGAAGGATGACACTCCTTCACCGTTCATTCGACACCGTTTATTTTGGTTTCAACTTCTAGTTTCTGATTTATTTTTTATTTTTTATAAATTTTGTTTTTTTTGAATTTTTGACATCTTTTAAGCTTTTTTGCCGGTTTCTTTTTTTCCGTATTCATTTACGTTTTTCGTGATGAGCTAAAATATTTTTTCTATTTTTAATTTTTTAAATTTAATTACATCAAATAAGTCATATTCAGCTATAGTAAATTTTTAACTATTATAGTATAATTTCAACCATAAATCACAGCTTTTCAACCCAACCGAACTGGGCATAAAGGATACGAAGAGGTCTCACGTGGGACCCTCCGCCACGGCAGTTTCTTCGAATGGCGCTGCCCCCATTTTCCTTTTGCATTTCGAAGGTGGCAAAATTGGGTGGGCGAACTGTACTTCGTAGTGGTTCTCCGTAGCACAGCTGAAAACAAGGGTTATGTGATCGAGCGAATAATACAGACTTCGTTGTGACAAGCATATGAGTAATCAGAGGCGGATCCAATCCGGACAGAGTGACTTCAGCTCGAGATATAAAAAAATATCTAATATATAACTCGAGTAAATTCAGTTCAACCTAAGTAATATTTTCATGATACAACCAGATAACCTAGACCAACACTAAACCCAGAACATAAGCAAATCCTAACTCCGCCACTGTGAGTAATTAAACCTGAAGTTGCAGCACCTTTCGTAGTAGCCTCCATGTCAGTCCAGTGCAGCGTGCTACATACGCAGCACATGCCAACATCAACGCTGCAAACTTGTGTGTTTTACTAGACAGGTTTAACACAGACGAAACATTTGGAAGCTCACAACTTCACATTCAGATGGCCACCGTCCAACGCACGCACATGAATTCTTGGTCCGTTCATTCGTCCGTTCCATATTCTACCTTTTTCTAAAACCATTCGGTGCCATGCATTGAAAATTGTAGCAGACAATCTGCTGGGGTCCCGTGGCTCCGCTACTGACAGACCAAAGCAAAAACGCACCACATCCGTAACGTGGAATGACCAGCACCAAGTCACTCGCTTCTAAATATTACTACTACAAAATATACTTAGCAATACTACGTACTACCACGCATCACTTGGCTATGCCAAGCAGCGAAGCCCTGGACCAGGGAGGAGCTCCTAATGGAACGATCTGTTTATTTAGCGACAAATCTACCTGGACACATGCATAAGCGTTCTAAATGAAACTGGCCGGCCAACGAATTGCAGAGGGGCTCCGAAACAACAGCGAACCCCATCGATCGATCGCGGCCGTCCGTCGCGATGAAACGGCCGGCTACTCCAACATGAGGTCGACGGTGTCCCAGGGCACGTCGTCGCCCTCCGCGGCGACTTCCTCGAGGCCCAGGAACGCCTCCAGACCGGACATGCACTCCCGTAGCCTCTCCGAGCCGTCGCCACCGGCGGCCGCCGACGCCGTCACTGGAAGGGAAGCCGAAGACCCCGAGCTCTCCTCGGCCGCGATCCTACGGCGCTTCTTGGCCCCCGCCGCGGCCGCGGCCGGCTGCGCGTCCACCGCGGTCGGGAAGTTCAGCTTGGCCTTCGCGCCGCGGATCTCGCGTGCCGCGACGTCGTAGGCGCGCGCGGCCTCCTCCGCGGTGGTGTAGGTGCCCAGCCAGACGCGGGCCCCCTTCCTCGGGTCGCGGATCTCCGCTGCCCAGCGGCCCCAGGGCCGGCGCCGGATCCCGCGGTACGCCGTCTTCCGCCCCGGTGGCAGCGGCTTCACCGTCGTCAACTCCTCCCCTTACAAAGAAGCACAAGCCAGTTGTTGCATTAGCAGTCAGCACGCATGCTCTTGCTCGACATATATATACAGGAGGACGCTAGCTACGTTACAAAACCATCTATGTATTCTAACCATTTTTATAGGATATGAGAGAATCAGCAGGCAACATCACACTAGTAACTAGACAAGTTGCATGCGACTCGCTGCAAACCGCGACTAGACAAGTTGATGTCCCATAAAACAAACTACGTCGGTGGCTAGGACGGTAGCTAGCTGTGTACCTGTGAGGCCGCAGGAGGCGGAGGTGTCGGTGGAGGAGGTGGCCGGGAGGCGGGCGCCGGCCGGGAGGAAGTCGGCGATGATCTGTCCGCCGCACATTGTCTGGCTCCTCTCACCGAATTGGCAGGGCGAAATTTCTCTTGGCAGGGCAGAGCGAGCGAGCCAGGTGCTTTCCTTCTCGAGGCCAGGGCGTCGACCGGTGGTCCCTCTCTATATAGGCACTTCGTAGCTGTACACAGGCACAGTAGGTTCCTTCCTCTTCTCCGGAAAAGCAGAGGGCTTAGAGTTTTAAAAAGGACGGGATGGGGCAGTACGCTTCACGTGCGCGCCATAAAATGTAGAGCAGCACAGTGACAGCGGTAACACGGGATCGAGGACGAGTGCGCAGTCGAAGGCTACAGGAGTAGTACGTAGTACTAGTCGCCGGTTGACATGTGTGATGATGGTACCGGAGCTAGCGTTGCGTCAGTAAAGGCTGTACGCGACGGCTGTGCAAAGCGGGAGCAGGGCCGCGTCGGACGGAGAGGCCGGTGGCCGGATCGCGAGGCGGTCTCCGCGGCGAAAAATTCTACTGCGTACCGGTTACACAGTATAGTTTACGTAACGAGCAAAGAAAGCGGTGACACGCGGCATAAATGCACTGTAGAAGAACTGTAGCCCGTATGAAATAATATTTAAAATTGCTTCTACAGTACCGGATTGTACGAAATATATATTTTTAAAATAGCTGCTATAGTAATTTTTGTCTCGTGCCATCGTCTTATTCGCTAGTCGCTAGGTACACGCGGTCACCCGCCCGTGGCGCCGTGAGGGGGCGGTCACACTTGTCGCGCGCCGCGCGTACACGCAGACGAAGCGTACGTACGTGTGACACTGCGTTGAACAAGGTCAGCGCGCTGGCGCGGTTTTGAAAAGGACCGAGGGTTGGTGCCGGACAGCCGGCCCCTCTCATCGCTCCTCCGCCTTCGGTTTTCGGGGGAAAACGGTGGGTCGGACCCCCTGGTTTCGTTCGGACTCGCGCCGTGTGCCGACGCCACCGTTGCCTTTTGCTGCCTTGTTTTTTCCGCTTGTCACGTCACTTTTTTTGTAGCCCCAGTGCGAATGCTGTGACCTGATACATGTGGACTGGGTCGCTACCGGCCGGGTGTACGTGTACCACAGCAGCCCTGCGTGCATGCCTCGTCAAATCCTGCTCAGTCGGTCACCAGCAGGGAGGGGAAGGGTTTGTTTTATTTAATATTTATATATGAGAAAACGTGAATGTGCTAAATAAAGTTTATATTTGAGAATATTTGTATTTATATTTAAAAATATTCGTATTCGCATTTAATAATATTTGTATTCAAGAATATTCGTATTCACATTCGAGACTATTCGATTCGTATTTGATCAGTTTTCGGAGCTTGCGAAAAATTCGGACGAATTTAATGATTCAAATCTTGAATTTAGACGATTTGAAACCGGTAACCGATTAAAACCGGTGAAAACAGGCAAAGCCGCTAGAAATTTATTGTACTGAGATTTGTTACAGAAATAGGAGGAAATCATATTCGATCGAATTAAGTACATATTCGATTCGAATTCGTATCTATTACGATATTCGATTCATATTTAAAAATATTTATATTTATATTTATATTAAAAATATAGATTCGTATTTATATTTAAGACTATACGATCATATGCTATCCGTCTCAATTCCTAGTCACTGAGTGCTACTGTACTGGTACATGAGTATACGACTCCTGCGAGAACTAGTACGTTGGGCAAGCAATTCGCTCTGTTTCGCGTTGCTTGTCATTACCTGGCATTTTTCGTTCAGCTAGTACTGTCGATCTATTGCCAGCTTGCCACTCCCACAAGAAAACTCCAACTGTTACAAATTTTCAAAATACGGCCGGATGCCTCCAAACGAGAGGAAACATAACACATTTGTGAGCCGTGATCTAGGTAGGCGCGGTGATGAGTAGCGCGCGTGACTACTTATCGAAACGAAAACGCGAATGGAGTGCATGGCAGTTGTTCAATGCATCGCATCCCAAGCCGAGTTGAACCAGTACAGATCTGGTGATAGAAAAGTACGTAATTAAAGGACCTGTTCAGCTTTTGTCTTTTACCTTTTAAAAAACGTGTGCCGTTTTGATTGTGTTAGCTCTTTAATAAGATTTTTTTCTATTTTTTCATTTTCTCTGATTCCTTTTTATTTTTCTTTTCTTTTTTTAAGTTAAATGTCTTAGCTAAAGCTAACTGCCACTGCATATTGCCATTTAATTCTTTCTTTCTGTTTGTCTGTCGGCGTAGGCAGCATCGATTGCAAGATATTCCTCCCATCTAGAGTTCTAGACGGAAGACGAAAAGATGCCCGCCTGAATTAGTTTCTTTCTTTCGTTTTCTTTTATATGGAGATCAACAATGTCATAATTATAAGCTGAATTGGTCGGTCGTCTTTTTATTACTGCTCCATTTTGCTATATTTATCCATAACTTATCATTTCGTTATATTTATCAATAGTCCACCATATGTAAACATCAAGAAAACACTAAATTTTAAAAAATAATAATAAGAAATGATCGTACATGGTCTTAGTAAATGACATAACAGAACTACTTAATCACTTCTAAAGCATTTAAGTAGAGATAGTATGTAAAAAAATTGTTATAGCTACACTCTACATTTCTTCATAGACAAATATTGTAAAATAGATACTTTCGAGACCATGAATAAAAATAGTGAAACGGAGGCCGTAGCTACAAACCAGAGCTCCTGACATACTTTAGAAAAAACAATAAGATAAATAGTCCAACTAAGAGTGTTATTTTCTTCGAAGCTAGCGGTTTTTGACGTTTGCTACAGTACCTAGCTTTCAAATGAAGTATTTTTTTTAAAACGGAGTCTACAAGTTAAACGATCTACACATTAAAAGTCTAACATCTGTACCAGCTAAAATTACAAGTGAGTATCTGTCTCTCCGTAATCTGTACCGTAAACAATTAGAACTCAAAAATTTCAGTTAAAAGCCGCTGCAGCCGCGCCAAACATACCCTGAGTTAGAATATACTCCTATTTCAATAACACTACCTAGGTAGCTAGCGCCCATTAGCAGACAGCAACACTGAATCAGAGTAGATTTTTATTTTATCTTTTTGTTTACAGAAAGTGAATACACCCATGTCCTGCATTGGTATATGCAAAAAGAAAATAACAACACTACTACATAACAGTGGTTTTATTTGACAAGGCAAGGAATAAAGGACACACAAGGTTCCAACACTCACTCACCGTGGTTTTATTATTACACTTACTATTTAAAAAAGCTGTTCCAGTACCTGCGGTTGTTGAAAAGAAAATTCCCAAAGGGCCCAAACATGCGGCCTGAACGGCCTAGGTAGAAGTCGACCCAAGGCTCACAGTGGGCTCAGATGATTTAATTCTTCACAGCACCGGTAGATAGGCCTTCTGAAATGAATGAAGGTGGGAGCTTGGACTTGCAGGAAACTGCGAGTCTGTGGCCTTTGCTAAAATGAGCCTGTGCTCCTGATATTACTGCAGGTTTGGCCCGTCGTCATACGTACCTGTATATATTGGTTTTTATTTTTAACTTTTATTTAGATAAAGCAAAAATCATAAGTGTATCACACGTCTCGCTCCTATCTTATGTACGTATCTTTTTCTCACTTTTCCCACCGCTTGAGCCTTACTTCTAGAAACTACTTATTTTTGTCATTACTATTTATTTTTAACCAAAAACCATCGAACACAGTCAAAAATATTGCATTCAATATAAATAGGCCCATAGGCTAACACGCATCGTTTCTCTGCCTGTGGCCCAGTTATGCCCGTCCCAACAAGGCCCCATTGACCTAATGGGCAGCATCTAGGCCTAACACAGGCGGTATGGATCTAGTAGGCTTTTCATCGGCCGCCCATGCCTTACAATTTGCTCATGTCCTACCTAACGGCTCTCTTCAACGCCCTTACTTCCTAGTTCATATATGAACTGGTCTTAAAAAGTTCCTATATGAGCCTGCTGAGGAACCGTTGCTGGAGAGTCTAATCTAAGCGATTTTTTTAGATAGAAGATAGATCAAACATAAAATAATGCAAGAAAATAATAGATTGAACACAAGAGGTTGGAAGCTTCTTTTTCTTTTTTTTATTACTTTCTCCTCTAAAGGTACAAGTTATAATGATTAGGATTCTCTATTTATAGACTAAACCTCAACAGCAGATTTCCGACCACAGAGAAGAAATGATCGGTAGAGCGATTGAGTGGTCGTATCACAACGGGAGGTGACCATAAGCGGTCGTAAAGTTTTTGGGCGAAATTGTAAGACTTCCAACATGTTAACTTTTGTTTGTGACTGTTGGACTTCACCACGCTGCTGCCTAGCGCTTTTAATTAATTAAGAAAGTACCAGGCGACATAGGTAGTACCTGTATTGACCTTCGTTGGCTGCTAATCGATCCACGTTTTCTTCGGCCTCCCTAGATAATTAGAGATTTCGTTTAATATATACCTTCCCTTCCTGCTCATAGACACGATGGCTTGGGAAACTTATCCAATTTTGATCAGTAATATATAAAAATATTAGATTGGTCATGTAATGAAAATGATATAGTTAGATTTGTCATGAAAGTTTTTTTGTGATAATTTTATGTTTTTCACTAACATATTCATATAATGAGCGACAATCAAAGTTGCATGTTTGAGACTATACCAATGTGGAAAACGTTCGTGTATTCTTAAACTGAGTGAGCTGATCAGCCACATTGATACCACACAAAGGCAGCACAACACCACGTGCATGTAATTTGGTCTAGTTCCAAATACTGATATGTATATTATATAATTTGAGCCACAGGAATTGTCTCCCACTCTCCCAGCGTAACCCCTGTAAAGTGTAGATCCTGCAATGTAAGTACCATGTATCTCTATTTTAGTGTTGTAAAAGAGGTTGTGTAACTGTAGTACGCTATTTAATAGAAGTAGAGATCGAGTAACTATACTATATCATTTAACTAGCAGGGTGATCTACGTATTTGTACAATTAAATTATGTTATGTATTATTTACATACATATTGGTATTTGTTGATGTCAGTTGTTTGATTATTTTTCTGTAATTATAATCCTGACAATTTGATTAGCCTTGAGATGTTTGTATGCCGTTAGAGATTTAAAGTTATAAAAAAGCATGTAGCTAGAATACATCTACATGAAACTTAATTGAAATTTTGGTAGAATTTTTTCAGTCAGTGTGGTTCTTAGGGAATTAGGAATGTATATTGTTCAAATACACCTTTTGTTAGAAGCATTTTTTTTAATGCGTGACTCCCATCGTTTCTGCGTTATCTGTTCCTGTGTCTTGTTGCCTTTTGCCCCTTTTGCCTGAGTCTCCCTTTCGTCCTTCAATCTCAATAGGCAATTAATCTTGGGTTGTCTTTACTACTGTTCGTGCTGCTTCTCGTCCACTGCACCTTCTCCCTCGTTGCATATCTTTCCACCAACAATTGAAGCAAAATATTAGTGGATCTTATTGGCCATTCATAAACCTTGTCTCCTCTTCCTTCATCTGACTCATCACTCACGGTATTACATATACATTAATTGATTAGAGCGAAAACATGCCCTAAGGAACCTCTGTGTCAAAGTATAAGTTGTTTTATACTTATGCACAATAATTAAAGAGGTGGCTAAAATATCTTTGTTGTCTTTCAATTATTCTACATTGGAAAAGATATTTATTCATAAGAGTGATAGCATTTATTTATAAAGGGTATAAAAGGAAAACAGCGCACACAAGTGTCTCAACATTATAGAACTACTTATAGCCTTATTCCAAAGTATCATGACTTTTGGCTGGATAACAATGTAGCATTTATTAGCTTTTTTAAATTATTCAATTAAATAAAAAATGAAAAAATATTGTTATATCTTCACAGATAATAAAAAGAAAAAAATCATATTAAAAACCAACATATATCTAAAATAAGTTGAGAAGACTAAAATAATCTATATATTATGATACAGAGGGAGTATGCTTCTAGTAGCAGGCCACTAGTGCAACCCATCAATGTCCGCCATGTACTTCAAATTATGCATCACAAACTAAAAAAAGTTTATAACATGCAACTCGATCACCTTGTGTTGTCAGCTTCTGGAAAAAGTGCGAAACCACGCAGGATAATGCCATCGCTGGCGCCGTTTAAGGGTCTGTTTTTTTTTGGATTTTTAAAAACGGTTTTGACTTTGCTATAGTATTTAATTTTTAAACAAAATATTTTTTAAGGTAAGATATACAAATTAATTATAGTATATATCAAAAGTCAAATATATATACCAGCAAAAATCATAAACAAGTATCTTTTTGTGTAATCTCTATCATAAATAGCTTAAAATTTAAAATTTTCATTAAAAATTATAAGGCATAACCATAAATAGAAAAAAAAAGACAGACCCTTAGTTAATTGGCCACCCGATCATCACTAGGTGCTAGGCGTGCATTACTCTTCTTGCACGCCTAACTGTGCGTGCGTGCGTGCACCACGCCAAAACTGAGCGCAAAAACTGCGTCAAAACTCGCAGCTGTACGCGTCACATCGGCCATATGCATCCATGCAATTGCCGTGTTACATCCATAGGCACTAGCCTTCATAACAAGTACGTCCAAGTGCGCTTCTGACGAATTTAACCCCCCGGCCTGTCTGATGGGGAGATTTAGATGCAGATAAAATAACTCGGTGGTGATGGTGCGATTTGCGGTCAGGCATGCACGCGCGCGGCCGGTTAGCAGCTAGCATAGGGGTGTTTTTTGGCTTCCAAAAGTGACTTTTGACTTTTGCTACAGTACTTAACTTTTAAATTGAGTATTTTCTTAAGATGGGATCTACAAATTAATTGTAGTACACGTTAAAAGCCTAATATCTGTATCAACCAACATTACAAGCGAGTATCTCTCTCTCCGCAATCTCTGTCGCAAACAGCCAAAATTCAAAAATTTCAACCAAAAGCCATAAGCCGCAGCCAAAAAGAACAGGCCCTATAGTATAGTGGAGACACGAGTCGTCGCCGTCGTCGGCCGGCCTGCGCGCGCCTCCGTGGCCCTGAATGCAGTTGAGCATTTTTGGAATTTTAGCTAGGTATGGTGGGTTTCTCTAATTTGCAAACCTAGGACTAAATTTTAGCTAGGACAAGATCCTCAACGCATAATTGGCCACTAAACATAGTATAATCTCTTGTACAGTAACTAAGCAAGTAGTATAAAATCTATGTTATAGTAGTCAAAGTAAAGTTATCAACACTATTCTAGAGACTATTTCAGTTTATCTATTGGAATAGAATATTTAGGTATCAGATCGATTTAGGTGCCCAACGGTGATGATGCTTCCAGATCGGGAGCATCACAGCGACGGGGATAGAGTTGGGACAGGGTTGGGGATGACAAGCACGTGACTGTACATGATACCGGTGAGGAGTACAACTTGTCCTCATCGGCGGAGAGGGAGGCAGTGCGGATGGTTGTAAGGTCGAGGAGACCGACTATAGGGGTTTAAATAGGTGATTCTAAAATTCTCTTTAGCCAAAACTAGGTTTTACATGTGGAAGCGTAAATCAAAATGGTTTTGCATGATTAAGACCTAAATCAGTTAGTCTCAATTAAGTACGCCAACAATCTAAGTTAATGTCAATATTTGCAATCCTAGGGACACAAGCAATCAATTCAATTCTAGGAATTTAAATTGCACAAGGTAAAATACAAGAGAGCAAACCACCATAAGATGACACGGTCTCTTTTTACTGTAGTGTTCATAGACTTGTTGATATCTCCTAATCCACATTGAGGTAAACCTAAACAAATTGGACTAACTCCATGAATTAAGACAACACATCAAATGCGCTAGTAGGAGCTTCTTTCCTCTTCGGGTAGGTGAGTTCTAACCTTCACAAGCATATTGAGCCTCTTCACAAGTTTGTTAAAGAAATCACTAGGCACGACTCCTCCAAGTCGTCTCGGTGATGGCAACCATCAAGAGTAATAAGTCAAACCTCTTGTTTGACCATCACCAAGTGCTACAAAAGTATAAGTGGATACTTAATCCATCTCTAGTTGTAACTAGAGACCTCTCTTCTTGCTCATAAGGTGCAACACGTGCACAATTAAAAGAAGAAGTTCACACTAGTTCAAAAGGATGAAATAGGGTGCAAAAATCTCTCCCAACCGGCTATAGTGGGTATTTATAGCCTCACCAATAAAAACTAGCCATTGGTAACAACTTCCTCCTAATTTACAAATTTAAACATTCCTAATTCCCCAATTAAGACATTACTAATTCCCCAGTTTAGACATTCCTAATCGTCAAATTTGGACATTCTCGAACGGTCACAAATCCACATGGAAACTAGCCGTTGTTCGCAAATTAGGACATTCCGAATTCACTAATTTGGACATTCCTAATTTCCAAAATTTGGACATTCCGAATCCTATAATCAAAATCAGCTCTAACTACATATGTTTTGTCAAAATGTCCTAGAATGAAATTCGGACATTCCTAATTACGAAAAAGGACATTCCTAAACACAATAATAGGATGATTTGCTAGAGCAACCAGAGCGACGGCTAAAATGTCCTAATTCACAAATTTGTGCATTCCTAAGTCCAATTTCAGCACTAACATCTTGGAGAAATGATCATAACTTTTTACTCCTAAGTCCAATTGAGGTGATCTTAGACTTTATAGAAATCTTATTCAAAGGGATACACAATCCATTTGCTTTCATGATGTCAAACATATTAGATCAAGGCAAGAAGCACAACTCCAAGAGCCAACACATGGTCTAAGTCCAAGAAAAATAACATCAAGCAATCTTAGACCATGCTAAAGAAAAATGCATGAACTTCAACAATTTGCAAACTTTAGAATTATGCCACAAGGAGTGGGTGCATGGAGTTCACTATCAGACCTGAAACAACACCTCCGGATCATCTGTGTCAATCACACTAGTTCAAGAAAAGCTAGTGCACACAGCGGTAACATGGATACATATCATGCACAAATGACAACCTTCATTATATAAAAGAGTACGGGGCTTATGGCCAAGTTTACATCATCATGACCCATAAGCCAAACATAAAAGTAAAAAACAATAGAAGATAAAATAAAAGGAGCATCCCAACAAGCCTGCCGACACGCAAATGACAGTAAGACATGGCATATTCATTCTGATCGTCTTCGTAGTTGATGTAGTCCTCCTCTAAGCAATAGAATTTAAGCAAGGGTGAGCACAAAATTTGTACTCCACAAGTTACATGAAAATAATCGAACTAATGCATGCATGGATCATATCAGAGGAAGGCATAATATAGAGATTTGTGAATAAAGCCAATTTAAAGTATATACAATAATTAGATGGAAAAGCTGAATTTTGATAAGTAAATAAACAACAGTTTAATCAAATAATACCATTAGTGTAGGTTCAACCTACCACTAACCTATCCACAAGTATCCCACCTAGACCATCAAACCCAAAAGATCTCATCTTTTCCAGTTTTAAAACAAACCTTTGAAAATAAAGTCTAATATTAACAAACTTTACTCAGCTTGTCTATGACCGTGGGCATGACTATCCATAATAGTTTATACATTCTGTAGAGGTGGTACAATTTTACCCACAAGGCATGATAATCCCATATTGCCACCAGATAAGCGCACTTCCCTTGGTGTGCGACGGAGAGATCATGACAAGACCTTTACAATGCTATATCATCAACCTGGTCACACCACAACTAAGTTTTCACTTCACTAAAGAATCCACTAATTGGAGCCCCCTCTTATTCCATGTGAGACTTCTTATGGCCTACACTACGCTCACATTCAACCTATAGTAAAACCAAGGTTGGGACCCCACAAATTACTTAGCTAGGTCTGTTCTATACCAAACTTGTTGTAGTATATTGTAGCTTTATAGTAGTAGCTCACAGACCGGTCCTTAATTGATTTAGGAATTCTTTCTACATACCCTTTATGCCAGAAAGCACCCACCACCTAACCAACTGCCCAAGTCTAAACCATGTTTTTATATTTTCTTTTAAAACTATTTATACACCTTCTTGACTGACCAAAGTCAAGAATACAAATAATCATTATTTTTCATTTTAAAAGGTTTTCCCAACCTAAAGTCATTCTAGGTATGTCTAAGATTTGCTACAAATTTTCTAGCCAATACTATTATACTAACCAAATTTTGTTCTAAGGTGACAAGGCATATGAGTGATCAACATCAATTTTGGCTATACACAAGGAATTTGGTTTATCTATAGTTTAAATCCATTTTAAGCTATGCTCGAATAAAAGTACGCATGCATGATAATTCAAAATAATATAAATAATTTGAATTACTAGGATCAACATGATGAAAGGTGCAACTTGCCTTGCTCAGAGACTTGGTGATGTGACTTGTCAACGTAGTAGTATTCTCCTAGAACGTCTCAATCTACACATGAAAATAACCAAAGCAAATAAAATCTAAATAAAATCCAACAAATAAAAAGAGGGTAGAAATGCATATTTTTGGATTTTAGATGAATTTAGGAAGAAAAATGGGTTCAATCGGAGTTAGAACAGAGAAGAATGAGCTCTCAGAAGTTTTAATTCTAGGAAAAAGAGGAAGAAAACACTATTCAGCATTTTTTGGATTTTCTAGATATATTTTTCTATAGGAAAATTAGGATTATGATGTCAGCAAGGGTTTTTATTTTGGCTAAACTATTTTTTCAATAGGAAATGGTTTGAGTCACTGATAGGTGGGCCCGAATCTTTTGGCTGGGTCCACGGAAACTTGACTTTGTCCACAGTGGGCCGGGTGCATGTGCCAACTCAGCATGACACACGGGGAGCTGACTAGGTGGTTTTTGATTGTGCGGCTTGACACATGGCAACATGTGGCAGACATGTGCGCTGATGTGGCATGCTATCGGTGGTGGCACATGGATGCCGATGGTCACCGGTGTTCCGACGCTTAGCAGTGGACGGCATGAAGTGCAAAAGCAAGAGGGCGTTGTGGGGATGCCATTTTACCTCAACGTGATGCTTAGAGAGGACTGGAGGTGGCCGATAGCGAGAAGGTGGCGGTGACTATGCTCAGCTCTGGTGAAGATGGTGCTTTGGTGATGTCTTCGCTCAGTGGAGGGGTGGGAGGTGGTTGTGCAGGCACGATGATGCCGAAGACGACAATGGCGAGGTGCGACGTGGCTTGGGGCAATCGGAATTCCTCGTCAAAGCTTCGGCCAAAGCTAGGATAGGCAGTGCACAGCGTTGGAGGGCTTGATAAGTCTAGAGAGTGAATTGGAGGTGGGGCGATGTATGGTGGTGCAAGGAGATGCCGAGGATGGTCTTATATAGACTCGGGGAAGGGGCTTGCCATGGGGGTTACTTGCCAGAGTTGATGGTGGCGCAAATGCGAATAATGGTGCGAAAATGCAGTTTATGGTGATGAAAACTAACTTGGTGAATGCCGGGATGAAAGAGGGTCAATAATGGTAACAAATGCCTAGGGGAAACGGAAGAAAAACTGAAGCATTAAAAGCATTGAGGTGTATCCATGGCGGTCAGCCAGAGGGGGAAAAAGGGAGGAAGAAGGAGGGGCTGATGGGTGCTAGCTAGCAGGAGGGTCCCGATTGTTAGATGGAAGAGAGGGAGGAGGGAGATGAAGGCATTTGACGGGTAGGGCCGAACGGGAGTGATGCAGGCTGGCACGAGAATTGGGCCACGTGGGTCGAGGCCATGTGTCATGTGTGCGGAGGTTTGGGCCAGCCAAGTTTTGACCCAAGAGATTTTAAGGGATTTAATTTCCTTTTTATATTTAAATAATGGCCGCATATTAGAATAAGGCTTAGAAAATAGCAACTAAGAGCAAAAAGATTTAGAAAAATTCTTAAAAATAATACAGCTTAAGATAAACTCAACAAAAATAAAATAAACTTTTCTTGACTCTTAAATAACCAACTAAGGCTTTTTCTTACTCTAGGCTTAAATAAAAGAAAAAGAAAAAGGGAAAATGAAATCCAAATAAATTTAAATATATTTAAATAAATAAAAACTAAAATTTTGGAATGCTACATTCACCCATTTGTAAAATATATTTTCAAACTATAGTTACATGCTATAAGGATTAAGGATTAGATGCATGGGCCTCAACTGTTTGGAAAATACATTTGCAAACAATAGCACTATACCACGGAGAGTTAGAGTAAGATTGATTGAGATATCAATGCATGATGAGACTCAAACTACTAGACAAAACCCCTCTTAATAGTATAACAACCTAAACTAGCAATCTGGTTTTCCAACCAAGCGCCAAGACCGGTAAAAGACGAAGAACACATTCTTAGTCTATGCTAATTATAGCTTTGCTTTGAGCATTCACTTAGAACTTTCACTTAATGATGATCATCTTCTCTCCAAGTCTATATCCTTGTCTTGTTCATCAACACTTGATGAATTCTCTTCGCTTTGGGATCTTGTATTGATGTTCATCAACATATAATGACATCCTTCATCGCGAACCTTGACTTGATGACCATGAACACGTGATGCCATTCAAATTCTTCTCCATTATGGGACTTAACCTATTTCACCAACTCATGAAAAATATTAGTCCTACACATCCGATTATCATTAATCAACAAAATAGATCATTAACACATAATGGAGGGACTAGATTCTTCAATTTCTGTCTTGTTAGTGATTGATGACAACCCGACCGTAAATAATTGAATTTAAATCAAGATGAGTATATTACAACTACAAAAGCTTCATATAATCAAATGATGTGTGTTAAAGTAAATATCATCAATATATGTTGATAAAGAGTATGGATAATACTAGGAAAACCTCAAAACATAGAGTGAAATCTCCCTAAAAGTGTGCATATAAGAATGTGTATGAAAGATGTATGCACATGTTCAAGTTAAAACTTTTGTGGAGTTAACCTTATATTTTGGATATGAGAAATACCACAAGATATAAGAATATGAAATCAGATATATACCTCCAAAGATTTTCATCTTTCCATCCAAATGAGACTAAGTAGTATCATACTTAACAAACATGTTAGTCTCACATTTAGATTTGTCATTGATCACCAAAACTAAATTAATGGAGCTTGAAGTTATAACGATTCGAGAGGAGGGAGAGTACATGCGGCAGCATGACAGCTAGAGAGGAGGAAGTGGAGCACACCTAATGGCGGGAATGGTGGATCTGGTGGCATCAGTGTTGGGGGCAAGATCCATCGATGAGGATGGTGGGATTTGGCGGTGCCGATGTTGGGGGTGGAGAGATTCATTGGCAAAGAGGCTCAAGATGGCTCCAAGGTCAGGACGGATAAGAAGGTGGTGGCACTATGTCTACCATTGACGACAACGACGATGCACCACTGACGATGACAAGCCTTGATATCTTGGGCGTGGGATGAGGAGGGAGATGGGGAAGGGGTGCATAGCAAGAAGAATGATTTTAGATTCATACTAATGTCATGTGGGGTGATCTGGTGTAGAGCCTCAAAGGGAGGGAGGTTAGAGGCCTGCTCCAAAGAAAAATTTCCACCTCTACTCTTAAAAAGGAGAATATTGCACTTTAGCCCCCTGAACTTGTGGGGTTATGCCACTTTACCCGTTGAATTTGCATTTTACTTTCATAGCCCCTGAACTAGTGTTCGTTTGGACCGCAGGTCCATTGGCCGTTTGCTAATGGAAAATGCTGAGCTGGTATAGCACAAGGCTAATGTCGTAGGGTTGGGCTCGATTGCGGGGGCATAGTGCTAAGTCGGCACAGTGCCCTCTTCTCCCTTAGAGTGCGATAGAGGGCACAATGCCCTCTTCTCCCTTGGAGCGCGATAGAGCAGTGCATGGAGGGCACGGTGCGACAGCGGGTTGTCAAGGCTAGGCTCTGGTGACATCGTGTGCATGGCGTGTTCCCCAGGATTGCGAAGCCGTGCACATAAGAAGGTGGAGCGGCTCGAGGAGGCTCCATAGGGATTACGGGGGCAACATCGGTAGGGTCGACGGAGACGAGGAAGACGAAAAATTGATGCCCAAGCACGCCATCCTATCCCGTTTGGCACTCCTTCCACCTCTTCCATCCAACCACAACACCGTTGTACCCCCTTCATCGTCCCCAATCCAACGAACAGCCGCCACTGCTCCAAACTACGACGATAAACATCCCAAATTCATTGTTAATTCAATTCCTCTCCCAAAATTGACCATGCCATCTTACTTCATTACGGTCCTATTAGTGCCACTCTCGATGCCGCGCCAAGTCGTCCATGTCACAGGGTGTGCTACATCACACTGAACTCGAAACCCATGTCCTTCAGTCATCTGTCTCGCCGTAGAGTGCCATTGTCATGGCCGCCGCCACTGCCGTTGGCTCTTCTCCGCCACCCTCATTGCCAACAGCCGATACCCCTAGCATCTCCATGTGAAGCGGTGTTTGTGCGCTCGATGCCATAGCCAGAGGTCATTGGATGTGATGGTGACGACTTTGTCCCCTTCGAGTCTGATGGACTCTTTGACGCCTCGATCCGATCATGTTTGTCGTCCCCATTGCCTCACGTAGACAAAAAAGTGTTTGTCTTGCTTGGGAACGCGCCGTGCTCACATCTTCGTGGAACTCCATCGTGGCAGCTTGCTGCTGCCCTCGCCCTAGCCTCCTCTGCGTCGGCTATGAGAGGGAGAGAAGTATTGTGCTCTACTTTGGCACTGTACTACACACCAGCTCAACGTTTTTTTGTTAGCAAACGGTCCAAAAGACATGTGGTGCAAACGAACGCAAGTTCACGATGTTGAGAAAGTAAAATATAAGTTCAAAAGATAAAGTGACTTAACTCTACAGGTTCATAAAATTACGGTTAATTTTGTCCTTAAAAAATGAGAATGAGGCAGATCAACCCAAACCCTTTGACCAAAAAGTACGAAAGAGCAAAAACAAAAGACCCCAGTTTGAATCCAACCAAACCAACCCAAACGACCAATTAATGGCTTCTCCAGCCAAACATGTGCGTCCATGATCCGTATAGCCTCTCCAGCTCGAGTGCTTGACCTACACGCACATTCCCCGCCAACTTGATTGCATTCTTTCTTCTTCCACGCGCTTTTTCGAGACACAAAAAGCTCTCACTCACTTGCTCAACACAAATTAATCCAAATCAGTTATCACTTGTCAGTTTCTCCGAGAAATTACCACGAAGCTCTCTCTCCTCTTCACCTATAAAATGGTCACTTCACTTGTGATCACCACCTCAAACACACGCAGTACAACACACTTGACACATAGCTCAGCTAGCTAGCCACCATGGCCGTCTACTACGACACCGCCCTCTCTATTATCCTTTTGCTGTCCTTCTTGGCTCTCTCGCTCTCGGACGCGCTGCCGTCTACGCCGGTGTCGCCGTCCGCTGCGTGCAACGCCACGACGGACCCGACGTTCTGCCGGATCGTGCTGCCGCCGCACGGCACCAGCGACCTCTACACGTACGGCCGTTTCTCGGTCGCCAAGTCCCTCGCCAGCGCCGACAAGTTCGTCGGCCTCGTCGACCGCTACCTGGCCCGCCACCGCGGCCTCTCCCGCAGCGCCGTCGGCGCGCTACAGGACTGCAAGCTCCTCTCGGTGCTCAACGTCGACTTCCTCTCCGCCGCCGGCTCCGCGCTCAAGAGAACGGACACGCTGCTCGACCCGCAGGCCGACGACGTGCAGACGCTGCTCTCGGCGATCCTGACTAACCAGCAGACCTGCCTCGACGGCCTGCAGGCCGCGTCGGCGGCGTGGTCCGAGCGCGGCGGCCTCGCCGTGCCGATCGCCAACGGCACTAAGCTGTACAGCCTCTCGCTGTCGCTCTTTACTAGGGCATGGGTGCCCACGGCGAAGGCGCCCAAGGGCGGAAAGAAGCCGCACCACGGCCACGGCGGCGGGAAGGCGCCCAAGAAGGCGCCGGCTGCCGCGGCGGCGCACGCGAGGAGGGGCCTGTTCGACGCGACCGACGAGGAGATGGTCCGGCGGATGGCGATCGAGGGGCCCGAGAGCACGGTGGCCGTGAACGGGGTGGTGACGGTGGACCTGAGCGGCGCCGGGAACTATACGACGGTCGGAGATGCCGTGGCGGCCGCGCCGACCAACCTCGACGGCAGTGGCGGGTACCACGTGATATACGTGCTCGGCGGCGTCTACGAGGAGAACGTGGTGGTGCCCAAGAGCAAGAAGTACATCATGATGGTCGGCGATGGCATCGGGCAGACGGTGATCACCGGCAATCGGAGCGTTGTCGACGGCTGGACGACCTTCAACTCGGCCACCTTCGGTGAGTGCATATCCGTACAACCCATTACTACGTTCTATAAGAACAACTAGGCACATAAGCGCGGCGCCACGCCGCGCTAGCTACCGTGTGGACCGAAGTAAAAGAGACGAAAATTCGTGAGACGGTTCTTTTTAAAAAATCGAGAACGGGTGCGTAATTTCGGAGGAACCAAAGGGCTTTTTTGCAAAAAAAAAAGGGAACCGCAAGGACCTGTACGTAACTAAAGAAGGACCTATACATAATTTTGGAAACCACGGGTTACTATCGGTAAATTGGAGGGTGTTTTCTGTAAAAAAGGCGGGGACCATTTGCGAAGCGGGACCTATTTGCGAGAACGAAGGACCGCGGGTTGCTATCGGTAAATTGGAGGGTGTTTTCCGTAAAAAAAAACTGGCAGGGACCTGTTTGCGAGAAGCAGGGACCTATTTACGAGAACGAAGGACATGTACGCGATTTCGCAAAACACAGGAGGTTTTTCGTAAAATCGCACGTAGGGAGTTTTTTACAAAATCGCTGATGTGGCCACGCTCGATGGGCCGGAACCCCCCGGATATAATAAGGAGATTATACAACCGTTGACAAATCATCCTCGCACTTCGATTGTCAAGCCTTTTGGACGTTTAGGAACAATTTATATTTAGAAACCGGCAAATGATTCTGGAGTATCATGAAACTATTCTTTACCACACATCTACTCCTGACAGTCCTTCCGTTCGTTTCTAAGTGACGGTTTTCGAATCCGTGATCAAATTTCCTAACATTTGATCATCAGTATGTTGAAAATTATCTATATTGGTTATATAAAAGCTCTATTACTAGATATGCCAATGAAAGTACTTTTATAATATTATAATTCTATTAACTTACAGTAGTATAAAAACTTATAGAAGTAATAGTCAAAGTCAGCCTCAAAGACCGTGAAAAGTTAATAACATAATTTACAAAGGAACAAATGGAGGATGATGCTCCATCTGATCACAAAAGAATGATGTCTTAGAATGCATGCAATCAAACCTTATTAATTTGGAACAGACATATTATATAAAATATATGACTTAGATATATGAAAATGATACGTGTGGATTTGTTATAAAAATATAGTTCATAATATTGCACTTATATAACTTTTTTCGAATATATAATAAGCGAATTTATCTTGTTAACTTTGAAAAGTAAAAAAAAACATCACTCTTTTTGTGACTAGAGTTAGCATTTATTTAGACATGAAGATACTTATTCTGTGTATGGTGACAATTAAAATGACAACATATTTCTGAATTGAGGTGGTAAAAATTGTAAAAAGTAAAACCACAACAAATATTTGAGAATTGGTGGTAAATATGTGAGATAAAATAATTATCCTTTAAGCGTTAGATAAAATACATAATTTGTTAGATTTGATGTTATAGGAGACATGGACCAAAATTGGGGCCTAGCTAGAAACTAGTGGCCATTTGTGAGCTTGCACTTTCATTTAAAAATAAAACAATCAAATGGAAGTATGACGCCGGGCGTGCTTTCGCTTGCAAATGGATAGGGAGGATGAAACCTAAAACGTCGCTTTTATTAGTTTGGTCCCATGCCATGTTTCCGAGGGAATGAGTTGCTCTGTCTCCAATATCTCGATGCTGTGGTCTCATCGTGTGTGTACATCATCATGCATGATCTAACACAGATATGATTTTGATCATGTGTGTACATCATCATGCATGATCTAACACAGATATGATTTTGATCATGTGTGTACATCATCGATTCATCATGCATGATCTAACACAGATATGATTTTGATATATAGTTGGTACCAAGCTTGTGAAAGAGCAAGCCCACGCTCTATGTAGTTCGACTTCCACTCAGCTCTCCCTTGTACCTAACTGGAAAAGTGCATGCATGCATGCATGCACACATCTTCACTTCGCAATAACATGTCAACCATCGTGCGTATGTAGTACTGTTTAGGGGATGTCTACTCCTAAGATGACTTTTACTTTTTAAGTAGGGTGTCGATAAATATTACCTAGATGTTTTTTTTTCTAACTATTATTTAGATTTATAACCATTAGATTAGAGATCTAACAGACATGAATTCTTCTCCCACCCCCTCTAAAAAAAATCTCTCCCTCATCCAAAAAAGGGGACCGCAGATCTGGATGATTGTTAGAAAGAAAACATCTAAATGATATCTAGACACACCTTTTTAAGTATACATCACATTTTCAACTATCGGATGAATTTGGAATCAGTCACACACATCAGGACGGATGCAGGATAAAAGGTCATGGAAGTTATTATAAACTTATAACACTAATTTGTAGTGTGTAATAAGAGGATCATATGCTTATAAAGGGGTTATATGGCTGGACTGAAGGGTATCGGTACATCGTTCACATTTTTTTGAAACCAGATTACCAAGTTTCATTAATGAAACCACCATTACAGCAGTCTAAGAAAGCATGTACATCATTCACATGAAAAGAAATCGTATCGGAGGCATGGTTATGAAAATCGCCAAAAACGGTTCCACCGGCCACCTTCGGTTAAATTACAAATCGATCTTAAATATTTCGTTTTACATGTATAGGACGGCAGACAACAGAGATGGGGTGAATGGAGCCTTTAAATTTTTTCTCCAAATATTCATAAATTCTTTACTTCGATAGCTACAAAACTACGAAGATCAGGAAGTGAAGGGCACTTGAAAAACCAGAGAGGCACAAAACTCAGATTGACCAGATCAGAGCACAACTTAATCGAGATAAGACCACTCGACGGAAACACAATGTGGTCGATTGTACTACTGATCGAAAAGGTTTCCGCCGGTCAACCAAACTGAACACCAGTAGTCAACAGAGAAAAGCAACATGGTCGAAAGACAGACAACGTGATCAAAGGGCAGACAACGTGATTGAAGCAGACAACGTGATCGAAGCCAACGTGGTCGTAACCATCGTGGTCGTAACCAACGTGGTTGTAACCAGCGTGGTCGAAATCAACGTGGTCGAAACCAACGTGGTCGTAACCAGCATGGTCGAAACTAGCGTGATCGAAACCAACGTGGTCGTAACCACAGTGGTGGAAACCAACGTGGTCGTAACCAACGTGGTCGTAACACAGTGATTGAAACCAACGTGGTCGTAACCAGCGTGGCGAAACCAACATGGTCGAAACCAACGTGGTCAAATGCCAATGTTGTCGAAGACCGACGTGGTCGATACCAACATTGTCGATATCCAATGTGCGGTCCAAAGACTAGCGTAGTTTAGGACCAATGAGTGGTCGAAAACCAGCGCTTGTTAAAGACCGACGTGATCGCAAATTACATGGTCGAAGACCAATGTGGTCGACACTATCGTAGTCAATGACCAAGGTGCGCACAGAAAACACATGCAGTTGAAAACCAGTATGTGGCCATAACAGTTCAGAATGTGACCGAGAGATCTACGACCATTGAGCGATCAAAAATAGATGCGGTCGTAAACGACTAGATGTTGCAGAGAAGGTGCGCGACCACAAGACTTAGGACCATTGGACGATAGAAAGCAGATGTGGTCATAAACGACTAAAAGTACCAGAGGCGCCCGACCACACTACTTAAGGCCATTGACGAGATCAGTTGTGGTCGTGAACGACTTGAAGTAACAGAAAAGGTGTACGACCACCAGATCTAAAAACATCAAATCTTTTGATTCAGAGATCAAATGGCCTCAGAAAATTTGTACGCAAATAACTTAAGATCTTAGGAAGCTAATCCAATCTTAGATTAAAAACTTAGTAAACGAGTTGAGACCTTTTTGAGATTTGATTAAAGGCGCACAAGAACAGAGACTTGAGATCGAACAGATGAACTAACCATGCTCGTGGGAATATAATAACCAAAATGGCTTTGCGTTCAATCCCACATGTCACAGCAAGCAGCTACATCGGAGAAATCAAATCAAAACTTTGGATCAAGAAAAGATCAAGAGAGAAGAAAACGATCCCAAAACAGAGCAGTCATGAGGCGTGGTCGAAGACCGTCGAGCACTCGTAACCGACTGCGGTCATAAACAACTCGAAAGGTAGTAGAGGCACACAACCACGAGATATACGACCATCGAGCAATCGGAAACAAGTGTGGTTGAAATCAGACGCGATGCGATCTGAGTCTTGACCGTGGTGGAAACTGGAAGCCGTGGTAAATGATTTGGAAGAACAGAGAACGCATGACCGCACGACCGCAAAATCTAAAATCCACATATCTTTTGATTAAAAGATCAAATGGCTATGAAACTTTGTACACAAATTGCTTAAGGTCTCAAGAGGCCACTCCAATCTTGAATTGAAAACTTATTAACCAGATTGAGACCTTTTTGTGATTTGATCAAGAACACACATGAACTGAGTTCAAGAACCGAAGTCATTGATCAGAACCACTCGTGGGTCAAAGAGAGCCAAGATGGCTTTGGTTATATTCCCACATGTCACTGCGATTCAGAGCATCAACGAGATCAAGCCAAGAACAACTAGGCATCAAGAAGAGAGAGAAACAAAATAGAGAACACCGAGGAAGAACCAAACCGAAAACTCAAAACAGAGTAAACTCAAACAGAAAGATACACAAAAGAGTAGACCAAAGGTTGTTGGATTTCTCACTTGAGAAAGATACCTAACATCGGGTTTTACTCATGCACGCTTCTCAAAGTAGCTTACATGTGGCCCCAATGACTAGTCATCAAGCCTTTCACGCGTTCAGATCCCACCGAACCATACTTGCTTGCAAACGACCCAAGTCACTTGGCGCACCACGTGTTTCTCCTCGCGCATGACGCCATTCGACATCCTTGACCGTCTGGACCTCGACTCCTTCCTAAGCCTAGTCCCGGCCCACCTCGCCGTTGCCCGTCATGTCTACCTCCGGTAGCTCCTGCTCCGATTTCTCGTCATCCCGGCTTGCAACCACCTCACCAGCCTTGATCATCTTCGGCGTCTCCCTGACCGTTCTGGACCTCAACACCTCCCTGTGCCTAGTCCTGGTCCATCTACGCCTCACCATGACCTAGCTCTGAAGTCCTGCAATCAACACCAACAAGCAAACTATCACGTAGCACCGCACCATACATAAAGATCATCCATTAGCACAAATAAAATATATGCACATAAAATATTGATTCTAATCCTAGAACCAAGCAATAACCTCATGTGCACAAAGCAACAAACACCCTAGTCAACCTTGACCAAAACACCAATAATTCCAGTGAACAAACTCAGCACAATGACTGGTCTGATATGACTTACGAGTACTCGGATGCACAAGAAAAGAAGTACTCGTAGCCCACAAGATCCTTGCAGCAGCCAACGACCACACTGCAATCTGCTACGACCATGTAGCAGACGCTACGACCATCAAATGCACATGCATACAGAATGATATGACTATCGCTCACATTCAGCAGAAGCCCGACTGCTTACGACCGATCGCTATGACCATCGAACACACAGATCGCTACGACCATCGAGGAGACAAGATACGACTACCGCACAGATCGCTATGACTACCGCAACGATTGCTACAACCACCGCTTACATTGGCTACGACTATCGATCACTACGGTTTATGACTACCAACAATACAACTTACGACTGCCGATCACGACCAGGCAGTAAGCTACGACCATCGATCACCAGGCTACGACTTCGATCACTAGGTTTTACGACTACCGAATACCACAGCCTACGACCATCAATCACGACCAGACAGAGCTACGACCATCGATCGCAGGCTACGACTATCGATCACACAAGTTCGTTCAGGCACTCCGTGGTTGTTCTACCGATCTGACCGTCTGACCACTTAGTCGTACACAGCCGATTGAATCGACCAGACCTGTCGACCACCAAGTCGTAAAACCAGAAGTCGTAGAGTCTGCCAACCACCAAGTCGTAGAAAGCAAACTTCTGCAGAAACATCAAAAACCAAACTCATCCTCTACACAAACTCTAATCCAAAGGTCAATTACTTATCACAACTATGGAGTGACCTCCACATGGTCTCATAACATAGAGTTAGACTGATTTAGGACCGATTTCAACTAATTTTATTTGAAAATTTTCAGTCCTACCAAAATTTTCTGAAAATCTATCAAGCCGGCCGGTCGTATTGGACCCTTGTAAAAATTTAAAATCGGTTTTGTTTTCCCTGATCAGAGGTCCTTAAACCTTGTCACGAATGAATTCTGACTTTGACGATCAATCTTTTGCTTGTATATAACTATATATACGCATTCAGCTGTGGTTGGGCAAGGTTTCGTGGCGATGAACATGACGTTCCGTAACACGGCCGGGCCGTCGAAGCACCAGGCGGTGGCGCTCCGGTCCGGCGCCGACCTGTCGACGTTCTACAGCTGCAGCTTCGAGGCGTACCAGGACACGCTCTACACGCACTCCCTCCGGCAGTTCTACCGCGGCTGCGACGTGTACGGCACCGTCGACTACGTGTTCGGCAACGCCGCCGTGGTGTTCCAGGACTGCACCTTCTACTCCCGCCTCCCAATGCGGGGACAGAGCAACACCGTCACGGCGCAGGGCCGCTCCGACCCCAACCAGAACACCGGCACCTCCATCCAGGGCTGCGCGCTCGTCGCCGCCCCCGAGCTCGCCGCCAACGCCGCCTTCACGACGCTCACCTACCTCGGCCGGCCCTGGAAGAACTACTCGCGCACGGTGGTCATGGAGTCGTACGTCGGCGTGCTCGTCGACCCCGCCGGGTGGATGCCGTGGGCGGGCGACTTCGCGCTCGACACGCTCTACTACGCCGAGTACAACAACTCCGGGCCCGGCGCCGACACCAGCCGCCGGGTCAGCTGGCCGGGCTACCACGTGATCGGCAACGGCACCGACGCCGGCAACTTCACCGTCAATAACATGGTGCTCGGGGACAACTGGCTGCCCAAGACCGGCGTGCCCTTCGCCAGCGGGTTGAAGTACTGATCAAAGCTGAGATTAACTATATTGTATTAATCACAGACACATTATATATATTGGAATAATTAGTTGAGATTGATTGTAAATAAAGTGGAATAGTGACATGTAGAGAGAAATATAAAGGATAAGTGGAGATATAGTAGTAGTATTGTGTGAGGATGGCTACTTTTGCTATAGTTAGCTCTCTTAATATACTAGTAAAAATAATAAAAAAAATATATTATGATAGTATTTTTGCAAGATAAATTTAATGGTATTGTTTTCGTATAGTCAATCTATATACTTTAACATATATTAATAGTTAAAACTTGACCGTATAAAACTCACAAAAATTTACATTTGTGGACAGAAAAATATTTTAACATATATTAATAGTCAAAAGTTAAAAAAATTGACTGTACAAAATCCACGACGATCTATATTTGTGAACAAAGATTTTACATGAAAGCTAATTATGGCTAGAGGTGGGAATTGGCCGTGCGCAGTCTTGCACGCCCGCACTCCACCGCTTTCGTCGCTTCGTCTTGCGTCTTGCGCTCGGCCCGATCATCTCGTCGTGCCGTGCCGCGTGGCCCGTCTTATTTTCGGCCAGGCCCAAGCACGCCCAAAGCCCGCCGTCTTGGGCGTTCGTGCCATGCCAGCCCAAGCCCAGCCCAAAGTAACTATACACGACGAAAGCGATGGCAACAATGGTAGCGATGGCCGCCATCTTCCTTTCTCTTATACTTGTCTTATTAAAAACATACTTAAAATTCGATACTATTGTCTAATGCCATTCCACCTCCGAAGTTGGTCATCTAGTCCAATGGTATGCATATCTTGGTGCAAATTGGACTGTGGCGTACGTGAACATCTAGCTCATCGTCCAACAATCTAGTATAGGGCTGCCCAACTAGTCAATAGAAAAGCTCGAATGCTTGAATTGTAACATAATGGTTACATAATGGTTAATTGTAACATACGTGGGGTGGTTATCTCATCAAATACTCGAATTAAAAAGGCAGTCGGTGAAGGGAGCTATGTTAGAATTAGAAGCGCATGTAGTAGTAATTTGCTTACATAAAATAAAATCACAATGGGGGTGAGTTATGTTGTCAAATTATAATATATATTAGAATATATTAATTTGATTGATCTTCTCCAGCAGTCCAGCCCTACGATTTTATACAAAGAAGCAAGAAAGTCATGAGGATGCGACCTAGTGCAAAAATAAACTCGGCCTAAATCACAGCATATCTCAGTCACTTTTTTCATTCATTATATTAAGATCCAACAATCCTCATCTTTCTCCTCATCTCATATATATATATATACACACACACACATCACACATTCACATCTGCAAACCCTAACTCAATCTTCAAATTTGGCATTCTAAGGACTGCTCCATACAGATGTACATGTCACAACGGATGTATATGATCTTTTCGTGATAAAATTAGAATTTACGAGGACTAGAACAAAAGAAATCAAAATAGATAAAAACATATTCATAGATTTCAGAAAACTGAAGGACTAAATCGCAAAAATATCTAAAACCTAACGCTAAAATCATTCGCCGCCACCCCAACTCATTCCTCCCCCGATCTGGCGCCTCCTCGTTCCTTCTCCCCTCCCATGCCGCCTCATCCCAGATTTCCCAGCGCCCCTCCTCCCGGTCGCCCCTCCTCCCCGCCCCCTCCTTCCCTTCTCCCGGATCTCACCCGCCCCTCCTCCCGGTCCCCCCTCCTCCCACAGTCGCCCCCTCCTCCCAGGCTCCTCCGCCCCTACTCCCTAGATCTCCCACGCCCCTCCGCCTCCTTTCCCTCTCCTCCCAGCACCCCTCTCCCCAGTAGCATCCTCCTCCTCTAGCCGTCCCTCCTCGGCTCCTCCCAGTAGTCCCTCCTCCCCGTGAGCCCTCTCCCCGGACATCCCTCCTCCCACCGTCCCCTCCTCTCCCGCCGCCTCCCACCTCCTCGGCTCCTTCCCGAGCGACGGCGACCTCGACTACTCCGACAATGAGCCTACTAGCGGCGGATGCCCGACAACGAGTTCATCATCGATGGCTGCCGTCGCCGAGCGTCTTCGCGCCGGAGACGCTGCGGCCACACCGCTCCTCCTCCTGCGGCCATCGTCCACCCGTCCGACTGTCCGAGCTCCGGTGACCGGTACACCTCATTCCCCTCTACTCCCTCTCTTTGCTCTATGATGTGTGATGGGTTGTGGCCTTGTGGGGAATCTGGGATGACCGAGAGATGTCGACGGGAGGGGGGACTGGGGGAGGCGAGGTAGAGGCCGAGGCGGCCGGCCATGGGCGTCGGCGTGCCGCCATCCATGCCCATGCTTCCGTGCTCCCGTGCTGCGCCGGTCCAAGCACGCACGATTCACCGTCTTGCCTAACGGGCTGGTTTTCGAGCCCGGCCGGCTCGGCGTTCGTCTTGCAGTCTTGACGGCCCGCCACGTGTCGGCCGGGGCGTGTTTGGGCCGTCTTGGGCCGGCCATGCTTTGGGCTGGCCCAAAAAAGCACGACCCAACTCCCAGCTCTAATTATGGCTTACAACCTAACTCTGCGGTGCTTTTGTTGTTTTGCCTTTGTTTTTAATTTCCATTGACTGTGATTCTGCATAACTTTCCTGGGGGAAATAAAAGGGAGTGTCTATACAACATTCGACTATTTTTTTAAGACAAAAATAGTCAGATTTTAGGATGTTGGATGGTGATCCAACGTTCCAGATCTTTTTTGGAGGGGTGCTTATATGAGATATTATTTTTGGAGAGGGTACTTACATGAGTGGATCCGTTAGATAGAGATCCAACGCCCCCAGATCATCTGACTATTTTTGTCTTAAAAAATAGTCGAATGTTCTATAACACTTCCCAAAATAAAATAGTTGTGGAAGTCAACTGTTCAGATTAATCCAACCTAGCTGGCTAGAGCACTATAACGTCTTTCTTTTTCTTTTTGTTTTTTTTTAAAGAAACCGGGATCCCTCCTTTATCAGCATTGTGTGGAGTTGGTAACTTTTCCTAGATGTTCGATCTTGTGTTGTGACACATAAAGTTACTACACATATACGAGGAGAGCTAATCGTGGTTAACAGCCTAAATTTGCAGTGCTTTAATTTGTTGTTTTGCCTTTGTTTTTCTGTGCGATCGGTAAAAAGCGTCTCTCAATAAGAATATGTTTCGAGCTGTAGGGACATGTGGATTCTTATGATGCGAGCAAATCGGAAATAGTCAATGAGAAGTTAGAAGCATCAGGAATTTTATACATCTTCAACCCTCTAGCACCACTACAAAAGAGGCTATACTGGACGACTATATTATAAACGGTTCATACGGAATCATCTATGCTTAAACTATCACAGACGATTTATACTAACAACCATCTGTGATATTTTCACAGACGGTTATTAACATAAACCGTCTGTGATAATTGAGATAGCACAGACGATTCGTGTTAATAACCATCTATGAAAGTTACGAACATCACAGACGATTCATACAACCGTCTGTGATATTGTGGACATCATAGACGGTTTGTATGAATAACTGTCTATAAATTATCACAGACTGATAATGTCGTATCACAGACGGTTTGTGATTGGAACCGTTTGGGATAATCTGCGCTATTAAATAGCGGGCGTATGTGGTCTGGACACAGATCTGTCTTCATTGCGCTGCATCGGTGGAGCTAGGCGGCCAACTTTGGGGTGTTTGGTGAAAACATATCACTTGTAGATCTATATACGTCTTCTTGGTGATCAGAGGTTAGTACTCAATTGATTCTAATAACTTATATGCTTTGTAATTGAAATAGATGATAGTTAGGTTTTTGTTTAGATCTAGCTAGCAAGCTAGGTTTAGAAAGATAATAGTACTTTGCTCAATTTCAGAATGGGTAAGTACTCCTAGTTTACTTTAATATATTCTTGCTTAATATTATTGTGTCATGAATACGTGGCTAGCTAGCTAGCTACCTAATATAGATATGTATAATTAAGTATAGCTAGTCAAATTTGCTATAGTAGCGCTAATAATCTAATTTGGTACCCATTTGTTACATGTGTAGCATAGATGGATCGAAGCTAGATGTACATTGAGAACCATATGAGTGAACAATACATTAATGGTGTGTCTCCTTTTAGAAGAGCGATCGAGCTGGATATGTTGAAAAAGGGGATGGAATATATGTATTGTCCATGCATTAATTGTGATAATCTAAAGATGTTTAGCAACTTAATGCAAATCAAAGCTCACTTGATTCGAAGGGGTTTTAGAAATGGGTATAAATGTTGGACCAATCACGGTGAAGAGAAGATTACACAAGAAGATAGTTATGACATCGTCGAGGGAGACAATGATATGACGATTGTGGACTGTGTTTTCGATGAGGATAGGTCACAGGATCAGATGCTACGTGATGCAGAAGGGAACTATAGTGAGAGAGAGTTCGGTAAATTCAAGGGCTTGATGGAGGGGTCAGAGAAACCTTTGTTCTCAGGCTATAAGCCGCAATACACGAGGTTGTCATCCGTTCTAGAACTGTTGAAACTGAAGGCAACCAATGGTTGGTTTGACAAAAGTTTGACGGTATTGTTAGGTCTCTTAGCGGACATGCTTTCAAAGAAAAATGTGTTGCTGAGAACAACCTACCAAGCCAAGAAGATTTTTTGTCCATTGGGAATAGAAGTAGAAAAAATGCATACATGTCCGAATGATTATATCCTCTACCGTAAAGAGTATGCTAGCTTACATATTTGTTCGGTGTGCAAAATATACCGGTACAAGCGTAAAAATGACTTCGATGATGGGATGGGCATCGAGGTGAAGCAAGGACCTCCTGCTAAGGTGTTGTGTTATCTTCCTGTAATTCCCCGTTTGACGCGTTTATTTGCAAACCGCAAGGATGCATGATTGATGCGTTAGCACTCGGAGCAGCATAAAACAGACGGAATGATAAGACACACTGCTGATTCTGTCCAGTGGAGGAACATCGATGGGATGTTTGTGGACTTCGGTGTGGAACCGGGGACTATAAGGTTTGGGTTAAGTACAGATGGAATGAATCATTTTGGAAACATGAACAGCTGACATGGCACCTGGCCCGTGACTCTGTGCATGTACAACCTTCCTCCTTGACTGTGTATGAAGCGAAAGTATAATATGATATCACTACTTATCCAAGGGCCGAAGCAGCTTGGGAACTATATTGATGTGTACCTCGCACCATTGGTGGAAGATCTTGCAGTACTGTGGAACGAAGGAGTATATGTATAGGATGCGGACAAATGAGAGAACTTCACTCTATGCGACATGTTGTTTTGCACCATTAATAATTTTATTGCCCTTGGTAACCTGTCAGGGTTGAGTACAAAAGGAGCCAAAGCCTATCTGCACTGCTTAGATTATACCGAGAATGTGTTGTTGAACAACTTGCGTAAAATCGTGTACATGCGTCACCGTAGGTTCTTTCCAAAGTATCACCTATACCGCAAGATGAAGAAACAATTTGACAAAAAAAAGAGGATTACTCACTACCAAGGCCTTTTAGCGGGAAAAAGGTTTATGATATGGTTAAGGATATCGATGTTGTGCTTAGAAAGGGACATAAATTGAGGACCTGTCGAAAGAACATGTGAAAGAAGAGGTCAACATTTTGGGACTTGCCTTATTGGGAGCACTTAGAAGTTCGCAATTGCATCAATGTCATGCACGTAGAGAACAATGTATGTGACAATTTGATTGATCTCTTACCGAACATTCCTAATAAAAATAAAAGATGGTGTCAATACAAGGTGTGACTTGGTCACTATGAACATCAGGATCGAGTTAGCACTGATAAAGACCGATAAAGGTTGGATGTACTTTTCCTCAGTTTGCTACACTCTGTCTAAGTCCGTGAGAACTCAACTGTGCAAGTGCTTGCATGGTTGGGTGAGAGGTCATGTATTTGCTAGCCTAAAGTAGGTCATCCCCTTGGTGTCCACAAATAGTTCTTGCACTCCCCGTTGAAGCTTCGCACTTGGTCTAGTGTGCCTGTAGGTCAATGGCTTCCTGGGCTCGAGCTGAAGGTTGCAGGTTCACCCGAGCATGGACCTCAGCCAGCTCGGTCCGAAGGACTTTGATCTCAAGGACCTCAGTGTGTATCGCCTCCCGCGCTGATGCGTGCGCTTCCTTCAACTGGCTCCTTAGCTCCTCAGCTTCTCACATCTCAGTGGGTGGCAGGGGTTGCGCCTCAATCTACGCCCTCTATTGTGCCCAAAGCTCCCCCGCTTGATGGGCTCTGGCCACAGACCACAGAGCCTCGGCATGCAACTCTCTCAATTTCTTTAGGAGGTCCTCCAACTCCCTCTCCACCTCATCGCGAACTCTTGGAGGGTCGGCCTCCCGAGAAGCCACAGTTTTGAAGGTCACTTGAGCCTCTACAGAGACGTCTGGCTGCACCCCCAGCCCCAGGGCGGCGCGGGCTACAACCCAGCTCGACTTTGGGCTTGGAGGGGGTTCGCAGCCCCGACCTCGGAAACCTTCCATGTGTTTCCCCTTCTTGGGCAACATGGCTGCTTGCCCAAGTCCCCACGGATGGCGTCAACTATCATCGGTACAAATCTAGACAATAAACTTAGAGGCACCCCCGGTTGAATACGGAGACCACCGAGGATGCGATGAGACTCCAGGAGAAGCACACAACCACCAAGTGTATTCTATATGAGTGTCCTAGGGTTACAAAATAACCTCCCCTCCCCTCTCATATTTATAGAGAGAGCGGGGAAGGTGAGTGAAATTACAAGTTTTCCCTTGGGATCTGGTTGATTCCTAGGGGTATCTATGTCATTTGCTCCGTGCGGGTCCTACCATGTCCAGGACCCCAGAGTGGTCCGAGGTCGGCCCCAGACCTCGCAAGGGTCGATCTCGTGCACCTTGTCTGGGGTTGTCCCTGGACCCCTCCAGGGTCAGTCTCATGCACCTTGCCTGGGGTTGACCTCTGGGGCTGGTCTTGCTTGCCTCGCCTGGGGTTGGCCCCAGACCCCTCCGGGGCTTATCTTGCTCGCCGCACCTGGGGCTGGCCCCAGACCACTCTAGGGCCGGTCTTGCTCGCCTCGCCCAGGGTTGTTTGGGGACTTGCCTAGGAACAGAACCCCCACAGGTGTTGTTGCTTCGAAGCAGTCGTGGGTCTAGGGTAGCGCGGGGACCCTCCCCCAACAAGTACATTTTTAGATAGAGTACAAGTTAGATGGAACTAAAAGAATTAAGGGAAATTTTAATGAAAGTATGATCTAATGAAATTCGATTTTTAATAAAATTTTTTTTAACTATGTCATTAGTATAAAGGGGTTTGTAGAATGAAAGTATTAGAAAATCAATCTTGATTAATTTACATGTCAACAAAGGGTAGCATGTTAATAATCATATAAGGATAATGAAGGTAGGGTTAAGCCTTGTAAAAATAGTTAGATTATTTCCATGACCTAAACATCATAAGGATTAAATGATCTGAGTATTAAGCTGGTAATACTTAAACTATAAGCACATGACTTAAATTAAAGATTGCCTTGCATATAACTAAACAAGTCTCAAAAGTAGTTCATATGTCATTAATGTTCATTTCAAACCCAAATTCTAATTAAGGACAATATTAGCCTACAACTATGTATAAGTGTCCAGATATTATTTGAAAGTACCCTATTTAGAAAGACTATTAAGTCTAGGTACTTGGTCAATTTGTATTTACCACTAAAATTTAAATACATGTTCAAAGTTAAAAGCAATGATAAAATATAACTAGGTGCAAATGTAAATAAATGTCAATGGTGCCTAGGGTGAATAATGACTAATCAGAATAAAAGGATCAGTTAACATGCTACTAGGATTTAAATTAGGATATCCACATTTAGTTACAACCTTTCCTGCAAGATAAGTTAGAAGGAAATGGAGGTTAAATATAAAGCCAACCAATATAGTTTTAAGAAATTCATATGACAGTCAGAGGCCCTATTATAATATAAGCCCTGTCATAGACATGCCGTCAATAATTAAATCTTAACTTTAGATTTATTTAATAATGAAATATAATTGTACATAACAACCTAGCCTCATATAAATAGATTGTTAAATTAAAATTAACCTATGCCGGATAATAACTGGGAGTACATAAAATATCGATGGCATTTACTCCTAAGAGCATCTTTAAATAAAAGATCATGCTAAAATACAATTTTATGCGTCTATTAAAATATGATGACCCCTGGGTCATCATTCACTAGAAAGAATAGTCTCGCTAATCTACCATATGGTGGACAGATAGGAGCAATTAATTAGACCATAACTAAAAGGATCCGCCACCATGCCGATAGGTTGTAATCTAAGGTCTAGTAATACTTGACCAAGCCAGGAGCTGCATTTTACCCAAACGCATTCAAATCTTAGAATCAATCGTCAATTTTGGTATAATAATGAATAGTGACTTAACTAAAAGTAACCATTGAATAGCAATGATCAAATAAATAATCCCATGCTTTAACAAATTACTGAGTAAATTGATTAGTTAGTAATTCAAATAATTGGCAATTACAACACCATAAAATACCACATCTTAAGTTGCCAGAAATATGAGCTCAAGCATTAATTTGATAAACTAAGATCATACGCATCGCGTGCAGAACTCATGCCCTGACTCTTAAGTACTAACACTAGACAAATAAATACTTAATACCCTAGCTAGACTCATATATGTGTCCATAGGTCTAACCTAACTCATCGAACTTTCCTAATAAATATAAAATTATACAAGAAGTTATTAAATTAAAAAATCAAGCCACAGTACTCCATAGTTAGCTATGCCTAGGCATCTTCAAACTCAAAGCAGAATATTCCCATTGACATAAACCTTCCTTGACATCCTTCTCAGCAGATTTTTCCTCCGTCATCCCCCACTTCGCTCAAATCCCAATTGACTCCACCAATAATCCACGCCTAATAAACTTTACTCAGATCACCTACTTAATTACAATAAAGCTCATTCGAATTTAATTGGACTTTTGAGTTATTTTGATTTATTTAGATTCAGTTGTTTATCGTGTAAATAGAACTCGGAGTCTCGAAGATGTAAAAGATCGAGCGAGATCAAGAGTCAACTAGAGACAAAGACCAAGAATGCAAGATCATCGACTGAGAAGACTTTGAGTAAGATCAAGATTACATTAAACCGAGCAAGGTAAGTCATCACTTTGATCATATTGCGCCTACCTTTTAATGCAAGTTATTTTAATTGAAAATATCAAATTGTACACTTTACTTTATTATGCAAAGTATATTCGTATTAGTTTATAGTTAATTCTTTATGAGTAATTGTTTAATTGTATCCCACTCTTTGGCTTTGGATATAAAACCTTATCACTCTAGGAATAACGGTAAACATAGTAGTAATAAGTCTGTATCTAGACGCCATACTTAGCCTTGCTTAGATACTCGAGGGCATTAGTTTGCCCTAGCATTATTTCAAACATAAAAACTTAGTTTGGGCAGTCGCGAGTGGGAAGTGATTGGTATGTTGAAACTATATTATTTTACCTCCCCAAAAACTCCAACTTGCTAAAATGTCTAGGCCAATGGTACGAGGATGTGGTGCAATGGATACACGAGAGTGTTAGATTATGGTAGAATCGCCCCCAGATAACCCTAAAGATTGAATCTTGTGATGACCTTCTAGTGTAAAACAGTACAACCACGAGTTAGCAAAGTGTAAACCTAACTAACTAATTTGTATTGACCCAGTGTGGTTGAGCCATCAGTGTGAACACAGGTAGGCAAAGGATGGCCACATCCTCTGGCATGACAGCGTAAGAAAGGACTTCTAGAGCGGTGGTCGTACCCCCACGACAGTGGAAACCTTAGCGGGTGTAGCCTCGCTAGAGAGATGCATTATAAAGGCCTTGTTATGGTTAATCAATTGCATGCCTAGGGAAGCATGTAATAGCCGACATTATGATATAATCATATCTTGTGGGTGAAGTGTACAACCTCTGTAGAGTGAGAACTGTTCGAACAGTCATGCCCACGATCATGGGCGAGCATGGGAACTTACATCGATATAGTTCTATTTCAAAAATTTCGTAGGTGGAATGAAAAAAGTGGCGGATTGATAAAGTCCTGATTTGTGTTGCCCTGGACGGTCAGTCCTAATGATGATAATAGTGGATATGACACTAAAAAACTAGCATATGGAAATATTATTGTGATCCTTCACACCGTTTAGAAAATATGTTTTGGTTAAAATTGCTAAGTCTCAGTAATTCCCTATATTTGTATCTCAAAATGGTGGCTTTTTTGCAAATAAAAGAACCATATGACTTCCTTCGATCAGGCTTTCATCTATTATTACTGCATTCTGTGTGGTGGCTTGTTGAATAGCTTATACTAACTGTTGCTCAAATACAACTATTCAGTAAGCCTGAAGAAGGAATTCAAGCCTTGTAATCATCTGAGGGTATTAACCTATGTGAAGTTTCCGCTTTCGCTGCTGCTTTTTACTGATTTCAGCCTATCGGCCTATGTGTAGGTTCACTACTATATTAGTTACGATTCCGCAAGATATATATTTGATGTTCAGTAATATATCTGTAAGTATTATCTACTGATCCAGAGAATAGTATGATGGAATCACAGAGAATTATGTATTGTAAAATCCGGGTCCAACATTTACAATTGTGTAGTATGAACCTAGAGAACACATACAATCTCTTATTTCATTTTTTTTAGAGGGGAATTTTAGTTTCAAACGGACAGTTATTATAAAACGTAGTTACTCTCTTTTCAGAAAGTTTGTATAACTTTTTATTTAAAAAATGACAAAGTACATGAGTATATGACTTTTACACCGTATGATATGGGAGAACTTATTACTATCAAGTTCTTTGAGTCGACCAATACATTGGATTTATGTCTCCCTGGCTGGAGTTTCAAAACCGAAGTTACTGGAGATCACCTATTATTAGTCAGTTGGTGGCGACGTAGTGCTAGTCCATCACCAAAGTTCAAATCATAAATGCCTATGCTTTACACAGGCGCAAGTGCGCCAGCTCTTGGATTTATTCTAGGCCTCTACAATGTTAGGCTTGTGATAGAGACGCCCTTGCGTACATGCGTGTGGTGTGCATATGTGTGGTGGTGGTGTAGAATGTTGAGGGAATTTTGTTTTTTGGGAAGGAGGATTTAGGCAGTTTGGGCGAGCTTAGGGTCTATTTATATTGGCTACGGTTAGTAATTTTTAACTATGCCTGATACTTTTTAGCTAAAAATAAATGTTAATGGCTGAAGAAGTGGTTTTTAGAAAAAGAATGCGAACGATTAGGAAAATGAGAGAAAAATACGTGTGTAAAATAGTAGCGAGATGGGTGGGGTGTGTGATGCGCTCGTGATGGGCTTTATCCTCGGTGAGAGCAGGAGTGTGAGGAGTGGAGAAGCCACTTCAGAAGGCCGAGTATTTATATTTGATTTTGGTTTTTCTAAATAGAAGTTATAAGTAGAAGTTAATATAAACAGTGTCTTAATATTGTTGCCTGTGAACCTCCCAGCCCGGCCCAGCTTGGAACAGAAGGACTATTTGTATGGTTACCAGGCCTAATTTAGAAAGGAAGAAAGATCCAGCGCTGAAGTATTCCCAGCCCGGCCGAACTTTCGCCTGCTTAGTTATGATAGCCTGTGAATGGTGGACGAAATTAAAGAAGAGCCCAAATCCAGCCCAAGTCAGTGCGAGACGAGAAGGCGGATGCAGCAGAACTTGCCATCCCCGAACCCTGTAGCCCCATCAGCGCACACGAATCACGACAGCCAGCCGCGAAACCCAACAACTCCGCTGCTCCCTGTCTCCGTTTTCCCGGACACATACGTCTCAGCCAGTTCAGTGCAGTGTATTGCTCGAGTAGTCCGAAGTGGGCGGTAATAAAAAAAAGCTTGAGGTACGCGATCCGCTTAAGCTCGATTTACTCTAAATTTAATTTGAACTTAGCTCGAATTCTAAATAAAACGAGTTTGAACTTGATTTTGAGCTCACAAGTTTCAAGGAGTCGAGCTCATCATGATTTAATTTGAACTTGAATATTACCGTATGTTAACTTTTATGGAATTTACTCGAATTAAGTTTGAGTTTTTCTTATTATTAAAATTTAGTACATATTAAATTGTTCGTTGACTATAGTCAAACTTATTCGAGACGAGATCAAGTCTATTTGAGCTTAGACTAAGTCAAGTTCAAATCTAGATCTATATCTAAGGCCTTAACTTAGACTTACTCATATTTGGCTTAAGTTTTTATTAAGCTCAAGTTTAAAAAGCCAAGGTCAATTAGGCACGGCCGCTCGGTTACTAATCCGAAGCACTCACTCTTGGCACATTGACTTGGTTGTCAATTACAGTTCTCACGAGTCCCATTGGAGTAGTATCATAAGGCTTACACTACTCGACCTTGGGATCTAAGCAGGGAAGCGGCAGTAAGCTTGTTCCAGCAACACAAGTATCCCGCGAAATCAATATTATTTAATCGTTGCGGTGTCAGATACAAAGACAGGTACCTTCTCTTTTACAAAGAGAGAGGGAAGAGCGACGCATACAGTAGTAGTTCTGGAAAGGGGAGAAGAGGGAAAGACGACGAGTTTGAGTTTGATTTCGTCATGACTTAATTTGAATTTGGATATTATTGTATGTTAATTTTTATGGAATTTACTCAAACCAAATTTACGTTTTTTATTGTTAAAAATTAGTATACATTAAATTGTTTGCTGACTATAGCCGAACTTACTCGAGACAAGATCGAGCCTACTTGAGCTAAAACTGAGTTGAATTTAAACTTAGATCCAGACCTTAGACCTTAACTTAGACTTACTTGTGTTTGGCTTAAGTTTCTACCGAGCTCGAGTTTAGAAAGCTAAGCTCGATTAAGCACGGCGGCTTGTTTACTAATCTGAAGCACTCACTCTTAGCACATTGACTTGGTTGTCAATTAGAGATCTAGGCTCCGCTTTCGTTTGAACTTCAAACGCTTATTTTTACTATTCATAATTTCGTCTTTTTCGAACTTTTGGCTTTTTGAGCTTTTTGCGGTTCTTTTTTTTGTCAGATTCGCTTATGCGTTGTTTGTGATGGGCTAACATATTTTTATATTTTTAATTTTTAAATTTAATTATGTTAAATAAGCCTCTGTCAGATACAATGTTTTTTCAGCCAGCTACAGTGTTTTTCAGCCATAAGCCACCAAAAATAAGCCAAAATGATCACCACCCTAGAGATCTCACGAGTCCCATTGGAGTAGTATCATGAAAGGATTATGGCCTCGCTCGACTGGGCTGAAAAATAGTGGCTTATGGTTGAAATTGTATTATAGCTGGCTAAAATTACACTGTAACTGAAGGTGACTTATTTAACGTAATTAAATTTAAAAAATTAAAAATAGAAAATATGTTAAATCATCGTGAACAACACAAATGAACACATGAAAAAAACCGACAAAATAACTCAAAAAAATAAAAATTTAGAAAAAGATAAAATTTATAAATAATGAATAATAAATTAGGATCTATGCAGGGAAGCGGCAGTAAGCTTGTCCCAGCAACACAAGTATCCCGCGAAATTAATATTATCTAATCGTTGCAGTGTCAGATACAAAGACAGGTACCTTCTCTTTTACAAAGAGATGGAAGAGAGACGCATGCAGTAATATAGTTCTGGAAAGGGAAGGAGAGGGAAAGGCGACGAGCCACGCGCGTGGGAGCTGCAACGGTCACTTTACCTGCCCCCGCTGCTTATCACTCCCCCCACGAATCTGCTCGCCCACTCCTCAGCTCAGCTCGTCCAGCTCCATGCCATCTCGACTCTAATAAACCCCTGTCCTGTCCTGTGCTCAGTTCTCCCAAGAAACCTACCAACAAAAATATTCGCCGAAACCAGAGCAGATCTTCCACGGGCTTCTTCTCCGTCTGTTTCTCATCCCAAAGAAACAAGCTCTGATTCGCTTTGTTTTTTTTTTCTATCCGTCGCTCCGTTTATTTTCTTTTGTCCTCGATCCATCGAATTGGTTGGTACTTCAGGGGGGGTCGGGGATGGGGAAGAAGAGGCCCGTGCTCCCCTTCCCTGCGGCCGCCGACGAGCCGGAGCAGCAGCCGCACCACTTCAGCGACTGCGGATTCGACCCCCAGCTCCTCCGCTTCTCCCAGGTTGGGGTCTTCCTCTTCCGTCCACATCGATCTCTGGTCTCTCTCAGTCTGTCTTAATTCTTGCAACGTGCTGTGCTTTCTCAGTCCGAAGCGAAGCGGCCGGCTGCGGCTGGGCGCCACCACCAGCCGCCGCCGCTGGAGTCCGCTCGGTTCAAGCTCCAGAAGCCCATCTCGAAGAAGCACCACCTCAAGCAGCGCAATAAGCAGCAGCGCCGCCGGTGGTGGTGGAGCTCCGCTGCCTCCGCCGCGCTCCTCTTCTTCAAGCGCCCCACCTCCAACCCCACCGCCGCCGGCGCCAGCACCGCGTCACTGTACTCCTACAGTCCTGCCGCTGCGTCCTCCCCACGGCCGCTGTACCTTGCCGACGACGACGACGCCGCCGCGGCGTGCACGTGCTGGGCGCCGGCCATGCGGTCCGGCCACCTGGCCGCCGCCGAGCTCGGCGCCGCCTCGGCCGTGGTTCCCTACGTCAGCCTAAGAGACGCCAACCTCGGTGGTGGCGGCGCTGGAGGAGCAGCTGCTCCGGCGATGCCCATCTACCTCGTGACGTGACGCTCTCCCGGCCGGCCGGCCGGCCGGCGACTCTGGCGCCCCTGACGTGGGCGGGCCACCGGCCACATGGCTGCCTTAAAGATTTTTTTTTCTCCTTTTTAGGCTTCTTTCTGAGACTGGTCGTCGAACGGTCAAAGGAACAACTAGTGTTTAGACCTTTTTTTGCCCTTTCTTGCAGCGTGTGCTTTCCTTGTTTTTTTCCTTTTGTTTATGGTAACTGGATTTCACTTTTACAGACTGACGGTGGGCCTCGATTTCCAGAGTTGCCATGCGCGTGGACTGTTTGGTTAATTAGTTGCCGTTTGATCTCGACAAAACTAGCTCCGTCGTAACACTCCAAACATATCACACACCTCGTCCAGCTCAAAAAAAAAAAGAGAGTCATTTTAGATGTCAATTCGGTCTTTATTATTAGATATATTTGTAAAACTCAACAAAACTATGATATTATGAAAAAAAAATCGTGATGAATCTATGTTTAGAATTTTTATATATTTAATCTAAATATTTAAAAAGATATCGATAGATATAATTTTTAAAGTTTGTTCGTACATATTCTAAAATGATTTGTTTTTGTGAGGAGGAGAGAGTACAATAGTAGTAGCTGCATTGGAGAAGAAGAGGTATATTTGTGTCATTTCCAAAAACTGCGATGAAAAATTCCACAAGAGTATTATTTTCTCAATAAATGGTTATTATTGTGAGAAATTGATTCTGTCATCGTTTAAAAAATATAATCAAATAATATCAACTACAATAAAAAAATCATCGACTATAATCTAAAAGACAGCCTATGACTAGATGTAGCTCAACTCGGTCGCAAAGAGATGGCACCTCTCCTCAGAACTTCGGTGGTTGCACAGCGGGCGATGCCGGTGCCACGCCTCAAGACCACACCGTCTCCTTGAGTAACGAGATGATTTCTTGTACTCCCAAGCAAATGCAAACTGTGCACGTTTGGTGTCTCTAGAAAAGAACGAAAATACTGCATAGACTAAGGTGGTGATCATTTGAGTTTATTTTTGGTAGCTTAAAGTGAAAAGATCAGTAATTTACCGAAAAACATCAGAATGACAGAGACTTATTTAACATAATTAAATTTAAAAAAATTAAAAATTATAAAAAATATGTTAGCCCATCACAAACAACGCAAACGAATACGGCAAAAAAAAAGAATCGGCAAAAAAGCTCAAAAAAAGCTAAAAGTTCAGAAAAAGATGAAATTATGAATAGTGAAAAATAAACCAGAAGCCAGAAACTGAAGCCAAAACGAGCGGGATCTAAGATCTCCTTAGTTGATTTGCCTTTGACCAACTACTATTCTGCTACTACAGTCTATAGTACTGTTCCCATCTAAATAGCAGGGAACGTGTCAGGTAGAAATGTGCCTCGGAGTGAAAATGTGAAAGGTTTCATCCCGGCCGGTCTATTGTGTACCAACGGTTGAGATCATCTTGCATCCACCTGCAACAGGACATTTTACACGCGGCGCCCCACGCTCGGTTCATTTTGGACATTTTAACCCCCCCGCCCCCCACAAATCGGCTTCAAGAATGTCTCAAAACACCCACACCTACGTTTCGATCTTTTCATTGGGGATCAGTGCAGCACCAAATAACACACATCTCTTGTGATGAATTACTTCAGAGGCGAAGATCATATTGTACTGACTGAATGAAGCTTGTACATATTCCCCTCCATGTTTCCTCCACATATTATGATTGAATTGGCTCTTCATTGAATTAGTGAGATAATTAATTAATATAGGTAATTAATTAGTATAAAATATTAGTGTGAATAATTTATATAGATCAATTGGAATAAATAGTAAGTATAGATTAATTATAACTAGTATAGATCAATTGAAATAAATAGTAAGTATAGATTAATTATATATAATTAATCTATACTTACTATTTATTCCAATTGATCTATACTAATTATTCACACTAATATTTTGTACTAATTAATTACCAGTCTAATTAGTCACCTATATTAATTAATTATCTTACTAATTTACTAAGATCTAATTCAATCATGACATGTGGAGAGAATACGAAGGGGAACAGCTTCATTCGTACTGACTAGTGGTATATGTAGAGTCAAAAGAGATCACGTCCCCAAAATGTGCATAGTTTTTTCTAGATGTGGTATCAGCCCAAAAGACATGTTCCAAACCGTCCCTGATCATCCAGCTTGTAACCAAAGAAAAAAAAAAGCAGGCTTCTTTCCTAGGTTGTCAGCAAACATCCGTGCATCTGAGGTCTCTCTTTTTGTGCAACCTCCATTCTCAAATCCGTCCTAATTCACACGAAGCAATCTATATGCCGCAGAGGTACCAACATGTGAGCAACGAACTCTTCGCCTTGTTACTATTTTTTCTATTGGATTTCAGGAATTGAACTTTGCTAGGCGAGACAAGTGCATGTGTATGGTTCTCAACAAAATCTGACACAACATACCGATTATCTTTCCATCTGAGGGTAAACATGGCTTAGTTCTTTTTTGCTATGGTTTTAACTTATCACTTCCTACTTGGCAGTCACACCTGGTGATTGTTGCCCTACGTTTCTTCCGTACCTGCTGACCACCCTTCATACTTCTCTGACCTAATCTGGGGGTGCAATCGGAGATTCTATTTCGTATTTTTTTTTAGAGTTAAAGTCAGATATGAATAATATTATATACATATTTCTTCATTCTATATTTGTTCTATAAACTTTCAAATGGTCAGTCGAACGAAAATTATCTGTTTTTTTTACACCCCTACATATAAACCTTCTTTCGCATGTTTAGATATAGCAATCCACCTATATGTTATATTGTTCCTAAGTGAAATCACAACATACTTTTTTTATATCACTTGACAGACGAATATATACGGAGAGATATTACTCATTCCATATTATATTTCATATTTTTTCATAGAGTAAGAGTTGAATATAAATAGTACCAGATATCTATTTACTCTTCTGTATTTATTTCATGAGAATTAAATAAGTTGATCAGACGAAAATTATACGGCCGCACCCCGACCTATCCGGACAGAAAAAGGCAACAGTATGGGCATACGCCCTATAAAATTCCTCGGCTGAACCTTAGTCCTTGAATTCCATCTATATGGCCGGCTTTTTGGCATCATCACATTCCGGAGTACATACAGAAACCTGATATGCATCTACGGAACAAATGAATGCCACTTCAGAGAGAAAAACAGAGCGTGTTCTTTTGAACAATAGCTTATGTTCTTTTGGATCACGGCTTTTGGTTATGATTTATTAGTCTAATAAATAGTGATTACTGAGAGAAGCCAAAAGCCGTTGTGTAACAGCCCATTTTTGACTTTCAAATAAACATACATGAATTTTCATAAATTTTAAAATTTTTGGTGCATTTTTAAAACTTTCCCCGAAGCTTAGTTGAGGTTTGAGATTTTAAAATAAATCCCTTCACACAAAAATGTGAAATAAAAATGTCTAAAAAAGAATTGGAAGCTGAGAAATTTTACCTAAAATTTTCATGTGCAAATTCCCTTGGGAATTCAAACTTAAATTCAAATCGAAGTTAAAGTTCAAATCTATTTAAACTCCCTCCAAGCCATTGGAACGAATCTCGCCTACCAGCCTGACCCACTCCTTCTTTCCTTCCAGCGTTGCGGCCCAGCCAGCCGAACCGCTCCGCGCCATGCGGCCCACGCACACGCCGCACGCACGCTAGCCCAACTCGCCGCCTCACTCTCGCACGCCACCGACAAGTGAGCCCGATCCACCCGTCAGTGCACTATTCTTCTTCTTCCCCTCTTTCTTCCTTGCGCATGCCCGACCTCATCACCTTGCGCTATTCCGCATGCAAGTGAGAATGAAAGTTCTGTGCCTCGAGCCAACTACGCCGCGACATTGTCTCATTGCCGCGAGGTAGTACCGTCACCAGCTAGCCTCTCTCTTGCTCTCTCACACTTTCTCTCACTCAGTGCCCAAGACCACTCATGACGTCCGAGCTCATTCTCCCTCCTCCCATCTATAAAAGCCACAGGCAACTATATCACCAAACGTGCCTCCCCTCACTTTTTTCTTTTCCCCGAACTCTTCCCTTCCCCCTCTTCGCCTCCAGTTGAAGCCAATCGAGCCTCGAACTTCAACTCCGCCCATCAGTTTCCACAGCCAAATTGCTCTGCTGCAGTGAGTCTCTGTCAATGCTGTCGTGCTTCCCGAGTTTGCCTCGTCTCTACCTACACCATGCTCACCCCCTCTGTAAGATCGAGGTGGCCGACTAGAGGGGGGTGAATAGGCGGTCTTAAAAATTCTCTATAAATTAATACTTGCAATTCAAGACATTTTCTATTTGTCTAAACCAAGTATACAATGCGGAAGCTTAAATCAATTTGGTTTAGCTCAAATAGCGCCTACAACAAGTAAATTCGCCTAAGTGCACCAACAATTCTAGCCTAGGTCAAGGTTTGCAATTCTAGATATACAAGCAATCAATTTAATTCTATGAATGTAAATTGCTTGAATGTAAATAAGGAACAAGGAAACAAACCACAATTTGACACGGTCTCTTTTTACCGTGGTATTCGGAGAGTTGCCGCTCTCCCCTAATCCACGTTGAGGTTAGCCCAAACGAATTGGACCGGCTCCACGAATTGCCGAAACACCTCAATCCACTAGTGGTAGCTCTTTCCCGCCCGGGTAGGTGAGCTCCAACCTTCACACACGCCGCCTTCTCACAAGCTTCTTTGAGAAGATCACCGAGCACGACGCCTCCAACGCCGTCTAGGAGTCGGCAAACTCCAAGAGTAATAAGTCAAGCCCCTTGCTTGACTCTCACCACGCAACGAATGCACAAGCTCAAGTGGATACAAAATCCACCTCTAGATGCAACACATGCAACTAGAGACCTCTCCTTGCTCACAAGGTGCAACACATGCACAAAGGAGAGGAGAAGCTCACACTAGCTCAAGAGAGTGAAATGGAGTGCCAAAGACCTTGTCCCAACCGGCCACAAGGGAGTATTTATAGCCCACACCTCAAAACTAGCCGTTGGAGTCAAAAACAACATTTTCCGAATCATCATAGTTGTAGGAGCGGTATTATCGCTCGCCATCATAACGGCTAGAAAAATAGCCGTTATTCATCATTTCCGAACTACCGCAGCTTCGGGCGGTACTACCGATTTTCGAAACTACCGCAGCTTCCGGCGGTACTTCCGTTTCCGGTTTTCAGCACGACGAAGACTCGGAAAATGGTCATAACTTTTGACTCGATGTCGGAATTGAGTGATCTTGGACTCTATGGAAAGCTTATTCAGAGGGCTACACAACCCATATATTTGCATGATCTCAAACACATTAGATCAATGCAGAAATTATAAGACATCCAAAGTGTCACTATCATGGTCTAATGTCAAAGAAAATAACAACAAACAATCTTAGACCATACCAGGATAATACATGATCTCCAACTTTGCAAAACACATTTGCAAACTTAGATCATGTCACAAGGAGTAGGTACATGGACTTCAACCTTTTGCAAAACACATTTGCAAAGTATAGTCACATGTTACAAGGATTCGCTACATGAGCTTCAACCATTTGCAAAACACATTCGCAAATGCAAGCCTCATGCCAAGATGAGCTAGAGCAAGTGAGGTTGAGCCATCAACACATGATGAGACTCAAACTACTAGACATGACCCCTCTTAATAGTACGGCAACCTATACTAGCAATCCGGTCTTTCAACCAAACACCAAGACCGGTAAAAGACTAGGAACACACCCTTAGCCCTAGCTAGTCATACCTTTGCCTTGGGTCATCATCTCGATATGCATCAACTCATGATGCATCATTCTCATCAACTTCATCAACATATGATGGTCTTCCTTGACTTGATGATCAACACATGAACATCTTCACTTCGGAATCTTGATGTGCATCAACACATGATGCATCCTCTTCTTGATAACCTTCAACTCATGAAGTCATCTAAAGTCGCCATCATCATGAAACCTAACCTATTTATCCAACTCATAGAAAATGTTAGTCCCACAATGTGATTGTTATTAATTACCAAAACTCACCATTAACTCATAATGGAGGGACTAGATTCTCAATCTTTCCCTTTTGGTAATTGATGACAATCTCAACAAATAATGAGATAATAAATTGAATATAAAACCATTTGAATTCAAAGTGCGGTACTACCGCCATCTAAGGTCCGGTAGTTCCGCTCTCCGGTAGTTCCGCAGAGTCGGCGCGGTACTACCGCTTCCCTATCTGACACGACAGAACGGCTATGTCAGAGCCTCCGCAATGACCGTTGGATTTTCGGTAGCAGTACTACCGACGTTGTAAAACCGGTACTACCGCCAGTAGTTCCAAGAAAGTCGTGCAGACTACCGCCGGCCGAACTCCAAAGTCCCAATTTGGCGCTCTGAAAAAGGCTCCGCCTACCTCCGGAGCTTCCGGCGCCGTAGTACTGCTTCTCGCCCACGGAACTTCCGCTCTGCAGTAGTTCCGACGTTAAAATCATGCACTACCGCTCTTCCGAACAGAGCACTAATTTGGCTTTTAAATCAGATTTTTAATGAATGCATGATTCTAGTTTGATCCCAATATATATGGAAAAAGAAAACATGGATCAATACTAATAAAACCACAAAACATAGAGTGAACTCCCCCTAAATATGTGCATACAAGTGTATATAAAGAAAGACACATGCACATATTCATTTTGGACTATTTGAAGAGTTCAATCTATATTTTAGATTTAAGGAATGCATTAGTAAATGAGTAAGTGATTTCGAATGCATACCTCTTTGATTTCACCTTTCCATCCAAATGAGACTAAACATAGATAAACTTAAACAAGCATATTAGTCTCATATGTGCATTTGTCATTGTCACCAAAATATTATAAAAGTATTTGTCATTAACATCAAAATCTTATAATGTCATTTGTCATTAACACCAAAACCAATTTAAACGGAGCTTGATCTTTCACCCTCTCGTGCTCGTTTGCCCCTAGGAGTGCCGATCCTGAGACCTGCGACATGTGCCATCGACACCACCACTGTCAATCTCCCCATCCGCACCATCCTCTAGCAAGCTTTCTCGTTCCCATGTTATTCAAAGCAAAGCAAAACCCATTGGACTAGCCTAGTTATCGCGTAGCTCGCCGTCACCCTCGTCGCACTGCCCCCGACAGCCATGGAGCACCTAGCTCACTGCCGCCCCCGTAGCGCCAAGACACACCATAGCATCCCAACACCATGTAGAAGCCTAAGCCCGCCTCGTATTGGAGTTTTGAACTCGCATTTGCTATTGCCATTCACGCCGTAGTACCCGTTGCCTCCCTCACCATCGCGCCATCGCCTCATGCCGTCTCTAGCCTCGCTGTCACCACTAGTAGAATTGTAGAGCTCTCCGCACCCATTTTTCCCCTCATGTCAGCACAGCTTGCCCCTCGCCGCCGGTGCCAAGCTCGGGCGAGCCATCATGGCAAAGCCAAGGAAGAAGACGAGTGTGACTCACTGCCAAGTGGGCCCTGAGCCATTAATTAAACTAATGGATAAATTACCATTAATAAGCTTCGGGTGCATATTTATGCCCGAGTGAAAGAATCCATATTTATGCCCGAGCGAAAGAATCCATTATCACTACCAGCGCTTCGGGTGAGGGGGGACGACATCGTAAGAACGATAAATGTGCAAACGAGGGAGCGGGTGGGGGGATGACACTCAAATAATGACATTAGTGCGAACGAGAGAGCGCGTAAGAGGGGCACATATAGAGAGAGTGACAATTGTGTGAACCGGATAGCTGCAAATAATATATACCATGATTGCGCGACACATGACACTTCAAAACAAGCGTTACGATCGTTAAATTCATGGTTAAATTAATCCGAACAAACGTGGTTAATTCGGACCGCATAAAATTTCCAAAAAAATTACATAATAACTATTACTGTATCGGAAGGCTTCACATAAAATTTCGTAATTTTTGGAGCTCGTTTGCTATATGTAAAAACTCATAAAATTATCAAAATTATATGAATTTTTGAGCAACATTCGCCATGGATAAAATTCCCCAAACATTACACTACGAGGAACGTTATGTCGGCAGATTGTATATAAATTTTTGTAATTTGTTGAGCTCATTTGATATATTTAAAATTTTAAACAAACACTAAACGGAAAAAAATTAGGCAGGTAATTGGGCCGGCTAATTAGTCGGCCTAATTATCTGCCGCCTGCTCCCTAGGCGACAGTCTGCTTGCCGTCCAACCACCGGGTGGCAGGTGCCTTCCGGCGGCTGCAGCGCCATGTGTCGCCTCGCGGGCGCTGCCGCCCGACCCCCAGACGACAAAAACTATATTTTTGTCAATACGGCTGTCATACTAATATTTTTGTAAATATGGTACGAAACAGTGTCAAAAGTGATTTTGATTTTATTAAAAAGCTAATGTATTTCAAAACTTTTTTTTTGGTTTCTGCGTCAGAACCAGAACCTATCTGTTCTTCCATTCCTGAAATCTGTAGAGTATTTTTCTTCCCCAATTTATTTTGAAGTCCAAACCGGCAAAACCTGCCTGCCTTCTCTTCCCGTTCCACCCCCTCTTCCTCCTCGCATTTCCCGCACCGCCAAGGAAAACCACCTAAATCGATCGAACGAGCGAATAAAATAACTCGCGAAATTCGCCGGCCAAATCAGATCGAGCCCGTTCCAAGTGTTTGTTCCTCGCGAAGCTTCCTTCCATGAACGTCGAGCGGCTGCCGGCGGAGCGCCACGGCCACCGCTACGCGCGGATGCCGCCGGAGCCCGATGGGGAGGCGTCCTTGGCGGCGCCGGCCTGAGGTCCTGGCGGCGTCGGCGTCGTTCCGGCTGCCCGAGGCGGCGCGGGTGTTCGAGGAGCTCCCGCGCGCGGCCATCGTCGCCGTCTCGCGCTCCGACGCCGGCGACATCACCCCCATGCTGCACTCCGACGCCATCGAGGTCAACTACAAGCAGGTCCGCGGATCTTCCTGCCTCCCTCCCTCTTCGCTTTACGATTCCAAATGTTTCGAGACTCTTTTTTATGGGTTGATGTCGAATTCAGCCCGGAATCCTGCAGAAATCATGTGGGCTCCGTGCGATGCGATGCTGATTACTCTGATTCGCGTACTTTTGATGGGTGAAATCCATGATCAGGTTAGACGTTCTAGTTCAATTGGATGGTGGCAATGATTGTAGCTAATGATTTTAGGTTTTGCGTGAAATGAGACGTTTGGTTCTAGGCCGGGGCCGGCTGGCGCGGAGGCGGCGGCGCCGGCGAGGAAACAAGGGGGCGTCGGGTGGAATCGTGCGGGAGAAGAGAGAGGAGAGGGAGTTTGTGGCTTGCTGGTTTCACTTTTTTTTATCTTTGTTGGGACCCATCTAGGAGAGAGAGGAGGTACTAAACATTGGAGGGGAAAGAGAAAGCGTCTGTGGGACATGGCAATTCTTAGCGCTGGTGTGGGTACCTCAACACTGTGGATGCTTTTACGCGCTTAGTTGATTTTAGTGGCCACTAATCCAGCATACGAAATGGGATGCTGAATTAAGGGATCAATTTTCTCCGGCTATGATATTGAGGGGAGGTTGGTTTCATTATTTGGTGCTGGAACGACAACGCCTTTATGAATGGAAGTTTGTTCGGTGATTACGCTCAAATGCGATGATGATCAGTATAGTTCCAGCTCCTGCTGGTGGGCGGTTCTGCTCTTAAATTAATGTTCCAGGAAAATCAGCAATTGTGGGTTTCGTATCAGCATGTTCCATGAACTGAATGCTTGGTGCTTTCTAAGCTGGATGTGTATATGAAATTTGGGTGGTGAAGAATTGCCCCATCCAGGTGCAAGTGCAACAATGTGCCATTAATTCCTCACTAACTACTCACTAGAACTTTGGTGTTTCCCTTACTTCAAATTTCCTGAAAGTACATGGTTTTCATTTGGATACAGAAAGTTAGCAACACATTTATTTCTTGAATTGGCTGTTTTTTAGATAAAATTTGTTGAATTGGGTGTTGTTATCCTTAGTGATTAAAAATGATTCATGACGCAAGTTGAGCCAAGTTTGTGTAGACAAGCTTCTTTGTTTACCTTTTAAGTTCTGATGTTTCATGTCAGCGACAAGTTTTTGGTCTTAAGCTCTTGGGCAAATATGATTATTCTGGTCTATTGGTACTTGGAATTCTTAGATTATCAATTTCAGACAGGGAACATGATTATTTTAGTAGACATACAAAATTTAGATTTAAGGACATGATGAGCTAAATAGCTGATATCAATTTTATATATTTAAATGAAATCTATCCTAAATTAATATATTGTCACTATTTTGACTTGTCACATTGCAAGTTAACTGTCTAGTGTGGACTGTTGACCAATCTGTCCTTACCAATTTGGTGCATGCTTTAGTTGTCAACAGGTTTGTCAAAGCAGTTTCTGTTACCTTTCGCTTCACATCTTAACATGCATTAGGGACCTTTGTGTAGCACAATGTGGATGATCAGCTCACCACATGGTACAAACTTTGTGTGCAGACGCACGGGCGCACACGCACAGACAGAAGACCCAAAAAAAAGAAAAAGAAAGGAAAAAGTTGTCGAACACATGTGTCCTCAAATCTCTCGCTGCTTGTCATGTATGGTTTTTCTACTTGTGATACTTGTTTACTTCCTTGTGGTGCCTATTTCCTCCTTTTGCCTTTTGTGGTGTTATTATTTCCATTAAATACAAATGTGGTATATGTGCGCTGAATAATGTTCACTACTTCTATCGGTTTAGGTGGCGTCTATACAAGAAAGCTTTGCAGATTCTGCATCTGCACTTTGCATTGAAGAGACATGAATTTTTTGAAGAATTCCATGAGAAGCAGGAACAGGTTGGTTATACCACCATGATTCATGAGAACTTTTTAAAACTAGATTTGAATATATAGTGCCCATTAAAGTTGGTACAAGTGATGGTAGCATTCGTATGAAATAAGTGGTAATAAGTGGAGGAATAAACATATGCGTGAAAATAGGAGGGAAGATAGAAGGAGAGCCATTATATCTTAGTCAATTGGATTAGTGTGTTTCGATTATGCACAGTTCCTGATCTTTCATCAAGACAACAAAGGGTTGAAGATTACGTGTGTCAGCTAAGAAAATGAGGAAACAATTTGAATTTGGCATTTTTTACTGTAGTAGATAACAGATGACAAGAGAGTTTACTTTCTATGATTCATGGCCGACTTACTGGACCCATATAGGCCTTTTTTTTTCAGTTAATCAGTTTTTTGTAAGGAACAGTTAATCAGGTTTTGTGTTGTCAAGTTGTCTAATATAATAGCCCAAACAAGGAGGTTCTAGTTATTTATTCTTGAGAATGTTATTTTGAACTCACATGCCTGTTATGAATATTATGTGTGTATTCATGAGCCCCAATAGGCAATATTGTATAGACGTGTGTGTGTGTCTATATATATATATATATATATATATATATATATATATATATATATATATATATATATATATATATATATATATATATATATATATATATATATATATATATATATATATATATAGGACGAGTGTTTTATGCACCCAGTGCCTAGGCACCCATATCAATATCCGCTGATTTGCTTTGAGATTCGAACGCTTGATGCGGGTATCTTCATATACCCATAGAAAAGTATATTTGAGATGTCAAACTCGAAAAAATTAAATTCAACTTCGCTTAATTAGTTTGAACTATTTTATGGTATATACTCATTGTAGTCGTATTGAACTCAAAAGTAGTTCAAACTAGTTTGAACTGAGTTCAAAACTTACTTACCATAAATATATCAAGGGTATAAAATATTTTCATACCCAAACTCAAAAAAATTATTAATCATACACATGTATCGGACGGTTCTTGATGTGGGTGCCTAGGCACCCAGGTGCCTTATGTAATTTTCCTATATATATATATATATATATATATATCAGGTGTCTGGGCGCCAAGTCTCCCTGCCTTTGAATTGCTTTTAGATGCGTGCAAGTGCAATTATGTATAACATACCAGTCAAAGCCATTAACATTCATTAATTCGAAAAGGCATCGTTTTGGAAATGAAGTCATTGATTTAACATGCTGAATCAATTATGGATAAAAAATCTTAATCATAGATGGAAAGTCTCAATCATGGAGCCTGGGCACCATGGTGCATCTGTTATTTATATATATATATGTATGTATATATATATATATATGTATGTGTATATGTATATGTATGTCTCGTATGTGTATATGTATGTGTATATGTATATGTATATGTATGTGTGTATGTATATGTATATATATATATATATATATATATATATATATATATATATATATATATATATATATATATATATGTATGTATAGGAAGCTTCTTTTCACACCGGTGTAGTTACACCCTATATCGTATCTCGCAATGTAGCGAGTATCTCGCGTAACGGAGGGTATGTACGTGTAGTATACAAGTATTTAAGACCATCTAGGTGGTATGAACAATTTTTCGTAGTGGTATGTACATTTTTTCGACATACCCTTTTATGCACGTATATAAGGGTATTTACAAAATACGCTAAAAACTATGAACTCCTTTACAAGTTTTTCGTGTGGTTCACATTGGAGTATCTTATAATTAGTATACAAATGTACCTAAAATGATAAAGGAGTATTTCAAGTTTGTTTAGGTGGTATATTAGAGGTGGGTGTAACTACACCCGGGTGTAGAAGGTATTTTTTCCTATGTGTGTATATATATATATATATGTAATAAAAATAACGAGTGCTCCTTGGTGCCCGGACACCATAAGTCTAAAATAGGTATGTATCGCGTGTGAATTTTTTTAAATTTTTTGGATATCAAGTTTAACTAGTTTAGTAACTAGTTCAAACAAGTTCGAACTGAAATTTGAACTGTAGTTGCCTTTTTTATTGATAGTTTGATTGTAGGTATGTGCTGATTATATATATAAATCAGCAAAGCATGTGATCTAAATTGCTCAAAACTTTGAATTGAGTATATTTTTCAAAGGTATATGTTTCATTTGAATTGTTATAGATGGGTATATACCCTAAAACTGATATTTTCAAAAAACATACCCGAATTTGGGTTGAATTCGCGCATTTGAAATCAAGGTGCCCGGGCACCCTGGTGCCCAATTTCAACGTCCTATGTATGTATGTATAGGAAGGTGAGATGGGACTCCAAGGAGTCTGGACACCTAACCTGTCAACCATTGGATCGTATTAAGATGTGTAAGTTTGTATTGGGTATGAGAACCAACGGGTAAACCCATTAGCAAGTACTAATATGGAAAGTATGTTTGTATTACCATAATAACCAGCGCGCAGATTTGGTGCTGCAGTAATGATTTGTGAATTAACGTGGAATAGGTATGTGCATTAAGTTTGCAAATCCGTGCGTTCGGATTGGAAGTATACTTGCTTGTACGTATAAATTTAAAAGTCTACGGTGCATGCAAAATATGTTGACTTCCATTAATTTTTAGACGCCGCACGGAATGATTTAGAGCGGCGAATTCGCACATGATGTTAGCAGTTAAGGTAAGAATCTTATGTGAAATTTTCATCTCATTCGAGCAACAAATGCTCGTTGAATGGTTGATGGAGACGAACGGCGTAGGAAAAACCACGTGTGTTGACTTCCATTATTTTTTATATGTCACAGGGAATGATTTAGAACGGCGAATTTGTACATCATGATAGGGGTTTAGGTGAAAATCTTGTGTGAATTTTTTAGTTGAATCGGACATCAAATGTTATCTTAAAATGTTACGCAAGTCCGAACTGGGTATGCTGATTTAATTAATTTTAAAAGGAATGTCAGTTTAATTAATCTTTAAGAGGGTATATACTCACAAATTATCTAAAAAAAGGTATATACTCAAAAATGGATTTAATTTACCTGTTAACAAAAAAATCAAAAGAAAATCCCAACGTACCATCATAAAAAGAAAATAAATTGCCTAGTTCAAATAATTGCCAAAGGAATTCATTGTCAACCGTATGAATGATTTATGGAAGTAATCTCACTTACCAAATTAAAATTCTCTAACGGGTTGGATCTCAAGTTATCTCTAGAAATATCCATCATAATTTGCACGAATTTCAAAGTGATCAAATGATTCTTATGAGTGGTGTCTGGGCACCATGGAGCCCTCGTTATTTATACTATATATATATGTATGTATGTGTATATATATATATATGTGTGTGTATATATATATATATATATGTGTATATATATATATATATATATATATATATATATATATGTATATATATATATGTATGGGGCACCATGGTTGTCCGAGCACCAAGCCTCCTTGTCTTTAGATTGCTTTTAGATACGTGCAAGTACAATGATAAGGAATTTATTGATTTAGTATGTTGAATCAATCATGGATGGAAAGTCTTAATCATAGATGGAAATTTCAATCATGGAGCTTGGGCACCATGGTGCCCCTTATATATATATATATATATATATATATATATATATATATATATATATATATATATATATATATATATATATATATATATATATATAAATAACGAGTGCTCCTTGGTGCCCAGGCACCATAGTCTAAAATAGGTATGTATTATGTGCGAAAAATTTTAAAATTTCTTGAATGTCAAGTTTAACTAGTCTAGTAACTAGTTCAAACAAGTTTGAACTAAATTTCAAATTGTAGTTGCCTTTTTTTATGATAGTTTGATTGTAGGTATGCGCTGATTATATATATAAATCAACAAAGTATGTGATCTAAATTCGTTCAAAACTTTGAATTGAAGTATATTTTTTCAAACTTATACGTTTCATTTGAATTGTTATAGATGAGTATATACCCTAAAACTGATATTTTCAAAAAATATACCCGAATTTAGATGGAATTGGTGCATTTGAAATCATGGTGCCTGGGCACCTTGATGTCCCATTTCAGCGTCCTATATATATTTGGTAAATGCAAAAGAAATAAACCTACTCTTAACACCCCCTTCAAACTCATGGTGGATCACACACACTGAGTTTGGAGAGAAAATACAAATGTTACACCCTAGTATGTGGTTTCGTGAAGTCAGCAATCTGTAGGTCTGAGGGCACAAACAGTAGAGCAAACACTACCTTTTGCACCTGTGAGCAAGTGTATGAAGCATCCAAATCAATGTATTTGGTGAGCTCATACTTCATTGGGTCGCGGACAATACTGATAGCACATATACCGTCAGACAAAAGAGTCGTAGATCCCATCATTGGCACTCCAAAATATGTAAGTAGCCACCTCAACCAAGTAACCTCTACTGTCATCGCTGCTATAGCTCTCAACTTAGCCTTAGCACTTGAACGATAAATTGCAGTTTGTTTCTTTGTCTTCCAGGAAATCAGAAAGGAACCAAGAAAAATACAGTAAGCAGAAAGAGAACGACGATCAGAAGGATCATTAGCCTAGGTCGCATCGAAGTATGCCTGAAGCTGTGATGAGTTGGAGCTAGGGAAAAACAAATGATGATCCCATCAAAGACAGGAGGCTTGTTCTGATACCTCTATGACGCCATTGCTCAAAAGACCGGTTAAGATTTATAAAGAAAAGCTAACCGGGTTTGATACCACTTGTATAATCGGTATGGCGAGTCAGAGGGGATGAATGACACTTTCAAAATCTCCTCTTAAGTATCATCAACAACGTGCAGCAGAAACACATAGTCACAAGCTTACAAAAGCCAAAAGCCAATGAGTGCAAACTCACAACATAGTTCCCTGCCAAAACCAGTCTGACTGTCGGCTTGGATGCGGTCTGATTGCCAGGTCTCGGTCGGCCCGCTGGCTTCGCCGATCTGACTGCTCAGTGGTTGGACCGCCCTGGCACCAGTTGGACCACTCAATTCCTTGCGGTCGAACTGCTCGCCGAGGGAAAGTGCAGAATAGCATTGCACAAGATTCATGAAAAGAGTCAACTCTCAAACCACTAATCCAAACACGGTGAAACTTGACACAAGACCTCCTTAGGATGTCCAGAACCTATTTCATTCATGGATCATGAAGATCGATGCCAAAATTTCAACCTTTATCTAAGACAAGGAAGGTTGCATCAAAACTAAGCAAAAGAGAGAAACTTTGATATACTCTTGTTTGTGAGTTCTTGATGGTCTAGATGGCTTTGGATGGGTTCTCATATATCATAGCAATCCAGATCACAGGACAAATTCAATGCAAATTGCCCACAAGAGCAAAACCCTAAAATCAGCTCTCTCTTGAGGAAAACCGAACTCTCCCTAGGTGTCTAGATGGAGGGGATCTGATCTCCAACAGATATCTTCACCTCTTATACATCCTTGACACCAGGAAATATCAAGAAGAGAAATCCAAACGAGAGAGCCAAGCAAATCAAAAGCACAAAAAAAGGATCCATGGGAAATTTTGGATGTTCATTTCACTTGGAGATGAATATTTTACAGCCACTCCCTCATAGATGGCAAGGCTCTAAGCCTAGACCGCACACACAAAGGCTCCACCACAAGGAAACCCTAGAAAGTCTCTCCTACTCTCTTATAGTCGTTCAAGGCATATCTCTCATAACACACACATGGGCTTATATAGTGGAGACTCCTCACCTCATACCAAACTATAAACAACAAGCCACTCCTTAGTGGATCACACCACTTTCAAATGGGGAACCCAGTAACCCACACACAAATGGGTTTTACACACACTTGCACGCTTTTCAAAGTGTAACTTCCATGAGGCTCCGATAGCTTGATAAGGCACTCTATCCTCAAATGCGTGACCTGAACCACTTAGGCCAACACCACGGTTTTGCAAACCGCCATTCCACTTGGTATTGGACAATTTCCTGAATTGCCACCCACCGGCTTCACATAAAGATACGATGCCCAATGCCTCATCGTCAAGATTGTACGCCTACTCCGAGATTGTCACCACTTGAAATGCTCGAGTCTTATGGCACACCACATCACACCATAGTCTGTAATGCCCAATTACTTACCGCCAAGATCATATGTCTACTCCGAGGAATGTCACCACTTGAAACGAACAAGTTCAATAGGCACATCACATGTATGCACTTGCCTCACGGTTTTTTTCTTTCTCCTACGCTTCTCCACTTAAAATGATGCTCCTATTAGATATGTATTATATAGCTGTGTATTTAACCTGTTGTGTGGGGTTTTCTGCATATATGTCATACCTGTACGTGTATATATATTGGCCCATTGGCCTCATGATGAATAAAAGCGCTATTCATAACATGCTATCAGAGCCATACCTAGGGTTTCGCCTGGCCGACGCTGTTCTTCCTCAGCCGCCGTCGCTTCATCGTGCTTGTCATCACCGTCTGCTGCAGATCATCGTCGGGGCTCTCGGCCCCAGCCGCCGCCGTTGCAGGAGGCTCTCCACCTCTTCTCCAGTCGCCTTCCCATCTGGATCGATCGGATCTGTTCTTCATTGCAGCCGCCGAGACCGTTGATCTGCAGATTGGGCCGCCTCATCCGTCGTCACCCAGTGCTGGCCGCATCCGCCTAGTATTCCCTCTTTGGGTCGCCCGAGGTCGGCCATCATCCAACCGAAGCCGCTGTCCGGTGCCAGCCGCTACCACTTGCACGTCTTCCTTCGGGCTGAGCTCGCGACGTCCACCACCAGTCATCTGTGAGATCGCGCCGCCGGTGAGGCCGGTCGCCGCTTCGGAAAGCCGCCGCCGGTGAGGCTGGACGCCACTCTAAAGTCTACTCGGCTGTGGCTGTGTTTTCCTTGGCTGTGGTTGTGTGACCGAGTGTAGAGTTCGGTCGATTTTGTAAGCTTGTTGACCGAAGAAGCAAAATAAACAAAGAAAGAAAGAAAAAGAAAAAAGAGGAAAAAAAAGAAAATTTCTTCTTTTGTAGGCACTGTTTTTGTTCATCGTTGCCCGGTGATCTTCGGTGGTCTCAATTATTGGGACTGGTTTTAGCACATACGCCTCCACATGCGTGGTCAGCGCCTTTGGGAGTTTCTTACTGGCGCGTTACCCTGTTTGTCTCGCCCTACTCCACCTGTTGAGCCTGTACTCCCAAGAATGCTTCCGAAGACATTCATACAAAGGCATTTGAGGCTTTTGAGGATGCCATGAAGACTTTTCAAACTCAGTATGTTGCTTAGAAGACATGGATCGATGATGATGCTCGTGTTTCTGCTATTCTGGTTGCTAGCATGGAGGTGCAACTCACTAGTGATGTTGGTTTGGCTTCCGCATAGGTGATGTGGGCGCATCTGCGCATCCGCTACGAGCCATCTGATGATTCCTTATACCTTGCTATGGTGCGGTAAGAGCAGTCGCTACAGCAGGGAGATGCCACTATGGACGAGTTCTATGCTCAGCTGTCCACGGTATGGCACTAGATTGACTCTTTGGGGCCAGATGTTTACTGCACCTGTCAGTGTTGTCAGCGTTAGCAGTCTCACTTGGAGTTTCGCCGCATCTATGACTTTTTTGACACGTCTTCGGTTTGAATTTTAGCAGACTCATGCTCAGTTGCTGGCTCGTCACCCTTGTGACTGTTGGAGGCTCTTGCAGCTGTTCGTACTGAGGAGATTCACCTTCGTGGTGCGGGTCTGCTGTCGTCATCGTCATTTCCTTCAGTTTTGGCGGCTCCCTCAGCTTCTACTCCTGCTGCGTCGCTGGTTACTCCTTCACTAGTTGCGCCTCCATCAGTGACAGCTGCTGTTGGTAGAGAACTCCACTGCACCTATTGCAACAAGGATGGATATATGGAGCAATTTTGCTATAGGAAGCAGAAGGATTTTTGTCATAGTGCTCGTCCTCCGAGGGGCACTGGAGGTTCATCCTCTCAGCGAAGTCTTGGTGCCTCCGACACTCAGCAATTTCTCACACTACTAGGTCGCATGGTTGTTTTTGCATCATTCAGTTCTGCTGCTCAGTCTTCCGGTGAGAGATTACCTTCTACTTCTCCTTCCTCAGGTATATCACCTTGGATTCTTGATTTTGGTGCTTCCTTTCATATGACATCTGATTTCAGCAGTCTCACCTCCATTAGTCCTTTAGCTGCTCCTATCACTGTTCAGACAGCAGATGGTACCTCTCTTTCTGTCGCAAGACGGACACTCTTTCAAATTTATCTTTTCATGTTCCTGTTGTTTCTCATGTTCCAAAACTAACCATGCAGCTCATATCTGTCAGCCAGTTCACTGATTATGGTTATCGTGTTTTTCTCGATTCTGATTCTTGTTGTGTTCAGGATCATTACACGGGGACTCTGGTTGGTACTGGCCCTCGCCGTTGTGACTCACAACGGCTCTGGGAGGTTGAATGGCTTCATCTTCCTTTCGCTGCCCCTGTCAGTCTTATCGCCTCCTCCACTACTTCCGCATCTGCTGCAGCCTCCACCACATGTTTTGCTCAACGGCATCATCGTTTATAACATCTTTGTATGTCACGTATGTCTTCATTACTTCGTTGTGGTCTTTTAGGGTTTGTGTTTGGTGATGCTTCTCTCAATTGTCAGGGTTGTAAGCTTGGCAAACAGTTTCAACTCCTCTATTCTTCTAGTGAGTCAGTGTATAGCATTCATTTGATCTTGTTCATTCTGATTTGTCTCGGCATACGTGGATATATTTTATGTCATCTCGTAGTAAGGTTCTATCTATCTACAAGACATTTGCCACCATGGTCTGTACACAGTTTGACTCCTATTCGTGTTTTTCGCGCTGATTCCGTCGGGGAGTACTTATCGGGAGTTCTTCATGGTTTTCTTGCTGAGTAGGGCACTCTCTCAGTTTTCCTGTCCTTGTGCTCATGCTCAGAATAGTGTGGCTGAACGCAAGCATCGTCATCTTCTTAAGACAGCGCGTGTTCTCATGCTTGCATCTGCTGTTCCACCACACTTTTGGGCTGAGCCTGTTTCTACCGCCACTATTTTGGTCAACATTTAGCTCTCCTCTGCTCTTCAGGGTGGGATCCCAGTCGAGCGTCTCTGTGGCAAGACTTCTGATTATTCCAGTCTTCGCTTCTTTGGGTGTGTGCTATGTTTTTGCATCTCGTGAGCGCATCAAGCTGACTGCTCAGTCTGTTGAGTGTGTTTTTATGGGCTATAATGCTAAGCGCAAGGGATATCGTTGTTGGGATCTTGTTGGCCGACGGATGCAGATTTCTCGGGATGTTACTTTTGATGAGTCTCGTCCTTTCTATCCTCGCCTTTCTCCTTCACTTCAGTATCTCTTATCAAGCCACTTTCTTTCCTGACTTTTCCTTCCACCCCCTAGTCACTAGTCCACCACAACGTTTGGTCTCTCAGATGCCTCCTTCCCAGTCGGCACCTTCTTCACTACCGGCACCCTCTCCCGAGGTTACTCCTGACCTTGTTCCTTCTTATCCTCTACTATACTCGCCTGCGAGTTGATGATTCTTCTGATGTGCCTTCTCCTTCTGATGGGTCATCCTCTTCGGCCTCTCCTCGCTACGCTCTTCACGATCGCCAGTCTATTCGGCCTCCTGAGCGTTTTGGTTTTGTTGTCGCTGCTCGTGTTGAACCGACTTCTTACCGTGATGCTGCTATTCATCAGGAGTGGCAGCATGCGATGGCAGAGGAGGTTGCTGCCCTTGGGCATACTGGCACGTGAGATCTTGTTCCTTTTCCTACACATATTACTCCTATCACGTGCAAGTGGGTCTATAAGGTTAAGACTTGCTCTGATGGTTCTCTTGAGCCCTAGCGCGTGGTTTTCAACAGGAGCGTAGCCGTGACTACGATGAGACCTTTGCTCCTGTCGCTCACATGACCACAGTTTGCACTCTTCTTGCTAAGACCTTTGTTTGACAATGGTCTCTCAATTGGACGTCAAGAATGTCTGTCTCAATGGTGAGCTGTGTGAGGAAGTCTACATGCAACCGCCCCCTGGGTATTTGTTTCTGAGGGTATGGTTTGTCGCCTTCGCCAATCTCTCTATGGCCTCAAGCAAGCTACCCGTGCCTGGTTTGATCGTTTCTCTTCTGTTGTCACTGCAGCTGGTTTCTCTACCAGTGCTCGTGATCCTGCTCTTTTTATCCACACTTCCTTCTCTTTTTATTCACACTTCGCCTCGTGGTCGGACGTTTCTCCTTTTGTATGTTGATGATATGATCATTAGTGGAGATGATTCTTAGTACATCATTTTTGTCAAGGAGCGTCTTCATGAGTAGTTTTTCATATCTGATCTGGGTCCTCTTCGCTATTTTCTTGGGATTGAGGTTATTTCTACTCTTGAGGGTTTCTATCCATCCCAAGAAAAGTATATCCGGAATCTTTTTGATCGTGCCTCTCTTACTGATTAGTGCACAACTGAGACTCCCATAGAGCTTAATGTTCATCTTCGTCCCACTGATGGCGAGTCTCTTACTGATCTTACTCTCTATCGTCATCTTGTTGGGAGCCTTGTTTATCTTGGTGTCACTCGTCCTGATATTTCGTACCCTATGCATTTCTTGAGTCAGTTTGTTTCTACTCTCACTCAGCTCCATTATAGTCATCTTCTTCGAATTCTGCAATACCTTCGTGAAATTATCTCTCGTCTTTTTTTCCCTCGCTCCAGTTCTTTACAGCTCCAGGCATATTCTGATGCCACTTGGGCTAGTGATCCTTTAATCGTCGGTCTCTCTGCTTATTGTGTTTTTCTTGGTGGTTCTCTCATCGCTTGGAAGACTAAGAAACAGACAGTAGTTCCTCGTTTAAGTGTTGAGGCTGAGTTGCGAGCTATGGTTTTATAGACTGCGAAGATTACTTGACTACAATGGTTAGTTGAGGATTTTGGTGTTTCTGTTTCTACACCGACCCCTCTTTTGTCTGACAGTACATGTACTATTAGCATTGCTAAAGATCCGGTGAATCATGAGCTTACAAAGCATATTGGTGTTGATGCTTCCTACATGCGGACATAGGTGCAGGACTAGGTTGTTTCTCGTCAGTATGTGCCTTCAGAACTTCAGTTGACAAACTTCTTCACAAAGACACAGACCAGAACCCAGCACAGCTTCTACCTCTTCAAACTTCATGTTGACCCACCATGAGTTTTGAGGGGGTGGTTAGATATGTATTATATAGCTGTGTATTTACCCTGTTGTGTGAGGGACTTTCTGCATATGTGCCATACCTGTACGTGTATATATATTGGCCTATTAATCTCATGATGAATACAAGCACTATTCATAACAGCTCCACCCAGACTTACGTGACACACCATAGCCTCAGGACCCCTTTCGTAGCCTTGGTCTTGCTGTTGGCTGGTCGTCCTTAATCTGTGCGGCAATATATTGTACCATATATGGCGCTTTCAGCCAAGTATAAATTAACACGCAGGGATCGGTGGTGATCCTTAACCCCAAAACAATAGAACTTTTCATGGTATCAGAGCCTCTCCTCAATGGTGAGCTCATCTGCCTTCATGGCCGCCGCCCCCTAGGTCATCCTGTGACCGAAAAACTCACCAAATCCAATTACATGCTGTGGAGAGCTCAAATTCTTCCAGAGATCCGTGGTGCAAGACTTGTCGGCTACCTTGATGGATCGGCAGCAACACCAGCAAAGGAGATTACCACCAAAGACGTCAAAAAGGAGATCAAAATCTCCAACCCGGCGTATGATCTGTGGCTCGAGAAGGATCAACAAGTCCTAGGCTACTTACTCTCCTCTCTCGCACGAGAGATTCTGACCCATGTTGCCTCCAAGAAGATGGCTTCAGAGGTCTGGAAGGCCATTGAGCAGATGTTTACTGCTCAAACTCGCGCGCAGGCTGTCAACATGCGCATTGCCCTAGCAACAACGCAAAAGGGCAACATGACGATCGCTGAGTACGTCGGGAAGATGAAGGCCGTTGGAGATGAGATGGCAGCTGCTGGCAAGCCGCTCGATGATGAAGAATTAGTGTCCTACATCCTCACTGGGCTTGATCTAGAATACAACTCCATTGTGACCACTGTCACCAGGCGATCTGATCCTATTACTGTTGGTGAGCTCTACTCTCAACTTCTAAGTTTCGAACAAAGGTTGAACCTCTTGCAGGGCAACCAATATCAGTCATCTGTCAACTCTACGATGCGTGGACAAAGTGGATCTCAACGTGGCTTCCAACTTGGTCGTGGAGGACGCAATGGAGGCCGTGGTCGTGGCAACGGGGGTCGTGGCCGCGGCGCAACACCCATCAATGTTAACCGTGGTGCTATAGATACAAATACACGCCCCATCTGTCAACTCTGCAAGCAAAAGGGGCATACTGCTCCAATCTGCTGGTATCGCTTCAATGAGAACTACGTTCCTGAAGAGAAGATCGCATCTGCAGCAGTAAACTCTTATGGTGTTGACACAAATTGGTACACTGATACCGGCGCAACAGATCATATCACAAGCGAGCTCGACAAACTGGTAGTACGAGAGTACACTACTGGTGACCAGATCCACACAGCAAGTGGGGCAGGTATGGACATTCATCATATTGGTTCATACTATTGTTCGCGCCCCCTCTCGTAATCTTTACCTCAATAATATTCTCCATGTTCCTAAAGCTAAGAAAAACTTAGTCTCTGTCCATCACCTTGCTTCTGATAATCAGGCGTTTCTTGAATTTCACCCTAATTTCTTCTTGATCAAGGATCAGATCACGAAGAGAGTTCTCCTCAAAGGCAGATGTGAGGGAGGACTTTACCCTCTCTCATCCACACCTTCAGTTGGTCCCAGCAAGCAGATCTTTGGAACAATAAAACCATCTTCTTCAAGGTGGCATAGTCGTCTTGGTCATCCAGCATCTTCAATAATTCAGCAGGTTGTTAGCTTGAATAATCTTCCTTGTTCCCTAGAGTCCAATAAAGAGGCTGTCTGTGATGCTTGTCAACAGGAAAAAAGTCATCAATTACCATATTCCAAGTCATCTAGTGTCTCTAAATCGCCTCTAGAGCTAGTGTTTTCAGATGTTTGCGGTCCAGCATGTGAGTCTGTAGGGAGAAACAAGTACTATGTCACCTTTATTGATGATTATAGCAAATTTGTGTGGATGTATTTGCTTCGTTACAAATTTGAAGTTTTCCAAAAATTTTGTGAGTTTCAGCAACTTGTTGAATGATTTTTTGATAAAAAGATCATCTCTATGCAAACAGATTGGGGTGGTGAATATGAAAAACTCAATCCTTTCTTCAAGCAAATAGGCATATCTCATAGAGTCCTGTCCTCATGCTCATCAGCAAAATGGTGTTGCTGAAAGAAAACACCGACACATCGTTGAAGTTGGTCTTTCCCTTTTAGCTCATGCATCTATGCCACTTAAAGTTTGGGATGAAGCCTTTGCTACAGCCACATACTTGATTAATCGAACACCCAATAAACTTCTTCAATTTTCCACTCCTTTGGAACACCTGTTCAAGATCAAACCTGATTATGAAACTCTTCGTGTGTTCGGCTGTGCCTGCTGGCCTAACTTGCGCCCATATAATACTCACAAGCTTCAGTTTCGCTCAAAACAGTGTGCTTTCCTAGGCTATAGCAATATGCACAAGGGTTTCAAATGTCTTGATATTCAGACTGGCCGTGTCTATATATCTCGTGATGTAGTCTTCGATGAAGAGGTCTTTCCCTTTGCAAAACATCATCCAAATGCCGGTGCTCGTCTTCGGTCTGAAATTCTTCTTTTTCCTTCCCTTTTCGGCACTATTGATCACGGGGGTGAACAATCAAATGATCAATATGATGATGATCCTGATAATGATGCTCCTAAAATTACTAATCCTTTTGCTTTAGACACTGTCCAGCAGTTTGTGCAGCAGCAGGTTGAGCACCAGCAGCAGCCCGAGCATCCGAGATAGCAGCAGCAGCCTGAGCAGTCAAGTCAGCAGCAAGATGCACCAGTACCAAGACTGTTTGCAGCCAAGCCACCCATTACTCAGGTGTACAGTCGACATGCTAAAGCTTCCCAACCTGCACATGCATCGCCTGAGTCTCAATCTCCAATGGAAGCTTTGCAGCAGCCTCCTGAGATGATGTCTGCATATGAGCAATCTCCTGAAGTCTCCTCTGATAGTCCTGCAATGTCACAGGGTGTGACCCCCTCATCTCAACATCGACCTGTTACTCGCCTACAGCAAGGTATTACAAAACCAGTGACGTTTACAGATGTTAGAATAAAGTACACTGACGGGAGGATCAAGTATGGTTTCCTTGCTGAAAATGGTGAACCACGTAATTTGGAAGAGGCTATGCAATCTGGAAATTGGAGGAAAGCAATGGATGAAGAATACATGGCACTTCTGAAAGCAAGACATGGCATCTTGTACCTCCTAAGAAAGGGATGAATCTAATTGACTGCAAATGGGTTTACAAGGTGAAGAGGAAAGCTGATGGAACAATTGACAGATGCAAGGCTCGATTAGTGGCCAAGGGCTTCAAACAAAGATATGGGATTGATTATGAAGATACTTTTAGCCCAGTAGTTAAAGCTGCTTCAATCAGACTTGTTTTATCTATCGCAGTCTCAAGATGATGGAATCTTCGCCAACTTGATGTAAAGAATGAGTTTCTTCATGGTGTTCTTGAGGAGGATGTGTCTATGAGGCAGCCGCCAGGATATGAAGATATGAAGATGAAAGATTATGTGTGCAAATTAGACAAGTCGCTATATGGATTGAAGCAAGCTCCTAGAGCTTGGTACTCAAGATTAAGTGAGAAGTTGCTGCAACTCGGATTTCAGCCGTCAAAAGCTGATACATCACTTTTCTTTTATAGAAAAGGTGACGTGATCATTTTTATGCTCATCTATGTAGATGATATAATTGTGGCCAGTTCATCAGCTGAAGCTACACAAGCTCTCCTTAAAGATCTTCAAGATGATTTTCCCCTAAAAGACTTAGGTGATCTACATTATTTTCTTGGGATTGAAGTGAAGAAGGTAGATGATGGAATTCTCCTAACACAAGAAAAATACACTCCTGATTTGTTGAAACGGTTTCAGATGCAAAGGTGCAAGCCAATGAATACTCCTATGTCCACTGTTGAAAAATTGTCATTAGAAGGAGAAAAATTAAGTCCTGAGGATGGCACAAGATATAGAAGCATAGTTGGAGCTTTGCAATACTTAACTTTGACAAGGCCAGATATTTCTTTCTCAGTAAATAAGGTGTGCCAGTACTGCATGCGCCAACAACTGCACATTGGACAGCAGCTAAAAGAATACTCAGGTACTTGTAACACACTTTGGGATATGGACTGAAAATTACTAAATCTTCTTCCATGTTAGTTTCAGGATTTTCTGATGCAGATTGGGCTGGATGTTTAGATGATAGAAAATCCACAGGAGGTTTTGCTGTTTTTCTAGGAACCAATCTTGTGTCCTGGAATGCGAAGAAACAACCTACAGTGTCCAGATCTAGCACAAAAGCTGAGTACAATATGATGGCTAATTGCACAGCTGAAATAATGTGGATCCAGACCTTTCTTAAGGAATTGGGAATTTCTAGTCCTCCTGCAGCTCAGCTATGGTGTGATAATTTTGGAGCAACCTGTCTATCTGCCAATCCAGTTTTCCATGCTCGGACTAAACATATTGAGGTTGACTATCATTTTGTTAGAGAAAGAGTAAATCAAAAATTGCTTGATATCAAGCTTATTTCGATAGGAGATCAGATTGCAGATGGTTTCACTAAGGCAAGGTTTTCGAAGCAATCTCAACTTGGTAAAGTTGTGATTGAGAGGGGCTGTTAGAGATAAAATAGAAGTCAGCTTTCAGCAGATAAGAATCTGTTTTAAGTATGTAAACTGCCGCAGAGATATATTTGGAAGTCCTGGCTATAGATAGAATAGATTGGCATAGATAGAATAGATTGATTTAAATGTAATAGATGGAAATTGCCCTGGCTGGTTGCCCTTAATCTGTGTGGCAATATATTGTACCATATATGGCGCTTTCAACCAAGTACAAATTAACACGCAGGGATCGGTGGTGATCCTTAACCCCAAAACAATAGAGCTTTTCAGCAATTAGATTAGGACCTAGTGTTCCCGCATCTCCTTACAGTTTAGCCGACCAAGCTAACTGGTGGGTGCGTTTAGCATTAGCCAGACTTCTGGGTAATATTAATCGCTCCTAAGTTGTCCCAGTTGCTTGCCTGTGAAGAGATGAGCCCCTCCTTTTGCTTCCGCTATCGCTTTAATTTCTGTGTAATGATCTTGTTTGGCCTAACGGCCCTTTTTGTAAAACTTATCCCTATGTATCTGAACTCTGGTATTGTAATAATATGGTCTGTATCGTGTATAAGATGATTCAGCAATGTATCTGTGAACACTATCTATTGATCTAGAGAATAGTATAGTGGTATCACAGAGGATTTTGGATTTGCTAAATCTAGGTCCGACAGTGGTTGACTTTATACCTGGTGTGGTTGAGTTTATGCCACCCATGCCAGCTCCTTTTGAACGCTTAGCCAAAAATAGGGGCCTCAGGAAGAGTGGGGATATGAGAAAATATTTCATATTGTTGTTCTAATTACTCCATGACAAAGTTCTACATTATTTTCACTGTGTATTTCTGTATAGAGTAATGCTTTATGGAAGCCCTTATTAATTGTTTGGCGTGAGATAAGGAATTTGGTATATGACAAGTATGCTTGATGATATTTTTTTCTCTTTATTGTAGCAGAGAATAACATATTACATGTGTATTATCCAAGTTGTTCACAAAATATATTTTTCACTTCCAGGTTAGCCACATTATGGATCCTATGGATGATTCAACGTTCAATAATGTCTGGATGGCCACTGCTAAGGTGAGAGAAATAGAAATGTGGTTTCCTGAAGTCATAGTTCATTTAAGCCTAAGCAATAACACTCAACACTGCTACTACATTCTTCCTAGAAACCATTTTAAAATGACTAATCTGGCACCTCATTTTATATTGAGATGTTACTTCCTTCAATTGTCAATCAGTTTCTAAAGTACACGATATTTACAATTTTTTGAATGTATTTGATCATGTTGATCTCCTCTTATAAGTTAATTAATTGGTCGTGTTTGGCAGACAAATACCATGATTTACCAAGAAGTATTCTCTTGTGTTCCCAATGATCCCATCCATTCAAGGTATGAATTGATCATTCCATTTGAGTTGCATTTCTCATGAATTGCTGTGGTCTCTGAAACATAATGACCATGCAGGACCCAATTTCGGCGAAGCTTTGCTCACTGGAGGGAGAAAATTGGCCACACCACAATCGATTTGGGCGTTGCCCAAGAGAAGCTAGAAACCTACCAGGACAGCGATCTCAAAGGTACCGACCCTATGGAAAGATTGCAGTTGGTCAGGGGCCACATTGTTTCTTTCCCTTCGGATATCATGTGCGAAGAGGACTTGAGACCATATTTCTTCGAAAGCGAGTATTACACATCTCCGCAGGTTTTCCATTAGGTTCTCTTTCATGGAAAAATTACTCCCCTACTGCGTTAGTTGTACATATTGCAGGGGCCAGCATGTAGATGTTTTACATGTTTTTTCATATAGGAAACCAAACGATATGAAGAAAATATCAGACCATGACAGAAATGCTACGAGTATAGTTTATCACTCGACAATTTGTTCATTCTTTTTGGGCATCAATTACCCCCTGCCCAATTCATTCTTTTTGAAAGCAAAGAATATAGGAGTATAGTGTTAGTTCGTTCGACACCCTTTTTTCTTTTAAGCAAGAAATTCCCCTGTTCAGTTCACTCTTTCCTAATGCAAAGAATAGGTTTGTTATTGCAAGCCGTCTCTGTACATGTACATTGTACATTGTTTACAAATAAATAAGTACATTTGACACATTCTGTTTGTTGGCAACTTGTTGGCCGGACAATGTATGTACTGCCAATGCCCCCGGAAATATTTTGTTTTTTTTAACCTCTAATGTTTTGTGTTCTAGCTTCTAAAACTGATGCTTTTATGTACAATGGAAGCTTTTATATGAAAAGTATATATTTGAAGCCAAAAAAAGGGGTGAATAATTATTACCTTGAATTTATGTGTGGCTGTGAATGATGTGATGAATGAAGACATTTGACGAACAGAAGGCCTCCTTAATTTACCTCTTCGCCAGCACTCACTGCATCATTGCATCTGTCCGGCGGAGACTCGTAATGAGGCCAAACTCGAGGACTCTTCCGCCTAGATAAAAATCTATCATGGTCAGCAAAGTTGTTTCTTTATTTGTATTTGCCCTTTAGTTAATAATTTCAATTTCATTAAGAAAAACTAACTAAATGAATGGAAAATGAAAATTGATAGAATTCCTTTTTTTTATTTTTCTTCAAATCCAAAAAATTTCTCTTTTTTACAAGTCTACAACCTTTTCTGTAGACCGTGTCCGACCTGAGTTTAATCACTACCATTATCAATTTCGCCCATGGTTTCGCACAGAATACTCGGTGGTCTCTCGAAGCAGCAGCCACTTCAGCGGTTCAAGTCGGATGGTCTGGGCTAGTCGGCTGGATAACTCCAAATGCCTTTGTTGCTTCGTGACGCAAACCACCAAATCCCAGCCCTAATTAACCAATCGTTACTCAAGTAACATTAGATATTTTGATCATTCTGTCAGCAACGTCATGCATGCATGATGCATCAACCAGGATCCGACACAACAGAGGAGAGTGGTTAGAAAGGAACACGGCTGTAACAACCTTTTCCTCGTTTATAAAGTGGTCGAAACGAACACGGTTACTACAGCGGGACACACACACTCGAGTGTAGTGTTCTGAAATTGAAGGAGGAAGATTGCTAAGCACAACTTCTATGAACACTGTGTATATATCGTGCAATCAAGCTATAATGAAGTTTCGAAAATGCCAGTGGCGGATCTCCGACAAAAGTTCAGGTTGGACGGAGCAGAATGGACCAAAAAACAGTAGCAAAATAAAACATATGTAATCCACATTGCATTGAGGCTTTGCTAGTTTAATTCATATTATAAACACAACAGCTATTTCCCCAGCGACCCACGAACCACTTATAACCAACAATTTTGACAAATTTAGCCTCCTACATGACCGAAACTGATCATGTATGGTCATGTAGATGTAAACCATCTTCAATAACACTTACCAGATCTTAGATCTAAATTGTAATACAAAGAAAAATAAATTTCATTACTAACCATATCTAGCGCAATCAGGAACGTATGAATCTTCAAAGCTCTCCTGCCACCTTCCACCAAAATAACTAGCCTGAAAGCCTTGCCTCCTCCAGGTGCAGCACAGGTTAGATCTGGATCAAAATGGAGACAGATGCGGTCTGAGCGGCGCAATAAATATATAGCTGAATTATCATAGACGGTTTTTAAAAACAACCATATGTAATAAGCTGATTATCACAGATGGTTTTTATTTAAAACCGTTTGTGATAATTCTCAGACTATCACATACGATTTTAAATAAAAATCATCTGTGATAATAAGCTTATCACAGACGGTTTTTTTTTAAAACTGTCTATAATGATTTACAGATTATCACAGATGGTCTTCAAATTAAAACCGTCTATGATAGTGTACATTACAGACGGTTTTATCAAACTATTTGTGATTTTGTGTCTGCTAATAGTATTTCTGTAATAGTGAGGCCATATAATTCATGTTTTTTAGAACTGATCGTAGGCCACTAAATCATCTCATTCCAAGCCCTATGCAATATTAGCTCAGCAATCGCTAACTGGGACCCTAATCTAGGACTCGGATCATAGGCCAGATCTGATTAGGCATACAGCACAGTTGATCTGGACCCATTGCAATCACATCCACACTCATTGGCCTTGGCTACTTCTTTTTTTGTTGTGACGTCATTCTCAGTGCCATGCACGCCCACGGTACTGGGCTCACGCTTGTTGACGTGGATCCATGTCATCTTGGCATTTCCTCCCAAGGAGATGCTACTACCTAATCATGGGTGCCTGATCGGCTCTGTATGTACTGCAAGTGTTGTGGTTCACGCTCTAACCGTCCATTTTAGATTCAATGCTCGAACTATGGTTCAGTTTTTTTCTCTTTTAATTTTTTGCGACCGATGACTTTTGACTATGACTGATGATTTTTATTTATGTTTTTTGAAACGATGATGCACGGCGGAGACACCGACGGAACGACGTATACGATTTTAGACTCGAAAAGCTTTTTGAAAAAGCGGCTTCCAAAAATCACCCTATTTATTTCAGTTAAAATATACAAAAAAATTAAAAAGAACCGGACCTATACCACAATGGTTATGCCCTTTGGAGATGTAACCCAAATCTCACTTCACACCTTGGGTTTGGGAACAATGGAATAAGAACTACCGCATGCGCCAACCTAGGAGCCTCCAATTTGTATCATTAGGTTTATTACTTAGCTTGGGTGGATACGCTCTAGGTATGCATATTTATTTTGCTTATATTAAGGTGATGTGTTGAAGGGCGTCGTGTCCCATCACCTCTCTGGCGATGGCAAGGATTCAAGGAAGAGGGTAAGGCATGGGGGAGGACATGGAAGGTGGAGAAGAGGCATGTGCGAGGAGGAGCGGTGCGACTCATTTCAGGTTCAGTTTTTGGTTTTTGGCTTTTAATTCACTATTTATTTATTTCATTTTTTCTTATTTTGTTTGTTTTTTAGCATTTTGCTTTCTTTTTTTCTCGTATTCCTTCGTATTGTCTATGATAGATTAATCTATTTTTTATTTTTAAAATTTTTAAACTTAATTACGTCAAATAAACTACCATCAGTTACAATGAAGAACTAGCTATTATATAAAAAATCATAAACCATCATCAAACTAAGCAACACAAAAATCAACACCGCAGGCATCACACGCAACTAGAAAGACCACCATAGTGTAATAGGCCAAACCCTAGATATAGCTACACATATAGGCCATATAATTCATGTTTTCAAGGACCGATCATAGGCCACTAAATCACCTCCATTCCATTCCATATATAATATTAGCTGAGCAACCACTAACTGGGACCCTAATCTAGGACTCGATTATAGGCCAGATCTGATTAGGCATACAGCACAGTTGATCTAGACCCATCCACACTCATTGGCCTCGGCTACTCCTTTTTTGTCGTGACGTCATTCTCAGTACCATGCACGCCCACGGTACTGGGCTCACGCTTGTTGACGTGGATCCATGTCATCTTGGCCTTTCCTCCCAAGGAGATGCTGCTACCTAATCATGGGTGCCTGACCGGCTCTGTATGTACTGCAAGTGCCCTGGTTCAAAGCTCTAACCGTCCGTTTTAGATTCAATGCTCGAACTATGGCTCTGTTCTTTGTTCTTTTATGCGACCGATAATTTTTTCTACGACTAATAATTTTTATCTATATTTTTTCAGATAATGTCATATGGTGGCGGCGCTGATCCAAACAGCGCACACGATAGGCTCAAGAAGTGTCTTCGAGAAACCTTCCTATTTATTTTGAAAGCCAAAAATCACAAAAAAAAAGCAAAAAAAAAAACGTAGCCTATACCACACTGATTATGCCCTTTCACAGATGTAACCCAAACCTCATTTCACACCTTGGGTTTGGGAACAATGGGATGAGATCTATTCGCGGTCGCGGAGCTAGGATTTTGTAGGAGCCTAGGGTGGGCACGAGGAAAATATAGCTAGCGATAGCGTGAATAAATCCATATGCACATGACACAAGGGAAGTGGATAACCGCAATAGTTTTAAAATCGAATACACGTTTGAATATCCATAGATGAAAAGAAAAGCAAGATATGATAACAAATATCCCAGTACGACATTACGGAAAATTTGATGAGTCATCAACAAAAGTCCAATCACACATCTAGAAGAGGCTCTTTGTATCAACTGAAAACATCCTCATTTCCGAAAATTGACAATTCAAATATTCATTACTTTGAAATTTTTCACACACACACACACACACACACACACACACACACACACACACACACACACATATATATATATATATATATATATATATATATATATATATATATATATATATATATATATATATATATATATATATACGGGCACGCTAACGAGCACTTATGCTTTCTGCGCGAGCCAATTTTGCGTCGGAAAGTTATTGCCTGTTGTGAGGAAAGTTATTAGCTGTTGTGTACTGTGAGTGTTCGACAGTAACTTCACTCGCTATCGATAGTAGCTTCGTTCATAATTAATGGTAACTTTTCGGCGCGCAATTTACATCTGCATGCTGATTAGTGTGTGTGTAGCGCGCGTGTGTGTGGAACCATTGACGCACTATAGCATTGGAGCAATTTTTTTCCTTTAGTATATTCAGATGGAGAGAAAAAAATTAGTCTTCAAAGATGATCTGCTCCTAATTACATATGCAAATTTGGTTGAAAATTTTCTTTACCGTACGCAATCTCTCTTCTTCTTCCTTGCTTTTTCCACCAAATGATAGTGGTTTTTGACGTACGATTTGCAGCCGCGCGCAGGTAATTAACGCCCAAGGACGACGAAGCAAGCAAATTCCATTTCTGCCGATACTGATGGGGACTTTGCAACGTAATCGATCGATCGAAGAAAAGGCACATGTATCATCGTACCAATAAAACTAACAAACACAAAACCATGTGCTCTATATATAGTTCATTAGCAGCAAGAAAAACAAACAAATTTATTGGATGACGAAAATTTATTTTGAACCATTTGGACCAACTTGCTGTGACTAAAGGTGACTAGCTGGAGTGAAGTGTGAATCTGTCAGGCTAATTCCAAGTGATGAGTGACAGCTGCGTCGATCTTTTTTATCTGACGACATGAGCTAGCTACTGCAGGACAGTTTAGTTCTTCTAACACTGATTGGTTCCAATCCAAAGAGCATATATATATATATTGATATAGGGACGGTTCATACTTCATAGTGGCGTCCAATACTGCAGATCCCGATCCTTAGTGCATTATATACTTCACTCCATTTACCAGTGGTTGATTGTTGGTTCCAGATCATACGAGAGGTTCAGTGCGCCCATTGGCTGTAAAAGTCTTCATGGCTATGCATGTAGAAGATTCTAGAGTCTGAGGCACACATGGACAACTTGCTAATTTACATGGAACACAAAAAGAGAATGATATTATAGGACATAACTTTTAAAGCAAATTGCCGGTTTGATTTGCAGTCACCCAGTACCTACAAAACTAGTGCAGTTTTGCGCATGTTGCAAGCAACTAATACGTACTAATTGGTATTAAAAAAGAGAAAAGTGACCGGGAAAAAGGAACTGAACTGTTGATCTGAACAAATGAAAAGTGCAAAAGAACACTAGAAAAGAATCCTTGCAGGGGGTGGGGCGCATTTGGATATGAAAAGGGCCAATTGGGATTGGGGGCCATGACCCTGACTCTGAAAAACACAAAGGACAGATGCAGCGTCAGAAAGGTGAAGAATGTTGGCGTGGTCTGGTCTGGTAGAACCACACTTGCTGCTTGACTCATCTCTTCACTACTCTAGCAGTCCAGCTAGTGGACACATCTAGCTACCATTTGGCCGGATCCTTCTGCAAATTGCATGCTAAAATATGCGTTTGGAATTTCAGTTGGTATATTCACTGAATTCGGACTTCATACTTGTACTGAACGATCCGGCATCGTCGCCGAAAGTGGGTGTCATAAATCTCTTGTGAGTTTTCAGGGTATGTAGCCCTCTTTTGTTGGGGACTACCCCTTGTTGATTTAACTGGTTGTAAAAAATTATGATGAGGCAGTGTTTTTCTTCCTTATCTAGCTTGATACGAACAAGACAACTCAATCTGTGTATCCTTGAAGAACTGCTCGCGAGCTGCAAATTAGAACTAGATCGATTTATACAGTTCAACAAGAAGGAAAAAAAACAGATTGGTAGCTCCCAACCATGAATCAAATCATTTGCCATTGGATACCTTGATGGATCTCATAAGACCACGCGTATATACCCTGCCCCGGCTCCAAATCGATCAACCTCTCTGCTGCGCGCCAATTTTTTAACCAAGAAAGGGGCTCGCAATCATTCGAGTCTGCGTACAGACGAAGAGCTGCCGGGGCCACGCACACTGCCGCCGGATGGATCATGGACGACGCATCAGTCCAACTAGACGCAGACAACTTACAACAGCAGCAGAGCAGAGAGGACAGGGAAATGGATTGATAGACAGGCAGATAGATAGGCCACAACTCTCAGAGAGAACGACTACTGAGACAGCCACTTCATCTCCTGATTGATGCGTCCATCGTGCACTCACTCGTGCATGCATCCATTTCGTTCCATTCAGCATGTTGGTGAATTGGTGCTGGTTGTTGGAGACGATCACTTGCTGCCATTGCCAATCGGAGAGGCAGCAACCTGCCTGCTTTGGTCGACAGTGCCCATCTTTGTGACTCACACCGGTGTCATTCGCCACACATGTTCACTCACTCACTCACCTAGTAGTGGTCACATGTCGTTGGCGTTTCTGTCATGTCATGGCTGGTGTCCTTCAGTTGGGAAGCAATTTGCACCGACCCCTACACAGCTACACTGCGTCTGCATGCTCACTTTCCTCTGGAGGAGCCGGAGCTGAAGTCCTGTAGTTGTAAGGTGGTTCTTCACATGTATTTAGATAATTTCCTGCTGCGACCTAGTTTGTCTATCCAGATAGATCTTGGTGAGTGGGTGGCTCTAATTTGGAAGATATGTTTCGACGACCTTGTGTTGTTCCGTTCAAATATATAGCGGAGTGTAAGTGCAGTTGAATAGAAATCAATACAAGAGAGAGGAGAGGTGAATAGGTGATCGAGCCAGAATTTCAGGCGTCGTAATTTTCTCATAACCATGTCTTAATACCGACCATTCGATTTTCGACTCCGTAGGTTACACGCTCGAAAAATGTGTTTTGAGCTATGTGTAAAGGATTAGCGTGTGTGTATATATATGTATATATATATACATATATGTATATATATATAACGTATATATATATACATATACGTATATATATATACATATACGTATAGGTAAAATAACAAGTGCTCCTTGGTGTCCGGGCACCATAGTCTAAAATAGGTATGTATCATATGCGAAAAATTTTAAAATTTCTTAGATGTCAAGTTTAACTAGTCTACTAACTAGTTCAAACAAGTTTGAACTAAATTTCGAATTATAGTTGCCTTTTTTTATGATAGTTTGATTGTAGGTATATACTGATTATATATATATCAGCAAAGTATGTGATCAAAATTCGTTCAAAACTTTGAATTTGAGTATATTTTTTCAAATTTATATGTTTCATTTGAATTGTTATATATGAGTATATACCCTAAAACTGATGGAATTGATGCATTTGAAATCATGGTGCCCGGGCACCTTGGTGTCCTATTTCAGTGTCCTATACGTATATACATATACGTATATGTATACGTATATACATATACGTATATGTATACGTATATACATATACGTATACATATATATAGACCTATAGACATATATGTATATGTATATGTATATGTATATGTATATGTATGTATGTATATATGTATGTATATATGTATATATATGTATATATATATATATATATATATATATATATATATATATATATATATATATATATATATATATATATATATATATGTATGTATGTATGTATGTATGTATGTATGTATGTATGTGTATATATATAGTATATATATATATAACGCTGAAATAGAACAACATCCTTTCTGGGCATCAAGCCTCTCTGCCTCTGAATTGCTTTTAGATGCGTACAAGTGTAATGATATATAATATATCAGGCAAACCTATTAACATGCATTAATTCAAAAGGGCATCAATTTGAAAAGGAGGTTATTGATTTAGTATGCTGAATCAATTATAGATAGAAAGTCTTAATTATGGAGTCTTGCTATCATGGTATCTCTGTTATTCATACTATATATATAGTAAAAATAATGTATTTGCGTCGTGCAGACACCTAAGCATTACCAGAAACAAGAGTTTTCCTTACAGGAGTTCAACGAGATACCACCGTCAGGAAATGGTTCCTACCGACTGTCCGTGTGGAAAAGGACTTTTCCCTAGGAGTCTATCCGCGACGATCAATTTCCAACGGCCATCGTTAATGAAGGTTTTCCCGACGCTTTTTGGACCTATTTGTGACAATTCGTGGAAACGAGTTTCGTAGCGAAGGTTTGTGGTTTTCTTTGAAATATTAGGTGCATGCATTGTCCTAATTAGAAATAGGCAAGCATACTACTAGCTATAGGGGTGGCAACCGGGTGGGGTCTAGAGAGGCCCCCGCGGTTCAGTCCTAATCCTCGCTAGCCTGTCCCAGCTCCATTAGGCTAAACAAGAAAGATACCCCTCCCCGATTCTTGTGGAGATCCGTAGATCGTTAGGCTAAACGAGAAAGATACCCCTTCCCGGTTCCCTGTGAAGATCCCATCTCTACGGGGATCCTGCAGAGAATTAAAAGAATATAAATTATTTAAAAATAATAATATAATTTTATTTATTATTTATAATTATTTAGGTATGTCTTTTTTAAAATACAGTTTTAAAATATATATTCTAACATCTAGATTTAAGTATTAGTCTAAATATACAAATAATAATAATTTTTCATAGTACAAAACTATAATCTACTATAATAAATAGTTTTTATTTTTTTACTGGATCTCACGGGGAGGGTAACCGCGTCCCCACCCCACTAACGTAGCAGGGCCCCACCCCTATCCCCCCGTGAGGGAGATCTGCCCCTGCCCCCGATGGGTAAATTCCCTACGGGATACTGTCACCCCTAGCTAGCTAGGAATGGTACGTACGTACTTGATATGGTGTAGGAATGGACATAGCACCAAAGCTAGTTCTAGTGCAATACTCTGTCACAAATGAGCAGGCATGTATGGATGCATAGCCAGGATGTGGGAGCGAAGGAGCCATGGGCCGGATGGGCCACCAGAAGCGGAAAACAGAGTAAAGGAAATGTGCCGGACCGTGAATAGGAAAGGACCAACATTGAGTTTTAACTATTCAAGACTTGGTGGATTATAAACTAAGGAGTGTCTCTAATAGAAAACATAGAGAATTACAATAGAAACCTAATCCCTAAATCTATCCCCGTCTTCCCTAATCTCCTCGGCTTTCCTTCCCTAACTCTCAAATCCTCTCTCGATCTACTTGATCGCACCATCAGAATGTGACAATTGGTATCAAAGCCATGCTCTGCCCACTCTGGCTCCGAAGAAGAGACTTAACCAGTTTGAGGAGAAGGTGACTCGGGCCATGGCGATGATGGAAGAGAAGAGCGAAGCTCCTTCAGATTTTTCCAAAGAGTTTGTTCTGGAAGCTGACACCTGCAAGTCAGGGGTGGGGGCAATTCTAATGCAAGAGGGTCACCTCATTGCATTACTTCCCCAACTCTCAAATCCTCTCTCGATCTACTTGATCTCACCACCGGAACGTGACATACTCCACGGCGTCCACGGGTATTACAATCTTCTCTCTGGTCGATACAGCGTAATTAATTAATTGCATCCCATCGATTGCAAGTTGCTGTCAAGCTCAGCTTTCACTATGGCATGGAACAGAATATGGCTGTGATCGTTTCGGCTTCAGTTTCAGGCTTCTGGCTTATTTTTACTATTCATAAATTCGTCTTTTTCTGAACTTTTGGCTTTTTTTTGAGCTTTTTGTCCGTTCTTTTTTTCCCGTATTCGTTTGCGTTGTCTGTGATGGGCTAACATATTTTTTATATTTTTTAAATTTAATTATGTTAAATAAGTCTCTGTCAGCTACAATGTTTTTTCAGCCAGCTACAGTGCTTTTCAGCCATAAGCCATCAAAAATAAGCTCAAATGATCACCACCTATATATGTGATGTAGAGCTTATGCGATACTAGATTACCCCAAAATCAGCGTGGCAAGAAAGCGACACGATTAATTAGTAAAGCCGGTTGTTCAACTCTGGAGACTGGAGGGTGCTGTGAGTGAGCCGCCCATGCACTGCTAGCCACGAACAAGACGCGCAGCTAGATTTGGTCGTTAATGCACAAGATTTAATCTATGATGTACCATTCCTTGTTTTGATGGCTGTCAATTCCAGTTTGTTCAAAAAACTGGTCACCTTTTTCCTGAACCACCTCTTGTGAGAGGGACGTCTACCATGCTTGCATGTGTACGTTTTACTTGCCATGACCTTGCAATTAGGTAAACTATTTTTGTGTTTATTAGCTGGTCATATTATTGATTTTGATTAGGGTCGTTGTTATTCAAGTGCTTTCTTGACTATGGAAGGAACATGCCAGTCGAATGTTAGCTTGTGGACAAGATTGAATGGGCTAGCTTCCTGTCACATACATATTTCATAATTAAATTTGGTTACGTCTGGAGTGAGTGAGAGACGTGAAAGTGAGTTTATATGTATTTTCGTGAGATATTTTGAGTGATTTTGATAGTTATAATTAGTGCGCTCTAAATAATGGGCTGCCCATTCATTTTCCTACATATGCAACTCTTTCTTAGACTGGACAGGAGCAACTTTGTCATGTAACTATCTTAAGACTTACCTGACATAAGACGTCACTTTTGTTCAAATCCCAAAAAAAAGAATCAAGAAATCAGCTAAAAAATTTCAACAAATAACATCTAATATATTATGTGGTTGGTGGAAATCAAACTCTTAACCCTTAGCAAATTCATTGCGCATGTACGTGACCACGAAGATCACATAGTATTCATGATTAGTTAGGAAAAGCTGGCTTCTATTGAGTTACTCTCTCAGTTCTTTTTTTACTTGACTTTCTAGAATTCGCACCGTTGAATTTTTTAAAGTTTGACCATCAATAGATTTAAAATTATCTAGATTAGCTATACAATAATTACATCATTAGATTTATCGTTAAAAATACTTTTATAATATTATAATTTTGATAGTATATCTTAGTGTAAAATTATAAAAAGTAGTGATCAAAGTCATATCTTGAATATTGTGAGAAGTACAAAAATTGTCAAGGAAAAAAGAACTAAGCGAGTACATGCTCTAACAAGTTCACCTAAAAGCCTAACCTGTTAAGAAAAGGCCCAACTGGATAAGAAAAGACGGGCAATTCATTTATACTTCAATAACTCACGTATAGACTCCTCAAGCCTAAGATGTGGAATAGAAGTGTGCTGTAATTATTTTTTTTAAATTGCATCAACCGAGTTTTGAAACCAAGATCTCTTGGTTCTGATAACATATTGAGTTACATACTCTAACTAGTTCATCCAAAATCTTAAACTAAGAAGGAAAAACGTACAATTCACTTATACTCCAAACAGTTCCCAGGTGGTAGAAATTTCAAATGAAAACTCAAGTCGTTTGTAATTAGGGCTGTAAACGAGCCGAGCTCGAGCGAGCTTGACCTTCTAGGCTCTAGCTCGGTAGAAACTCGAGCCGAGCTCGAGTTGGGGTCTGAGTTTGAACCTGGGCTCGAGAACGGCTCGGCCTAAGCTCGAGTAGGCTCGAGCTCGGCTCGGTGAAACTCGATAACAATTAAAATAATTTATTATGCACTACTTTTCAATAATAAGAAAATTTTAAGTTCAAGTTCGGTTCTAGTAAGCTCGATAACAGTCAAAATAATTCGAATATACACTAATTTTCAACAATAAGAAAAGCTCGAGCTCGAGTTCGGCTCGGGTAAGCTCGGTAAGAATTAATATGTATTACTATTTAAGCTCAAATTGGAGCTCGCGAACTATTCGAGCTCGGCTCGGTAAAGCTCGCGAGCTCGAGATCAAGCTCGAGTTCGGCTTGTTTAAAGTTCGAACTGAGCTCAAATCGAACCTAGAACGAGCCGAACTCGAGTAGTTCGTAAGCTCTGAGCTTTTTTTACAGCCCTATTTGTAATTTGGCACCTTATCGCCCAGGCACAATGATGCATTGATGCACACACAGATGCAACAAAAACAAAGCGGATGGTGTACTAGCCATACATATTGATCAGTCCTGCTACTATATATTTGTGTGCAAATGCAATGTTGTAACTTTTTTTTTTTTTGAGATGGTAGTCAGGTAATGTTGTAGCGGTGAAGCTCCATGGAGCCGTTCAAGCGAGTGCAAGTACATGCGAAGCGTTGGCTGTATCCTCCCAAAAAAATATTTATTTTGTAACACGCCTTCGCTTCAGCACTGTATCTGAACCGTTGATTTCCTGATCTACGGTGGCCCTACCCAAAATGGAGAGGACGCGACCTCAAAATTGGCCAGAACTGTAGCCGTACCTTCGATATGCAGAATGTGCTGCCGTGTGCAAATAAAAGGAAAATCCTTGCCGACAAATAGTTTTTTTTTCAAACGAAAAGACAGGAGAATTCCCTTTATACTGATAAAAGCAGAGTAAAAAAACAAGATATTACCGACAAATAAATGATGCCTGCGAACAGATCTGAATTATAATGTTGATATTTCTCCTGCAAATCATGATATATATGCATGTGTTTGGCTAGCTACCACAAATAATGATTGATCAATACTGTCTCAAAGCAAAAGAAAAAAAAGGATATATCGATCGATGTGCGTGCGTCTGGCCTTTACATTGCCACCAAGAAGAATTCAATGGGTGTGCATGTCGTGACACAGCGTTACGATTACGCGGGAAAATTAACATCGATGTAAGTAGCGATCGATCGACCAGCTGTACTTGAAAGATGAAAATTAACATCGATGTAAGTAGCGATCGATCGACCAGCTGTACTTGAAAGATATGTAAGCACAGTGGTCGTGATGGTGATGAAATAATGAGTAATGCATGCGTTTGCGTGCAGTGTTAGTTTCTCGACAGAACGAGATGCATTCGTTTATTCTATACAATTCTATATAAAAAATAAAAAATTATTACAGCACGGATGATATAAAAAAAGTAAAAAACCCGAAAAGCTTAAAAAATACAAAAAAAAACATAAACTATAAACAAAAATCAGAAACAGAAGCTATTTAAAATGTATGTCTTCTCATAGCACATCTCCAACCCTGACTCGCCGCCGGCCAGTCTGCCAACTTTCTATTGTAGAATTAGCAACTTTCAAATGGCAGTGCTTCTATCCTTACTATTTTTTTTAAAAAAAAGGGCTTCCAACTAAAGATTCGAAAAACTTTTAAAAACATTTCGACTGAGGATCGGAAAAAAATTTAGCTCAAATTCCAGAACTTTCAGTTGGAGATTGAAAAGGCTATCGACTGAAATTTGAGAACTTACTGTCAACTCGGATTCTCAACTTGCAAGCCAATCTCTTGAGCGTTCGCCTAAATTTCGAGAACTTTGAACTTTCACCTAGATCACCCATGCATCTGCGCGCATGCATGCATGTGTCGAACAGTCGAACACCTACTTGTTGGACTGAACACGCACGGTCAAATGTGATCGAAATCCGATCGCACGCACGTGGTAGCGTCGCCGACGGACCGCGTGCTTCTTACTACCAAATATATGGCCTTCCTAGCTAAGCTTCCTTGTGCTTATCATGCCAGGTATCTTCACGTTTAACGAAGACAAATCACCTACGGATTTAGAAATTTGGTCACACATGCAGGTGCAATATGGTTCGTGTTCTCTTTTTCTTTCTTTCTTTTATTCTTTTGTGTGTGTGTGTGTGGTGTCTTCGTGATCGATTGGCTATAATTGGTGCAGTACGCGCGTACTGCTGGGTGCGGCTACCCATCGATCGTTGTTAATCATCGGATGGGACGTACGTGTATACCTGCTCGGAGATAATAATTAACTGAGTTAGGCAGCTTGATCTGCCATCCGTGTATTCTTTTCAGCTTTTGTTTTTCATCTTCTTCGAAAATCAAAATAATTAATACGATTTTTTAAGCACATTTTTTAAACAACTTCTCAAATCTAAAACTATATGAGTATATTATATATATATATATATATATATATATATATATATATATATATATATATATATATATATATATATATATATATATATGTGAAATTGGGCACCGGGGTGTCCGGGCATCTTGACTTCAAATGTGTGAATTCAACCTAAATTCGGGTATGTTTTTGAAAATATCAGTTTATGGTATATACCCATCTATAACAATTCAAATGAAACATATACATTTGAAAAATATACTCAATTCAAAGTTTTGAACAATTTAGATCACATGCTTTCTTGATTTATATATATAATCACATACCTACAATTAAACTATCAATAAAAAGGCAACTACGGTTCAAATTTCGATTCGAACTTGTTTGAACTAGTTAGTAAACTAGTTAAATTTGATATCCAACAAATTTTAAAAATTTTCGCACGCGATACATACCTATTTTAGACTTATGGTGCCCGGCACCAAGAAGCACTCGTTATTTTTACTATATATATATATATATATATATATATATATATATATATATATATATATATATATATATATATATATATATATATATATATATATATAAAAATCCCAACCATTAGCTAGATTCGCTCTGGATGGCTTAGTTTCTTACATGATTAATATTAAATAATTACAAATGAACTGTCTTGGTTTGTTGCCCAAGTTCTTGCTGGGAGATTGCTCATCTTAGTTTCTGATAGCAGTAGTTATTTGTGTAGAGATCCAGTTAGCTCATTGTTGGTTGTATCCAAACCCCTTGTTTTGCTTTTCAATTCCCTAAGTGAGAAAGATAAGCTACTCTGCTGTTAGAAGTTATCAGAACTTGTGACCTTCATGTACCTGAACAATCATCAGCTTTCATAATAAAAGGCTGGGAGCTTGTCTCCTGCTTCTGAAAAAAGAACCGTCTTGAAAATAATTAGAAATGAGCTATGAATATGGAGTGGAAAACCACAATGGAAGAATAAATATGTGATTTTTCAGAACATACTTAAGAGAAGAAAAAGAAGTGGTTGATCAATAAATCCAGTCTCATGTGTACTCGTCTTACTTTAATTGCAGAGACCCACAAATTAGCCTGAATCGAAAGCTAACCATCCATTTCATGTCTCTAATAGCTTTCCAAGATAAGTTTCTCTGTCCAGACGAAACGAACTTAACACATTAAATAAGCAGCCAGATGCGAACTAGTCGCAGCTATCCGTACGTCAAACATTTCAATAATCTCAATTTGGAATAGATTGACGAGCAGATTTATTAATTGAAATGTCTCTATCTGTTGGCATATCACTGGGCTATATATTGTTCTTTTTCTTTTCTTTTATTTCCCCTTTTCCGTAGTTTGAGGGGCTAGTGAGGAAGACAATTAGATAAAGATATCTTCTCAAGCACCACTACAACATTATAAGAAAAAGGCAACAGTAACGAGTGGTTAGAAATACTGATGCTAGCTGCCCTCTTCTCTTATCTTTTTTCTTTTTGGACTAACACTAAGATTTCTTAGAGACAGGAGCACTGAGATCAGCAAAAAAAATAGCATGTGCTCAGACAGTGACCGATTTAGAAAATCTATTGTAGCCTTCTCGACTTTGCAAGCAACACGCGGCAAAGAAGATTCACCGCCTAACATCAGCTCATTCTGGTGTGCTCTTGCCAGCGCACCACAGAGAAGGATCTCCCCACAGTGACAAATATCCTCCGCCACGTGTCACAGCGTCAGTGTGTGGGGCCGGCCCAATGACCATGCTGTGGGACCCATGCACAGGAGACCACGTGGCCGGTAGCGCCAGCGCGGCGGTGGTGGCCAGGTCAGCGTGCTGTCTGGGCTCTCCACGTGGGTGGCTGCAGGTCGGAAATGACATTTACACCCTCGTACGTCCAGGGTATTTGGTTGGGAATAATAGTAATTTGCTGGGGAGAAATTACTGTTGGTTATTTTTTGCATCTAGATCCACGTGCCAGGTGAGAATTGTTACATGAAAATAGAACGTCGTATTCTGCGAGAGTGCACACAATCTCTCCCATTGGTGATTCCTAGTATCATAAGAAATCTCACCCATTAAATAATATTATCTTTCTTCTCTTTCTGATATGTTGGAATTGGATAAACAAACATATCAACTGTTTATGGATAGCTTTTAGTATTTGCTAGTGCTGACCGTTGTAAAGATTACTTGCTGCTGTATGATTTGATTTGTCAAAAAAGAAAGCAACAAATGTCATAAATGAAATTCCGAATCATGCCATAATCTGGCTATAAGAGAATAGATGGTAAAGGCATTCCCATTAGAAGATATTGCATAGCAATATCTATACCTTCACGTCATCAAGAAATAACTGTAGATATTATTTTTCTAATGTATAATATCTACCAGTGGGCCTAATCAATAAATTGACATATTCTCTTACATTTCTCTCTCCCCTCTCTTTTCTCCCACCGACCGGCCCCTTCTCTTCCCTTCCTGCACTCTCTCTCTGAAATATCACTGGCCGCCCGACCCGTCCATCCTCACCGGCGTCGATGACCTACTTTCTCCTGGATCCGACCGGATTTGAGCCGACAACGCCTTAGATCCGATCGGGTCTGAGATGACGACAGTGGATGGGGGCGGGCGATGAGGCGAGCGCATGGGGCGATGGGCGGCGAGGAGTGGAGTGGGTGGTCTGGTGTGGTGCGTGGAGCAGTGCGGCACGCGTGAGATGGCATGGTGTGGATTGACCAGCATAAGCTCCGGCGCAGTGACACAAGGTCAAATGCGACGCCATGGGCATGGGGCTATGGTGGGGCCCACCAGTAGACATCCCCTCCTACCCAATGGGTATTTTAGCCGATGTCTTCTTGTTGGATTGTGTGACCAAACAATATCTTGCATAAGACGCTGCTTCTCTCTCTCTCTCTTCTTTATTTTCTCCTCTATTTCAGTAATAATCTTAGTTGGTATGCTAATTCATGTTATGGACATTACTAATGTAGAACCATTGAGAGTGCCCTAATCGATATAAAGTTTATTCTTGGATGAAATACTAAAAAATCTACTCAAAAAAAAATACTCCACCTGATTCCAAATATAAACAGTTTTAGCATTATGTATTGTTTTCTAAATATTAGTCGTTCTATAATTCCGAGGCACTTTTGCCTCTTTTATTCCCATTTTACCTTTCATTAATTTCATCACTAAATGAGCTCTTTTCCATGCCTCCATTCCTCGTATCTACTCCCACTTAACTCTAATGAATACCAGTGAGAGTTTTGCAGGTTGTTCATTGTAAACCGGAGCAGAGAGAGTGAATTCACAGCATTGATTGCACAGGTAACAAGAGAATGGTGTTCACCTACTTTTTTTAATTCTTGTGCCAATCTAAAACAACCTACAATTGAATAAGAGGGAGTACGTCATTATACTATAATATGATTTTTAGGGGATAATCCATTTTTAAGGATGCTATAATCTGAATAGCCCTAGGATGCTATTTGTCGAAACAACAGTGCGCTCCAAAATAGGGAAAATGGGTAAAAGTAGTCGCGTGTGAGTGAAACCCGATGGACAATTTCTAACCATTTTCAAAATCATTACTATCGCAGGCTGCTACCGCCCAATCAAATCTCCAATTAGGCTTGAGCAAACCAAAAGCTCAAAAAAAAAAAAACCAAGGAGGGTAAACATCGCATAAATTTGAGAAACAAAAATATATGCTTTGCCAGGTTCATGTTCTTTGCTTCTTTTTTTTTTTTGAAGATAAGGTTTATGTTCCTTTCAGTTTAGCAATAAACTGTCACAGAGCTAGCTATACCCATAAATAAATGGAAACGTCAACTTTTCAATCTCTAACGCTAGATTCGGTTCGATTTTCAACGCTTAACTATGAAACCATTCACTTTATAACCTCGAACTCTCAAAACCATCCACTTCCCACCCTCGTTTTCATGTGACGTTGAGGTGATTTTGCTAATATGGCGATGAGGCCCACATGTTAGCGCGTGAGCCCTTATTCTTTCTCTCCCTTCTCCACCTCTCTCTTAAGCCCAAGCCACTTGCCGGGCCTCGTTGGATTTGGGGAATGTGGAGCAAGCCATGACGATGAGGACCAGGAAGACGGTGACGCAGGCGATGATGGCAGCACACAAGTAGGGAGAGGTTGGCGGCGAATAGAGGGGCTTGCTCGCATATATGGTGGTGACACGGACAATGCGTGGCGCGTGAGGAGGGAAAGGTCGACGGCAGCGAGGGGCTTGCTCACGTAGATAGGGCGTGACAACATAGGCTACAACTACATGGGCAGTGAGGTGGTGCATGAGTTGCTTGGAAAATAAACTTGAAACTATAAATAATCTAGTTTATTTGAGATATAATTGAAACTACTATCCACATATTAGCAAATGAAAATCATTGCAACATTCGAAGGGTAATTGATTTGTCCCCAGTAATATGTTAGTCGCCGGCATGTGACCATGTGGGAATTACATGGTAGCTTGAAGTTTGTAAGTTCAAGTTCTATTAAGTTGGTTTTGGTGATAATGACAAATACAATTGTGAAACTAATATGTTTATTGATTATGGTGTTGCTTAATCTCATTTGGATGAAAAGGTGGAAACATAAGAGGTATGCATTCAATATCGCATTCTTATTTTATTTCATTCGTCGGATCTAAAATATAGAATGAACTTCACCAAATAAGTTAAATTTGAATATATGCATATGCTTTCACAATACATTCTTGTGTGCACACATTTAGGGGGAGTTCACTCTATGTTTTGTGGTTTCATTAGTATTAATCTATGTTCCATTTTCACATATTAAGGATCTTTACTTGAAAACATATCCCTTAAGTATATATAGTTTGTGTAGTTCATATATACTCATAATCGGGTTATCATTTAGTTCTTCCATTATGTGTTAATGGTTGGATGATTATGACAATCGGATAAGTAAACTTTACTTTAAAAGCTTATTTTAGAGTATACAAGTATTGTGTACATGATGTATACTCGCAAACGAATTTTATCTCATTATTTGTTGAGAATGTCATGAATTACCAAAAAGAAAATATTGTAGAATCTAGTCCCTTCATTATGAGTTAATGGTGAAGTTTGGTAATTAATGATATTTGTTTTGTGGGCTAACATTTTCCATGAGTTGGATGAATATGTTAGGTTCCACAAATGAGGAAGACTTGGGATGACTTCATGTGTTGAAGATCATCAAGTCAAGTGGTAAATGCATCATGAGTTGATGCATATCTAAGAGGAGATAGTCATATGTTGATCATCAAGTCAAGTAAAGATCCATCATGTGTTGATGGAGTTGAAGTAAAGGATGCATCATGAATTAATGCATGTCAAGACTATGACTCAAGGCAAAGGTATGGCTAGTTATGGCTAAGGATGTGTTTCTAGTCTTTTACCGATCTTGGTGTTTAGTTGGAAGACTAGGTTGCTAGTATAGGTTGCCGTACTATTAAGTGAGGTCATGTCTAATAGCTTGAGTTTCATTATGTGTTGATAGCTTAACCTCACTTGCTCCAGCTCTCCTTGGCATGAGACTTATATTTGCGAATGTGTTTTGCAAATAGTTGTGGCTCATGTGTTAAATCCTTGTAACATGGGAATATACATTGCAAATGTATTTTAAAAGTGTTTGAAATCCATGTTTTTATTCTTTGCAGTATGAGACTTATATTTGCAAATGTGTTTTGCAAATGGTTGAAACTCATATATATAATCTATGTGTCATGATTCTAAAAGTGTGCAAATGTGTTTTGTAACTTGTTGGGAATCATGGATAATTGTTGTGTGCATGATATTGTACTTTGCAAATGTGTTTTGCAAAATATGTTGAAGTATATGCACTTCTCGGAGAAATCGGAACTACCACAGTGTATTCTGTGGTACTACGGCTGAACAGAATTACCGGCATTACAATCACGAAACTACCGCGTTCGCTGGTGGTCGAAGACCTACGTTGTCGAGGACCAGAGTGGTCGGAACCGACTTGGTCGAACCAAAATGGTCAAAGACTTGAGTGGTCGAAGATCAATGTGGTCGAAGATCGACGTGGTTGATGACCTGCGTGGTAGAAGATCGACATAGTCAAAAACCGACGTGATCGAACTAGAATGGTCAAACTAGCACGGTCGGAACCGACGTGGTCGAGATCTGTGTGATCGAAACCAGTGTGGTCGAAACTAATGTGGTCGAGACCTGTGTGATCGAAGACTAGCGTGGTTGAACTAAGACGATCGGATCTGACGTGGTCGAGATCTGTGTGATTGAAACCAACATGGTCAAAACCAGTTTGGTCGAACCAACATGGTCGAGATCTGTGTGATTGAGACTAGCGTGGTCGATCCGACGTGGTCAAAACCGAAGTGGTCGAAACCTGTGTGGTCGAAACCAACGTTGTCGAATTGACACGATTGATACAACATGGTCGAAAATCGACGTGGTGGTTGAAGATCTGTATGATCGAAGATTGACGTGGCCAAAGATTGACATGGTCGAAACCTCTATGGTCGTACACATGTACGGTCGAACCGGACAACGTGGTCGGAGACCAGCGTGGTTGGAGATCAGCGTAGTCGGAGACCTGTGTGGTCGATCTGGATAGCATGGTCGGAGACCTGTGTAGTCGAACCGAACATCGTGGTTGGAGACCTGAGTGGTCGAACCGAACATCGTGGTTGGAGACCTGAGTGGTCGAACCGAACATCGTGGTTGGAGACCTGAGTGGTCGAATTATCCGACATGGTCGAGGACTAGGTAGTCGAGGATCGAAAGTTTTGGCTCTGTGTGAGCATCCTACCAGTGAACGGTACTACCAGCTCTTTGTGAGCGGTACTTCCGAGTTTTAGAATGACCGGCTTATGTAGCCATACGTTTTTCCATAGAGACACCTGTGTGAAGTCTTCTCGTTCCTGAGGAAATTGGTAGTCTCTCTCAAGTGCTGCGGTACTTCTAATAGTCAGTAGTACCGGACTTTGCACGTCGAAACTATCAGATTTGTCTACAATGGCTAGTTTTCTGACCGCTGCTGAGGAGAGCAGAAGTACTGGTTGTTTAACCATGGTACTTCCGGAAATCTTGTTTTTCTGTCCCAACGGCTAGTTTCGAGGTATGGGGTATATATACCCCTTTTGGCTAGTTAGAGAGAGTAATGCTTCACTCTATTTTACTCTCTTGAGCTAGTGTGAGGTCCTCCTATCAATTGTGCATATGTTGCATCTAAAGGTGGATTGTGTATCCACTTGAGCGGTGTGCATTCATTGCAAGTGGTGAGAGTTAACCGATGGGTGTGACTTATCACTCTTGAAGTTTGCCGACTTCTAGATGGCGTTGGAGGTGTCGTGCGTGGTGATCTTCTCAAGAAACTTGTGAGAAGGCCCGACGAATTGTGAGTGGTGTGGTGCTCGCCATTTCTGGAGTGGAGGAAGAGCAATCTTAGTGGATTGAGATGTTTCGGCTTAATTCATGGAGCCAATCCAATTCGTTTGGGCTAACCACAACGTCGGCTAGGGGAGACCGGTAAGTCTCCGATCACCACGGTAAAAAGCAAAAGTGTCAATTGTGGTTTATTTTCTTATGCTCACTTTACATTCAAGCAATTTATATTCATAGAATTAAATTGATTTCATATTATCCTAGAATTGCTAATCTTGACATAGTCTTATCTTGTTGGTGCACTTAGGTGAACCCGGTTGTTTTAGGCGTTATTTATATTAAACCTTTTGAGTTAAGCTTCTGTATTATTTGCTTGGTTTAGCCAAATAAAAGTTGATAATTAATTAAAGAATATTTTTTATACCGCCTATTCACCTCCCTCTAGTCGGTCTCCTCGATCTAGCAAAGTTGGCACACAATATGCCAGATTGGTATACATTGAAGTATACCATACCAATCTGATATTACACATGCATATTGGCAAATGCAATCTGCAACTGTAATGCCACAGGAAGCTATAACCATTTGCTTGAAGAAAATATAACTCTCAAAATACTAGATGACCTATTGGATTTTAATAATCCCGAATGGTCTAAATATGTCATATTTATTTGGCATCATAAATTATAACAGGCATATGAATTACCTCCCAATTAATCACATATATTCTTGACTAATAATTGTTCCATCTGGAAGGTTAAACTAGAATTATATTCTAGTAGAATATATTATATTCCATGCAGATTAATCGATGGTCATATTTTATGTGGCAGCATAATATTTACGCTCTTGAGAGCATCATGTAGATGTATATTATGCTGTCAAAACATAATACTCTTGACCAGGTCAAAAACATGTTGCATTAACATAAATCTTGAAGTTTGAGTGATCCAGATTTTAAATCAAAGTATGAGTAATTGGATCGTAATATTGGACAATATGTAAGAAGATAGCATATTTCTGTTGTCATAGATTAATAACCCATTAGATGTTTTGGGATATTCTACTAGTAGTAGAGATGTACAGCTTTCATGCCACTACATTTCTAGCTCACTGCATTAAATAAAAAAACCCAATTAAGGATTAGTGTGTATTAAAAGAATCAATCATTTCCCATATAATATCACCACTGTAGCATACACCATTTGGGCTACCATTAGTAGCTGGGATCAGGTTGGATCTAAAATTCTATCTATCATGTGTCCATACCAAGGGAATTTTGAAGTATGCTATTAAGCAAAATCAAATCTTGACATCAGGGGGAGAGAAATAGCCAAATCTTTGAATGTTGTGATGTTCTTCTGAAGAAAGATCTTTAGTATAAGATTCACGTACTAACCATGCTAAATTTAAGTTTAGCTGATACTCTTATATGCCAAAATCGGAGAGACTGCTAGATTTCTTTTTCCATTGCATGGAGGAGTTATATAGTATTTACTTGAAGTAAATGCGTCGCTAAGTTTGGAATACCCCAGGTTGAACAATATATCTATATTTGTGAAGTTGACTTATTGGTCAATGATCTAAACTCTACATGGATGCATGTGGATCTAAGGTCTAGTGCACTAGTCAAAAAAATCGTTAAACACTCCTTAAATACTCTAGAAGAGAATTTACGTTGAAGGTAAAATACCTCATGAAGAGGTTCATCATGAAGATGAAAACCCCAGTAATTAGACGTGCACATATTACAATATGGGGAACACATAACAACTAATAAGCTTTCTTTTGGGAATAACGAAGATTTTGTTAACACTAAAAGACACTCAATTATGAGGTTATTTGGATAAAAGTGTTCGAAAACTAGTTTGCCTCTAAAATTGCTAAAATTTCTCATATGAGAACATAAATCCAAAACCAAAGTCCATGGCCGAGCACTTGAAGTGTTCATATCGGGTAAAAAATAAAAGGAAGCAATTGAGGCCAAACCATAATCACAAATGAAAGTCTTGGAACCTGTTAGTTCAGACTTGGTGAGTCATTATGAGATAATGAGGTGGTGAAAGCGATGGTTCAAAGATCCCTGTAGAGATCGATATTCTCTGGTTATGAATGAAATATTGTTCCATTATATAATAACTCTAGCAGATGACATAAATAAGATATGCAGTTATTGGATTCTGAAAATTCTTGATTGGATCTTTTAAAAGGACTCAATGCTTGATCCTTGAAATACGCGGTGTTTCAACAAGTAAATTGCAACATGTATATAAAACTCATACCTGATAAACTCTTACTCGAAGAAAGAATATCTCCTAGAAGAGAAAACATCTCCCTGACGAAAAATTAACTCACCAGTTGATCGAAAACACACCAACAATTATGTGATCCCTAGAAGTGGATAATGACCTATCCAAGAATCGAGGGGATGGAATGAGGAAACTAAAAAAACCAGAAGTGTGCCACATAAGCACATATGAAGTGCATCTCCTACCAGAAACTGATGGAGTGGCAATATCCTTTATTACCATGAAGGTATCATATACATTGGTGTTAATGACAAATTTATTAAGCCCTGAAGTGCCAAAAATGTTAAGACTGGTTATATTGACTCTGTGGTGGTATGACCATTGTTTTAGTTCTACAGAATAGACTTTTGGTTGTACAATACTACTCAGAGATGGCTACTAAATATTAAGACCTTGAAAGGTTTTGATAAGTCATATCTTGAATAAATGTGGCATTGCAATTGATTATTCCCATATCCTGATTATAAATTTTGCTTGTGTTGCACATATGGATAAGTGGTATTTTGAAAAGTTAAGTATATTGCTTCTAAATTCTTTTATCGTCTCTTTATCTAGATGAATAGTGAGATAAATGTCTAGAATACTATATATTGTGGTAATCCAGTGGATATACTCACAATATATTCTAGCCTGTATTTATTTCTTAAAATGTATTAAAGGCATTGGAATATAAGACTTCACTGGAAGTGGTCTTCAGGGAGAGCATATGCTGAACCTTTATAGTTATACATGAGATTCGGAAAATCTTGATCTAACCTAGAAGGTATTGACTTGATGAACACTACTTTGAAGGTCTTTACCGTCTATCGGTATAAATCCAATCAATGGACATGGTAAAGGTCTTGAAGATCATAATAAATCCTGAAGATAGTTTATAAATCCTGAAGATAAGTATTGTACTCCTTTTCCCTTAGTAAGTTTTTCCCGTTGGGTTTCTTACTTGAAAGTTTTTAATGAGACAACAAATGCAATATAATTTAACATGTGTTGTATACTCTTTTCTCCATTCTTTTTTCCCACTAGGTTTTTTGAAAGAGTTTTTAACGAGGCATATGCATATCGTGGTATGAAGCCTCACAAGAATGTGCTTGACTCAGACGAATGATTAGCCACATCAAGAAGTTGTGTGGCATAAACATCGTTGATAACCCTACTATTATCTATGAAGATAATGCAGTTTGTGTAGCATAGATGCAAATAGGCTACATTAAAATTAATAGCATGAAGCATATTGCTCCTAAATTGTTTTATCATCACAAACTCCAGAAGAACGGAGAGATAAAGATATTAAAAGTTAGGCCTTGTGATAATCTGGCAGATCTATTTTCAAAAAGATCTCCCAGCCTCTAGCTTCTAGAAGTACGTACGAGGCATAGGAATGAGATGACTTAGCGAGTTACAAAGTTCAGGTAGAGTAAACCCCTGAACTATAGCTCTTATTTAAGACTGGAATACTTATATGATTCTGAAGATCTAATGTTATACTCTTTTTTCTTTTGTGAGTTTTTCTAAAGTTTTCTCGCATAAATGTTTTTAATGAGACAACAAGTTCATCACGAGAAACGGATGCATATACTCGTTTCTCCATCTTTTTTTCCCACTGGGTTTTTTGAGAGAAGTTTTTAATGAGTCATGTGCATGTCGTGGTATTCGCCCAAGGAGGAGTGTTACAAAACCTAGTAGGTTACTTTGTAGGTAAATACCAAAACTACCCCTGATACATTTTGATTATAAATAGATAAGTCTATATACAAGGAGAGGTGGATCTGAGACTAATAAAGACTTTGATTGTCTGTTCTCTCTCAATTATCTTTACTATTATAAAAGAATGGGTTGGTGGTTGGTCCGGCCTCTTCCACCCCTTCTCATAAAAGACAGCGCTGACATGTGGCCCTCAAAAGACATGCGTCGAATCCAAAAGACATGCGCCGAATTTTATCATACTATATGTTTTCAAACTAACGGGTGGTAAAAATTTTTAGAATATGTATACAAATATGTTCTAAATTTTTTTAAAATCTATAACAACGTATAGACATTCAGCTAGTTATTTATCAAATCTCTGTTAGTTGATTGTGTGGATCGCATCGGAGATTACTGTCATTATTTCTCAACAGCCCATACGGCCATCGGTCCACCCAACCACCGATATCCACCACTTGCACATTCAGGACGGGGATAGAACACAAAGGAGAGGAGGACTTATCCACATCACCGAAAAGGAGTGGGGAAGTAAGGAATACGCCGAGTCCCCGAGGGAAACGAACAGATGCCGCTGCGCAAGCGACGGCCTGACCCGCGACGCGCGCGGCTGCTGACTCGGTCGGTCGGTCGGCGTGTCCTGTCCCCTGCACCCACGGCTCGGCCTCCTTTAAAACCTCTCTCATCAACGCTTTCACCTCGCCTCACGCCACAGCTCAGTTCTCACCTCCGTCGTTCCCTTCCTTCCTCCTCCTCCGCTGCCGCCGTCTCCCTTGTTTTCTTTCGCTTGCTGTCCAAAGAGCTTCCTTCGATTGTTCAGGGAGGACCTGCCCGCTGATCGATCCTGTGTGGGTTTGTGTTTCTTGGTTCTTGTCGATGGTATTTAATTTTCTTTGCTCCTGCTGCTCCTCTTTGAGTTGATCGGTCCAGCCCTATCCGTATCCAATCGAAGAAGCTCGCTCCGCCATGCCTCCCATCAATCACCATGGACGGTTGGTGCTCTGGTCTTGTCCATGAACAAGCAGCCGTACCATCCATTTATTCATTAGTCATTACCTAGGGAAGGAAGAAACAAGCAGCTCGTCCTCCTCTGTTCGCAGTGGCTGAGCTCTGCGACTGTCTGTATCAATCACCAAGGAACCGGGAGAGGTTCGGGAGAAGGAAGAAGATCTTACTCCCGTGGGTTTTTCTTGGGCAGCGAGAATGCGGCACATCTCGTCGCTGCTGCAGGGGCTGGCCCGGTCGCTGTCGGTGGGGAGGGAGAGGAAGGGCGACGCCGGGGACGGCAAGGCGGCGGCGGTGCTGCGCACGTCGGGGACGCTGTGGGGCGAGGGATCGGAGACCTTCGCCGCCGTGTGCTCCCGCCGCGGCGAGAAGGGCATCAACCAGGACTGCTCCATCGTCTGGGAGGTCAGTTGCCGCCGCTGCTCTGATTCTTGCTTGATTATTGCTACTACAAATTTTGTGGCTACCTCTTAATGTTTTCTCCCCCCTCTCTCTCGTTCTCTCTGCATGTGAAACTTCAAGCTGGTTGCTATTACTGATCACACATGGTTGTAGTAGTATCAATGGCACATGACAATACATGGAAGAATTCGAATATACAATTTCCAAATTCTTTTCTCTTCAACAGTTTTTCGATCTAGATTACCAGATGAACCGGTTTTCTAGGCAAGTAGCTAAACCCAACTGACCGTAATAAGAAGCTGAATACATGATCATGGTGCCGTACGAGATGGTTTTCATCGCTGAGCTATCGTATAGTTCTCGAGGTTCTAGTTATATAGTCGTGAAAGGCGTGTTTAATTTTTTTTTTCCCCTTCTCTCGAGCATGCTCTAATCATGGGGAGATATTGTGCATGGCGTCATGGTTCATTAGCCTTGTTCCTCTCTGTTCTAGAGAAGATAAAAAAGAAAAGTCGGTGATAGTACAGCGTTAGGACTAGTTGCTGGCTTGTTCTCATCTCTGTAGCTGTGGGCCCTGTTATTTTTTGCTTTTGGTTTCTCCCAAAGTGAAAAGACCAAACGTCAAAATAGGGTGGTTTTTTGAAACGGCTTCTCGAATCCAAAATTATATATGCAATCTATGTTGGTGTCTCCATTATTCGCTGTTATATCAAAAAGTACAGATAAAATCATCAGTCGTAACAAAAAATCATCAACCACGATCCAAAAGAACACCCCCGTATACTCAATATTGACTTCTCTTTCCGATGTTCACCTAATCAATTTTCTGATATTTTCTGAGGTGTTTTAGTTCGTTTTGTGCTCTTCAGTAGGACGATTTAACTATTAGGCCATTAACTAGACTATTGGTATTGGATTAAGCAGATTAACTGATGATGGTCGATTGCAAAGGTCAATTACCTAGATATAGGTTTTGGAGCATGTTGTTCACCAGGTTCTTGGATCTGGTGTTCGCTTTTGGCTTCTAGGGGTTTCTCTCTGCCAAAATGATGTGTGATACGTGGCTTGATTTGCTGAAGAAACAAGGTGTTTTGGTTTCTTGGTGTAACCTTTTCGGTTCTTGGTATCTGAATCCAAAGTAGCTTTGGGTAAGTCACAAACTGACGGACAAAGATGGAAGAAAAAGTAAATCACATCGCATTGTACTGTGGATTATTTTCCCTTCTGGTTGGTTCGTGCTAACAGGGGATGGATTGGGCCTTGATTATACGTTTTTTTTTGTGTTAGGCTTTACAAGTTTAATTTTTTATGCTTGCGCAAAACAAAACTACATTGGACTATTTTGAAAGACAGGCTGCAACTGAAAAAAAAAATGATTTGGCCTCTCAATTTTGCAAGCCAGACCAACCCAGAAGGGTAAGGACCCGGGAAAACAATTTCCATAGAAAAAAATTTCGCAACCCGCCGAGAAAACCGAATTTCAAAAATTTAGATTTTTTAGAAAATTTCGGTCAAAATATTAAAAGACCAATTCGAATTCAATAAATTCAAATAAAATTCAGAAATTGCCTTGCCCGTGGCCACCGGCCACATCGGCACCCGTCCCTTGCCTGCACCATGGCCGCCTCCCCCCTCCTTGCCAGCGCCGTGCCGCCTTCACCTTCCTTGCCGGCGTTGCAGATTTGGAGGATAGGAATTGATAGAGAGACGCCAAAACTTGGTGTGGGTTGGATAGGGTAGAAAAGAAATCTAAAAATGGCTCAAATTTTTTAACGGAATTGGGCTTTTTTGGGTGGAACGAGAAAACCGAATTTCGGTGAAATTCATGAAATTTCGGGCGAAATTGATTTCCTGGCAAGGACAGCTATGACCCACCAACTAAAAAAGCTGGTTGGCCCAGTTGGTTATCCATGGGAGTCACACTGGAATCTTAAATTTTCAATTAACATGAACATTAAACAAGTCCTAAAAGCTGAACCCCACACACATAATGCCAAATTAATCGGGAAAAAAAGGAAACACACCATAAATTCGTAAAATATCATGTAAAGAAAATTTTCAATGATTTGGTTTGATTTGTCCGCTCGTTCAGTTTTCATACTAACAGAACCACGGAGGGTCTACGTAGAACACATGAATCTCACTTGAATTTTTCAGAGAGTAAATAATAGTATAAATGCTTGTATTTCATATCTCTAGAGTTTATGCGTTCCAAAGAGAACCTCGAACTAAAATGAGCTCACTGCTCTCTCTCCCTACAATTCTCTCTCTCTCTCTCTCTCTTCAGGGATTCGGGTGCCAGGAGGACAGCATCTTCTGCGGCATCTTCGACGGGCACGGGCAGTGGGGCCACTACGTTGCCAAGGCCGTCCGGGAGTCGCTGCCGCCGTCGCTGCTGTGCCACTGGCAGGAGGCCATCGCGCTGGCGTCCCTCGTCGACGGCGAGAAGAAGCTCTCCGACTGCCAGTTCGACCTCTGGAGGCAGTCCTACCTTGCCGCCTGCGCCGCCGTCGACGACGAGCTCCGCCGCAACCGCCGCCTCGACGCCGTCCACAGCGGCTGCACCGCGCTGTCCGTCGTCAAGCAGGGCGACCTGATGGTGGTCGCCAACGTCGGCGACTCCCGGGCCGTCCTGGGGACCACGTCCGACGGCGGCGGCATCGCCGCCGTCCAGCTCACCGTCGACTTCAAGCCCAACCTGCCTCGTAAGTCGTGGCGGCAGACACGTACTAGTACATGCATTCTTGTTTGCGGAGGAGGAGCGTATCACATGGATGGTGTGTAATCTGGTTTGCAGAGGAGGAGGAGCGTATCAGGCAGTGCAACGGCCGCGTGCACTGCCTCGCCGACGAGCCCGGCGTGCACCGGGTGTGGCTGCCCGACCGGGAGGCGCCGGGGCTCGCCATGTCGCGCGCATTCGGCGACTACTGCGTCAAGGACTACGGCGTCATCTCGGCGCCGGAGGTGACGCAGAGGAGGATCAACGGCCGGGACCAGTTCGTCATCCTGGCCACTGACGGGGTAAGAGACCAAGAATTGATACGTTTCCATTCTATGCAAAATTCTGTTCTTTTCTCCAGTGCAGCACCTGATGATGGTTGTGGACAAACGTTAACTTTTCCGGCAGGTCTGGGACGTGATCTCCAACGAGGAGGCCGTGCAGATCGTGGCAGCGACGCCGGACAGGGAGAAGGCGGCGAAGCGGCTCGTCGAGTGCGCCGTCCGCGCGTGGAGGCGCAAGCGGCGTAGCATCGCCGTCGACGACTGCTCGGCGATCTGCCTCTTCTTCCACTCGCCGCCATCCTAAACGTACAGCTCCATGGCTGCATCCACGTCAAGAAGAGAACAGAATGCACATTGCTGAGAGAAGATTATCACTAATTCCCATCTCATACTTGGTAGAGAGTGCGACGTCGCCGTCGAAGCCTCAAAAGGTAGATCGTTACAAATCAGAACGTGCAGTTTCTCTCATGATTGGGACGCTGCACGATTGACCTGGACGGGCCGTGAACTGCTGGTAGTGGATGACCGGAAATCTCCGGCTTTCACACCGTCCTTGTCAAAAATGTTCGAGAATCAACACCAGCCACCAGCAAAGGCAGCAAGGAAAAAAAGATGCATTTTGTCCTCATTTTCTGCGTGTATGGCTTTCTGTTATGATGGCAAATAGTGACAATTATTGTTGTACATCAATCACAATAGGGTCATAAATCAGATCTTTGGTGCCATATGACGCGCCGAGAAATCGGAATCTTAGATCTTTTGCACTGAGACATCATGCATTATTTAGCACATCCCGGTTCGCACCCAACCATCGATTTGATAAGACGGCAATGAAGATTCAACCTGTGGTGGCTATGATAGTCGTCGGCGAGTTAGCCACCATAGCGGCTTTTTAACGACTCAGGAAGCTCCTCTTCCATGATGCCAGCTCCAGTAGTGGCCAAGTATTCCCTTATTGTGGTTTTCCGGTCACCAAGATAGGTGTGGTCTAAGAAGTTGCTATATGCTGGTTCTCCAAGATTTTTCGCAGCGAGAACACTGCAAAGCAATCAGAACCATCAAAGGTGCTTATAATATCAAAAGGATCAGGCTTCTACATGCCTCTAATAAAGTAATGACTGATAGTGACAGTTACATAGAAAATGCGTTGCTACTGGATAAGTAGAATGTTCAAAGCAATGATTTCCTTTTGCTTCAGAAATGCATCTTGCTTTCAGATGCCACAAAGCAATGATATCATTTTGCTTGATAAATGCATCTTGCTTTGAGATGTCATTGATGTGCTGTACCAGGAGAACAACAAATATATGCCTAAAATAATCGGTGGAGTTCATGGGTGTACAGTGGTTCTAATTTGCACAATTTACCTTCTCTGATGTTAATCTTGGGTTTATCAAAGAAAAAGAAGAAGCAACTCTGTGGACTATGCAACATAAGTTGTTTGAACAGCAAATACTTACCAATGTCTAAGATATACACGACAGGGTAAAATATCATCCCTCCATATTTTATCAATGCTGTATCGTCCATAGTGTTGATTATATATTTCCTTGCTTCCTGCAGAAAGAATTAGTAAATGTTTCAATGTGTAATGAAATTACAAACAAAATTACAATTCTGAGCTGTCTCATACAATTCTCTAAAAGTAAACAACTTCTATCTACATAAGAATGCATCATTTTGCTGTAAAAGGGTAAAAGAAATGTTATGCTCAAAGCTTAATTTGTCATCATAAACTTGAGTATTAGAGCATTTCTCGGAAACCTGAAATTTTTAATGGAACATGATAATGATCTTGTGGTTAAAAGTATTATGTGCCAACCCAGTTTTAGAAGAAAGTAATCTTATAAATTATCAAATTATTACTATGCCTAGTAAACAATTGTGGTTCTCTCATTGTATTTACCTAGAGCTGTGTGCATGACAATTTATGTGATATTACCCTAGCTGGTTCATAATTACAATGATAAGAGGCAGATAAATATGTTATAAGCCCTAAACAAAAATCCCATAATACCATATCGTTCTCATAAGTTTGATACATTAACACAACCATGCAACAGAACGGGTCAATAGCTTTAATTACAGACCGATAGGTCAGTGAACACAAAAAGGTAAAGGAGGAGTACAGGTCACCATACATTTGTATAAAAGGGATGCCAAGTCAAGAGCAGGTTAGTCTTTCCCTCAAAATTATATCATACAAGTTCCATCAACAACCAAACTGACAAACTGATATCGTGACAACACAAATATCAATATCATTATAGAGCAAGTGGCAAGTCATTAAAATGAAATACAGAATTGAAAGAAACTTGAGTGCGATATGGATTCAACCTTTGCATCTCACTTGGAAATATTCTTCATCGCTATAGCGTGCACAGACAACCTGAACCAATAAATCCCATCAAGAAGAACAATAACTCCATTGCAGGAAGCAGCAGCAAAGAGCAAACAAAAAGTTACAGCTAGGACTCCAGTAACAGAATATAAGCCCTTACTGCTGGATTTGGAAAAGGCACTCCATCCCGTCCTTCAGGAACAACCTGACAAAACATATAGAGTATAGACATAAAGAAAATTAACTACAAACACTCGTGAAAATGTAGTCCAAATTACAGCTCAGGATTGAACAATCTAAAATCCAAACAGCTTCAGGCTTGAGATGAAGAAACTGAACATCTAACAAAATCGGATGCAATGAATTTATTGGTCACCCACCGCAAGAAATCTGAATTCATTCTCCCTCTCAATGAATGCTGGAACCTGCGAATGTCACACCTTTTCAGTCCTTTGCACCAAAAAGAAGCTCAGGAAAGCTCCACTCCTTTGCCTTTGAATAAAAATGACACATTGTGATAGTGCAAATAACAGTACCTCCTCCTCCTTGATTTCAAACACAGTGACAACAATCAGTTCGTCTTCACATGGCTCCACGCTTAAGCTTGAGAACTCCTAAAAGTCAGCCCAATACTCCAATGAAAAAGAGGATTTTATGGAAACACTCAAGATAATGCAACTTCCTGACAAAAGTACACACTAGACTCTACATCCTCAAAACATACAAATCCAACATCAAACTGTTTGATATCTCAATACAACACGCAGCTTTCCTTTCTTCCATGACCATAGACGGCAAAGGCAAAGATACCCATATTATAGAAAAGCTCCTCAAGCTGAAACAAAATTCTCTTACGCTTGTACAAGACCTCTTTTAAAAAATCTCTTATGCTCGTAAATCCGTTTCAGCTGCCTCAATTTTGTTCAATGCAACCTGATTTCCCCCTTTTTGGTGTCCACATACCAAATCGCAAATTCATTCTCAATTGACAAAGAGATGGTATTTGATTGACAAGGGCAATTAACTTTCAAACACCTTTAAGTGCCAGTGTGCCACTAATGCACTAAGTGTATTTTTGCCTTTTTGTCCACTGTAATACTCAACGGTAGCCAAAACTGACAGTAAAGCAAAACTGTGAAAAGGTGCACACAAATAATGCAGAACATACGGATGTCATAGACAAAATTAAACTACAAGAATGATTATATAAAACTTCCAAGTGTGCCTAGTTCAGTTTACTCTTCCTAACATTCCCATAAAACCAATGCCAAACAGCCTCAGCAAGAAGCCAAGAACTAGCATGTTTTCTTCGATGAGCAAGGACTAGCATTTAACCTACTACAAAACGGAACGGAACGTGCGAATGAAGCTTCTAAAAGGCAGCAATGCTATCACAAAGGACACACAATAGATGCCCAAATGTCCCAAACTCATCCAGAAGTCCCAAAGATCACACCCATCACGCAAAATTACACATCTCAAACTCCAAGGCATCCATGTCCCAATCGAAGTCTTATAGACCTTGAAGAATCACAAGCTGAACTACACACAGAATTATACAGGAAATGTAACTAAACTAAATATGCATTCACCAATACATACATACACTGAACATACGTGATACGTATACGCACCTTGGTGGCCTCGATGGCGATGCCACGCTCGAAGAAGATGGGGGCGGCGTGGGCGAAGACGCGCCGGAAGCCTCGGAGCACGGCCACCCGGAATCCCTCTAGCTCCGGGAACGTGCTCCTCGCGCTCCGCTCTGCCATTTGGAGCCTTGAAACGTTAGTTATAAGGTTAGGGTTCGGAGAATCGAGCGCTGACGGCCGCAGTGGCGCTCACCGGACAGGAGGGAGCCGAAGCCGACGACGGAGACGCGTCCCCTAGGGGAGGTGACGGCGGCGAAGTCGGCGGCGGAGGTCAGCTCGGGGAAGGAACCGCCGCTGCCGCCACCGGTGGCTGCGGACGCGGAGGGAGGAGGCATGAGGCGGCTGCGGCGGCGGGTGGACGGCCGCGAGGGCTCCGGCGATCGCCGGAGGTGGAGGTGGGGAGCGCGGAGGGGCAGCGGGGAGGGTGGGGCGGTCTGGGGCGTCGGATTTTGTTCGGACGGCTGGGGGCGGCCCGAGGCGGGGCGTTAAGCCGGAGGCGGTGCCGCGCATTATTGGGGGCAGGTAGACGGCCACCCACCGGTTCGTGTGTTTCAAGGGACGGTATACTCGCTTCACTATCGATTAGCCACCGTGGCAATTTTTATTTCCTGGCTCTCCTTGCTACGACATTGATTTTCTAAGGTTGGTGATGGGCTTTTGGTTTACACGTTCAAAAATATTAATTGTAGGTAAGAGTATAGCCACAATAACTTCTTTATAGGTATTTCAAACTGCTTTAGCTTTCAATTTTTATCTTTTAGAAGTCAAAATTTAAATCAGATGCTCGGTTTTTGGAAGCGGCTTCGGCTGGATCAAGCTCCATCGTTGCCATGTGTTCCATCACCGCTATGAACTCTGCCTCCACCCCGTCGGACCCGCCACGTGCTCTGTCGCCGGCCGACGGTGTCGCCATGAGCTCCGCCTCCGTCACGGCCCGGGCGTCCTCCTCCTTCCCCACCGTTGTCCTCCTCTACGTCGGCCGAATCAACCAAAAACTTTAGCCGACTCAAAACACCTCCTATTTTCAACCGCTTCTACATTCAGCCGGTATTATTCTAAAATTAAAAGCTCCAACCAAAAGCTAGAAGCTCCAACCATTTTCAAACGCCCCCTAAAAAGGATATTTCGTTTGAGAAATGGGTTGATCTAGCATCAATTTATTCCTCATCATTTTAATTAACATGAGGAATGAAATTATATGGCTTATCAATAGTGTTAGAAAAAAAAGCTCAAGGCTCACAAGCTAGCTGTAACTTGTGGAATACATAAGCCAAGCCAAGCCTCCATCCCTACTCACTTCATTAACGAGTTAACCTCGAGCTGCTCAAATGGCTCATTATGCTCGTTGAGAAAATAGGCCTAGAAAGAGTATGTTGACAATTGAGACCTAACCTAGCCCATTATTCTCCTTGGCAATTGCCCTTAACCCTAGTCTAGTGCAAGAAATGAGCAGTAGCAATTCACAGCTACCACAGCACAACACAAAATGGTAAAGGCGTGTTGTGCCTCTTTCTCTCCGTACGGCGCGCGATCTCCATCTCCTCTCCGTACAACGCGTTGGCATTGTCCTCCATGTCGTATGTCATGCGGTCTCCGTCCACCCCCACCATTTCCTCATCATTCACTATGCCATCTCCTCATTGTCCCTGCTCGTGACCACGAGCACTGCATGGAGCATTAACCGAGCTTGGAGTCTCACGCGCGCCGTGGGAAGAAATCCTCCCCCCACTGTCCCCAGGACCTTTGTATCGTGCACCCGGCAGTCAGCCGCGCAAGCAGTTGGCGCCTCTTGAGCTCCTCCATGCAACCACCTCACCCTACCTAGCCAATGATAGAGACAACCTTGCTAACTTTCCACTGTCCACTCTCGTCTCGTCTGACGTCTTTCAAGTATAGTATGTTGTGTTCTCTTGTTTCCTTGTAGTTTAAATGTCGTGTTAAAAAATAGAGGCAAGTTATGGTTTAATTTTGAGGCGAGTTCAATTGTTGCCTAATTAATGTTGTAATGGCTATGCAACTTCCCTTGTTTCCTTGTTTGGTTATTGACAGACTTCACTTGTGTTTTTTCACAGTCGTCAGGTGAGGCATCGGGAAATGAATTTGATGACAATTGGGACATATCAGATGCTAATGTTGATGTTGACGGGGAACCTTCACATGTCTCGGTCAATTCTTCAAGTTCAAATGAGGATGAGGAAGAAACTAGGGTAGACGATGGTACTATATCTCAAAGATCAAAAAGAGAGGAAAAAGGCATCAAAGTCAAAGTAAGTCATCTATTTGATGAAGTGGATGAGAGTTTAGATAACAAAGGCTTCAAATTACTTAACGGTGGAATTTGAATGCATATAGATTCTCGTTAGTTTCAAAGATGGTGAAGAATTTCTAGACTGTATCGGCTAGCACCGTATCTTTGGAATCAACTTTTGGTGCTGGAGGTAGAGTTGTTGATAACTATCAGAGTTCTCTACGCCTAGCTATGGTTCAGTATTTGGTGTATGCTTCTAATTAGATAAGAGGTGCCCATAATAACATGAAGCCTCCAATGTTTGTTGTATATTCTTCGACGTTGTAATCTGTCTTTTCTAATCTTTTTTGGTTTATATCATGCCTAACTCGATTAATTATGTCTCTTTTCAGGAAGAGGATGAGAATGATGTTGAAATCATTCTATTTCCTCAAAGCATGGTAGAGAGCAACTAGTGAGTGTTATTACTACGAAGTTTGCATACTCTCTCATTGATATTATTGATGCAAGCTTGTATCTTGTAAGCTCAGTTGGATGCGTTGGATGACAAGATGATGCTATGACAAGTTGATAAGGGCTTTTTGTTTGGTGGCCTTTGCGGAATACAATACCTTTTGGGTTTTTGTTTGATGTTCTTGTTATTCCTAAACTATAAAGCAAATGAATTAGAAGTTAGAACTCGTGGTTACAGATTTAGTGTTAAATGTGTGAATGGACCGTTAAACATGAACCGTTAAACTATTTTGGTTATGTTTCATTATATATTTATGTCATTGCCTATTACCTCTGTTTAAGTTATTTATTTCACACAATGGATGGTCTCTAGCCATTAGTGTGGGTAACAATATTCTTGCTGTCATTCTGGAAGGAAGACTGTCATATCTCATTTATACTTGCAGCAAGTAATTCATGTTTAGTATTGTTAAATCAACTAATGTTTAGTACAGCTGGGTGTAGTTTGGTTTAATAGATGGGAACTAGTTCACATCAACTAGGCATGTGAGAAATTAATTATGGCATATACGCTGGCGAGTTGTCACAGGCTAGCTCGAGCCACCTTTAAAGCCAGACCAAATAGGATTTCTGGCTAGTTTCTTGAACGAGCCTAGCTAAGCCGTAGTTAAGATTGAACCTGGATCGAGCTGGCTTGTCACGGCTCGTTTTCAACCTTACTCATCAGTCATCACCACCTTATACCTGGTAACCACAATGCAAGCAGAACGATGTCATCAAAGGGGGAAAAATATATCCTTTCGATGGAGCTTCCTCAAAACAAAACTTGCACTAACTCGATGGGTAGCTGCTAACACGAGTTTTCCTGGATGATCCACCATCTTGTTAGTTCATTTCATAGTTCTAAAAAGCTGGACCGGACCGGCGTAAACCAAAAAAAAATCCATTTTGGTTTAATGGCTGGTTCATTGGTTATCGGTTAAACCAGAGGCCTCCAGATCGATGTTCAGTCAGTTGAGCTATGCCCAGCTAGGTATCTTCGTCTCCTCACCTCTAATTCTCATCAAACCCGTACCAACCCCAAGCTCACGAAGTTTAAGACCTGTTTCGAACGCGGAAAATTTTCCCAATTCTGACAGAAAATTGAACAATTTTCTATGAAATTCTTGTAAAATCTATACTTCCAAACAGAGTCTAAAAGCGTAATAGTGCATGGGCCCATCATCACTGCTGCTCGTTAATTGCTATGCAGCCGTAGAGTACTGTCACTATCTAAGTTTTTCTCTTGAATTGACGAAAATCCATCTAGCTAGTAGCGAAATATGGTGTATCTGATACATCCCATGCTTAAAGTGTTCCCGTGCATCCACCTAAAAAATATGCAAATGGTTATTGTTGTGGCTACGGACCAAACAGTAGACAAGTAGACCAGTAATGTGAGTATGGGAAATGAACTGGCCTTGGCCTTTCACATAGCCAGGATACATATTTATATGGCCATTAGGTATGATTACAACAATATCCTGCATAGTTGTATACTGTGCTAGGGGCATACACGTCCTTGTCCATGTTACACCGGGCATTTTAGCCCAACAGGCCGGATGGGCTTAAGTGGAGGCCATCCCTACCACAGGAACCTCTCATGGTAAAGAGCTTCCTGCAGGCTGAAACCGTGTCACCGAGCCTTTTGGCTCCCTCCATCCCCTTTGGCCTGTGATGCAGTTGGCCTCTAGACTGGGTGAAGTTTGACCGTAGTTGTTTGCCTGTCTTCTGTAGTGGGGCACGTGCCCGCATGTGATTAGCACGTCGTGCGCTGCCGTTTTTTGCCGGTTGCACTCCTGAGGTGAGGCTGAAAAGGACGCCAGGCTTTAAAGGCATCATGCTCATCGAGCCACTGCCCTGTGCGCTCCGTCCTCCTGTTCCTCTCGCCGCGGTGCGTATTCGCTGTTGCTCCACCGCGTGTTGTTCCTCTATATGCTGATAGGTGTCGTCGGACACTTTTTCTTACACCTTCCTTCTGCACTTGCGTCGTTCGCTCCGCCGTCCCATGGATAGCCCAGTCGCAAGCGCGTCCTCCGCTGCCATCGACCGGTCCAGCTGAATGGGTCATGGTGATGAGTGTTCTCGTCGGTCCACCGCTGGCGCTTTATCGAGCCGGGGCGGCGGTTCTGGTCACCGGGTCCTGTCAACGACCGAGGTGGAATATGAGCTAGTTAGGCACGAGCCGTCGACGGCCAACAAGCGATGGAGCACGACAAGGAAGTTGAATGGTGTGTGTACAAATCTATTGGGGCAGAGTCTGGCAACCGGAGATACGGTATGGTCGCTTGTTCGCAAGGGGAAGATCTTGGACCACGATGCGGTTCGACTACCCTCTGCTAACGAGACGGAACCCAGTCCGACGAAGTTAGAGACGGTCGTGTTCGCCGCCTTCCTGGAGGCCAGGCTTCGATTTCCCGCGGCAATGTTCATCGGTGAGGTCCTGAGGTTGTATGGGATGGAGCTGCTGCAGCTGACTCCCAGTGCCATCGTCTGGCTGGCGGAGTACTGCTTTAAGGTCGACACGACGGAATACTCCAACTTCGGGAGTGTGAACTTCGTGCTGCGGTCCGAGTGCACGAAGCTATTTCCGTCGAACGCGACCTGGACTAAGTGGGAGTCAAACTGGATGCGGTGGTGGTTCTACCACCGCATGGAGGGCGGTAGCAGTCTGAGATAGTCAGGGCTCCCGCTGGACTTCAACATGTCCCTGTCGGTGGCCCTCGATCGCGACGACGAGCACCGCTCGTGGAGGCTAGTGGGTGTGGCTCTTAGGTTCAACATGCGGGATTTTGAGGAGGTGTATTGCATGTACCGCGTGTCTCCGCTGGCACGTCCGTGGCATGTGCAGTCCGGTCCTGCCCACGACGACGGCCTACGCCCTACCGTTGCGTCATTGTCGAGGCCGTCCGAGCTGAGTAAGCACAGGTTGCATCCACCCCAATCAAGGCCACAGGTTCGGAGACCCGGTGGTTGATCGTGGTGGACTTCGTCCCTCAGTCGAAGGCGCTATAGGTGTTCTAGGGGCCGCTACTATGCCGACGCAGGTCTGGACCATCGGACACTATCCTCGTGCTGATCGAAACTCCTGGAAAGTGCACTCGAAGCAATGGAGGTTAAGGTACATGTAGTAGCGTATGCTGGTTATGCGTCTAGGAAGGATGCTGATCGCAATGCGTTCTGCAGACTCTGGCCTTGCCCATGCTATGCAGGCAGCGAGGCACCATGAATGGAGTGGTTTGCAGGAGCGGTTTACTGCTACAGAGGCAAAAGCCATCGCCGTGTGGTAGTCCACAGAGGATGTCGTTGCAGCCTGCAGGGCCAAGGATGAATGCATCCGTTCTCTTGAAGCCGATGGCGAGAAGGCCATTGCTGGAGTGGACTCAGCACGCGGTCTCAGAAGAGCGCGAGGGGTTGCTGCAGCAGATCGCTATGTTGGAGGAAGAAAAGGCTCGGCTATTGTCCGAGATTGCGGAAAGGGATCGTGCGCTAGGTGACATCTCGTTGACAGTGTGGAGTTCGGTGGAAGCCCTGAAGAGCACTCTATCTGAGCTCGCCGTTGTGGTCCCTCCTCGAGCCTTCGGGCCTGAGGAGCTCCTGTGCAGCCTTCGGAGGATTGGAGAAGCCTTGGCGCTCGCACTGAGTGCCGCGTGATCCTACAGCAACCACTACTCGCTCGTGATGACCCGGATGGTCCTTGGACTGCTTCATCATCAAGGCTGCTTGCACGTGGGTGAGCTGGCTAATCCGCAGTTGGAGTTGCCTTCGGGGAACGGGGTCATGTCTGGGGCACTACACGTGATACATCAGTCCGCCCGCGCATTCCATCAGCGGATATGGGAGTATATCGGTGAGGCTGTGGCAAATGTCACTATGAGGCGTAGCCTGCAAGGCAGTGGTGAGCTTGGCACTTGGCTTGACGGTGTGCCCCGATGGGACGAAGTTGGCATGGATGCCTCCGATGCCCACGTCGATCCACAGGTGTGATGCCGAGGCCCTTCGCTTCCACATGTGATCAGCTATGTATGGCCCTCATCACCTGTGTAAACGGCACCGTGTGCCTACCAACTTGGCAATATATTTTTACAATGAAGATGTGACAAATCATGGTGTTATGCTGATGTTTGTCTGACAAGCAGGTGCTTGACAAAGGCCGCTTGCTAATTCCGGTCATTCTTGTTCAGCATCATCTGCGATGTTAGGGTAGAGCGGAGGAGTTGTTGCGATTATGGGCGGGGCGACGCTCCACAAGGGACGCCTCCGTCCAAGAGTACACAAAAGTAGAAGATCCGGCCGACGAGTAATGTTGGCGAGGTCTTCCCTCGGGGCTTGTATGGTTGAAGTGTTGTTCCTTTGCAAGCATTAATTGAAACATTATCGAAGTATTGCATAATACGAGGACTTTACGCGCATCCATTTCATAATAGTAGTGCCCCTCGGTAGCATTCGAGACTAATGACGGGTCATTTAGGGACACACGGTGGTAGATAGAACTTAGGGTCGACAAAACCAGGGGCGAGACAAAACTGACACATGCGTGGCCCCCACCTTGAGACTCGTGGTCGACGAAGGCGACGGTGAGACGGATTCCTAGAAGCATGTCGCGCTCCGTCCCCCACCGACAGAGGGACGAAGGCCATGAAGGGCAACGAAACACGAAGCTAACGCACGCGCTGGATGAAGTCCTAACCGCGAGGTGGTCGGACGCAGCGACCATGTTGTGGTCGGACGAAGTCATGACTACGAGGCGGTCAAAGTAAACATACGACCACAGCGTGGTCGGACGGAGTTTGCGACTAGGACGTAGTTGGACGAAAATTGTACGACCACAAGGGGGTCAAATGAAGCGACCATGATATGGTCGAACGAAGTCACGACCACGAGGCGGTTGTGGTGTCCGACCACGATGTGGTCAGACGATTTACGACGGCAGGCAATCGGACGAAGCCTACGACCATGGTGTGGTCCGAGGGAGTCCACGACTAGGATACGGTCAGATGAAGTCTTTGACCATGTCGTGGTCGGACGCAGTCTATGGAGCAGGCAGGGACGAAGGCTTGGGGCGCACGCTGAATCAGCGAGGTCGATAGTGGGCACGCGGGGCATAGCCACAGGGGCGCCGCGCCCCGTCCCCATCCTTCAGACGTGCATCGATGAAGTCGACAGAGGGACGAGGCCCTAGAAGTGCGCCACACTCCGTCCCCCATCGTTCAGACATACGTCGACGAAGGCGGCGGAGGGACGAATTTCTACAAGCGCGCCTCACTCCGTCCCGCACCCTTCAGACGGGTGTTGACGAAGTCGGTGGAGGGGCGAAGCCTTTGAAGCGCGCATCGTGCTCCATCCCCTACCCTTCGAACGGGCGTCGACAAAGTTAGCAAAGGAACGAAGCCCTAGAAAAGCGCCGCGCTCTGTCCCCCATCCTTCAAATGTACACTGACAAAGTTAGCGAAGGGGCGAGGCCCTAAAGGTGCGCCATGATCTATCCCCCATCGTTCGGACGTACGTCAACAAAGACGGTGGATTGCCCTTCGGGTGGGCGTCGACGAAGTGGTCGATGAACGTTGACAAAGTCGATGCAGGGGCGAAGCCTTAGAGGCGCACGCCATGCTCTATCCCCCACCCTTTGGATGGGTGTCAACAAAATTGACAGAGGAGCGAAGCCCTAGAAGCGTACCACGCACCGCCCCTCATCCTTCGTACGTACGTCGACGAAGTCGATTGAGGGGCAAAGCCCTAGAAGCACGCCGCTCTATGTCCCCCATCCTTCGGACGTACATTGAAGAAGTCGGCTGAGGGGCAAAGCCTACAGAGCACGTCACGCTCCGTCCCCCATCATTCGGACATGTGTCAATGAAGTCAGTGGAGGGGCGAATCCCTTGAAGCGTGTCATGCTCCGTCCCTCATCCTTCGGACGTGCATCAACGAAGTCGACGGAGGGACGAAGCCTACGGAGTGCGTTGCGCTTCATCTCCCATCCTTCGGACGTGCATCAACAAAGTCGACGGAGGGGCGAAGCCCTTGAAGCATGTCATGTCCTATCCCCCATCCTTTGAAGCCTTTGTTTGACCAGATTGGCATCAGGGTGGACCGCGAGACTGTGCTCGATGATGTGGCGGTCTACCATTGTGATGTCGGCTGGCGACCACGCGAAAATTTTCGCGTTGCTATGAAGAACCTGGAGCAAGGCCTGCTCGACCTCTGGGGTAGGGCTGTAAACGAGCCGAACTCGAGCGAGCTTGGCCTTCCAGGCTCGAGCTCGGTAGAAGCTCGAGCCGAGCTCGAGCCGAGCTCGAGATGAGGTCCGAGCTTGAACTTGGGCTCGAGCTCGGCTCGGGCTAAGCTCGAGTAGGCTCGAGCTCGGCTCGGTGAAGCTCGATAACAATTAAAATAATTTATTATGCACTATTTTTCTATAATAAGAAAAGCTCGAGCTCGAGTTCGGCTCGAGTAAGCTCGATAACAGTCAAAATAATTCAAATATACACTAATTTTCAATAATAAGAAAAGCTCGAGCTCGGGTTCGGTAAAGCTCGCGAACTACTCGAGCTCGGCTCGGTAAAGCTCGCGAGCTCGAGATCAAGCTCGAGTTCGGCTCGTTTAAAGTTCGAACCGAGCTCGAATCGAGCCTAAAACGAGCCGAACTCAAGTAGCTCGCGAGCTTCGAGCTTTTTTTACAGCCCTACTCTGGGGTGAGGCCTTCACCAGTGGAAACCTGTTGGGCAGCATTCGCGGTATGTAGGGAGATTCTTTTGACCCCCACTGTCTGGCCTGGGTTTGGGCGTCCACCCTAGGGTCGGCAGTGTACTTGCGACGAGGGTGTCCCTAACGACGTGCACTTTTCTGAGGGGACCTTGCACACTGAGTTCTATCCCGGTCTCCGAACATGATGACGATCCCTTGCGGACTCGGAAGTTTCATGCATAGGAAACTGTGATGCGAGACTGCCTCAAAAGCGTTAAGGGTCGGCCGTCCGAGGATGGCGTTATATGGGTAAGGAAGGTCGACGACGTTGAAGGTTACGTCCTCACTTCTCGCTTGGTCACCTTGCCCGAAGGACACTTGTAGTCGTATTTGGCCCAGGGCTCGCAGGGGTTGACCCCCGAAGCCTTGGAGCAGGACCCCCGAAAGCTCGAGTCTGCTCCGAGGGATACCCATCTAGTCCGCAAATAGAATGTCTACGGAGCTACCACCATCGACCAGGACGTGTTTGACATCGCATCCAGCAATGTCAGCCTGAATCACCAAGGGATCTTGGTGGGGGAAGTCGACCCCATCCGTATTGGCGATGGTGAAGGTGATGTCTTTTTGTGCCCATGTCAGGGGCACCTGGGTAGAGTATGTAGCCACATGATGCAACCGATGGGCGTAGGCCTTCCGCTGCCATGCAGATGGAAATTGTAACGATGAACCACCGGAGATGACATTAATGATGTGGTGTTGCCCCCCATCGGTGGCCTATATGCGCGGGGGCCCTTCGGGGCAGTTGTACATGTGCCACCACCGGAGCCTGTGCTTCCAGGGTTCTGTCCCTAGCGATGCTTTCTTGGAGCGCTGCGATGGTGGGGCAATGTTGAGTGAGGTGGTCGCCGCATCCATGTACCTCGCACCATAGCCCTTGATGTTGTTGCTCTTCGTGGTTGCGTGCTCTGTCCTCACGGCCTCGGGCTCTTCCGCGTCCTCGAGCTCTACGACCCCATCCCAAGTTCGCCGAAGTGCTATCATCGGACCCGCCGTCAATGCCGAAGACATATTTGGGCCTCTGACCTTTATGCTATCCGCAGCTAGAGCCGTCCGTCGGCGGGTCCCGTGCTTGTTTTGAGTCGAAGGTGTCGCCCCGGTGTCGTTGCGCGTCCTCTTCTGCTCTTGCGTATTCCTCCATCTTGTCGAAGAGGTTGGCAACTGTTTTTGTGGGCTTGCGCGTATTGTACTCAGCCAGTGGCCCCGGACGAAGACCTCGTATCGCCACATTGATGATGGTGGTCTCATTTACGTCTTTAACTTGATAGTAAACTTTGGCGAAGCGCTTGAAGTATTCTCAGAGCTGGCGAAGAGCTGGTCTGCATCACCCGTTCGACGTAGTTACCCTGGAAATTGTTGTACAAGCAGTCTCAGATCTTCTCCTACGCATATATGGAGTTCGACGCAATTGTGAAGAACCAGGAGAGCGCCATTCCCTGGAGGGCAAGCGGCAAACCCTTTGCTTTGGTGGAGTCGTCCCTGCCGGAGGCTTCGATAGTTGTCTCATATACACGGACGAACTCCCTAGGGTCCGTGTCACCCTTGTATAGTTCGATGGTCAGGAATTTGAAGTCTTCCAGCCACGCCGACTGTTGTAGGCCAACAGAAAGTGGAGACTCTGGGTCTACTGGCTCTAGGGTCGCTCAACGTACTGGTACGAGTGTCGATGCCGATAGTCCTACCGACACGGGCATCTGCGGTGGGGTCGACCGTCGCGCCATGGTGGTCTTCGTGGTCGCTGATCGTGTCAAGTATCGATGCATACTGCCCACCACCTGAGGCCCTAACGTTCGCGATCGCCACAGTAAACAATGAGACCAGTAATGTGAGTATATGAATTAAACTGGCCTTGGCCTTTCCCCAGAGCCAGGATACATATTTATATGGCCATAAGGCATGATTATAACAATACCCTACGCAGTTATATACTGTGCTAGGGGCATACACGTCCTTGTCCATGTTACACTGGGCCTTTTTTGTCCAACAGGCCGGATGGGCTTAGGTAGGGGCCATCTCTACCACAGTTATGAAAAAACTTCACGATAATGACACAAAATCAATCTACCATGACAGAAAAATCAAATCTAAATTTGATCGACACATAGAAGAAAAAAAGGCACACTTTGCTGAAAAGGAAATGTACACTTTAAAAGAAAAAATGGTAAAGGTACCATTCACTGAAAATTTCCTTTTTAAAAGTATTCATAAAAAAATCGAGTTGACATTTTGGATGATGCTTCGTTGGACGAGCTTGGTCCGGAAGAAGATGCCGAGTTTACGGGCAGGCTCCGAGAAAAGCCCAGCCAGCCCACAGCCCAACCTGGCAAGAAACGAATTACGGTATGATAAAAGCCCGCCTGGACCCGATAGCCATAACGGCCTGGGCCTCTGTAGCAAGTTTGGGCTTGAAAAAAGCTGTGATTTTCTTCGGCCTAGCCTGGGAATGCTCATGCCTGCTACGAACATGCCCAACTTTTGCCTTTGAGTCTATGACCCACGGCCCGACCCAGGCCCGAGAACCTTGGCCTGAACCCAAGTGAAGTTGGGCCTGTCCTGGTAGGTTTCCAACGGGAGCCCAGGCTCGGCCCAATCTTAGCTAGGCTGGTAGGGTAGCAGTTTTTGGCGGCAGCCGCCTCGTCTTCCCGCCATCTCTCTGCGCTACCCTACCCTAAAGTACCTTGAGGCTTGAGCACCTCGTCTCTCTCTCTCTCTCTCTCTCTCTTCCCGCCGGCACGCAGCGCAGCGCAGATCCCCACTGCCTCTCGCTGTCCAGGTAAAGAATCTTCCCAGTTTTCTCCCAATTTCTCTCTGAATCTTTCGTCGAATCCGTGGAAACTGCCGGATTTGCAGCGTTGAATCCGCTCTTTCCCCTCCAATTTGTTCGCCCAAGCCAAGCCTCCACTCCCCCGCGCTCGCTGCCTCCCCGCCGGCCTCCTCCCTGCCGCTGCCGGCGCCAGGGCCGCTGCCAACCCTAGATCGCCCCGCCGGGTGCGTCTCCGCTCTCCACCTGCCGCCGGTCTCTTCCCCGCCACCTCCTCCGCCTCTCCCCTTGCTCCCAGCCGCCTCCGCCAAGCGCCGCCGCATACCATAGATCACCGCCGGCCTCTCCTCCTCAATTCTCCATTAAGGCATCGATTTTGTTTGAAAAAGGAAAAAAATTCAATCTTGTTTTGCTCCTTCACCAAAGTTAGAACTTCGATCCAATTGCTGCCAATTCAAATTCAAGTAGAAATTGAAATGGAAACCATTTCTTTAGATTGTAGGGAGCCAAACGGGGCCTTGAATAAATTTGCGGAGCCTGTACATATCTTTGTGCAATCATGTTATTTTGCCTTTGCTTGACACAAGCAGTTCTTGATCTAGTAGGAATAGGATGGCTAGGGAGGACGAGAGGGTTGAGGCCATGGAGATCCATGGGCAGCAACAAGAAGCCCCCGTTGCTGTGCCCGACGGGTTCAACGCTGACTACCTCCGAATCTACTACGGTAAAGTAATGGGTGTGTTCTTTTTGGCTTATGGTTTCCCTTGAACAAACAAATGGAACGGGGGACAATATCTCTGTCGTATTTTTGAAGTGGCTTATCGGGGTATTCTTTTTAAAGTTGTTTATCAGCATTCGGTTTGTTCATACGAGTGCTCGTGTTAGCGTTAGGGTCAAAAGCCATTGGCGGCAGCCGAAAAGAACCCACCTAATTTAATATCTTCCCTTGTAACGCGCGGAATTGATAACAAAAAATTGAATCAGGAAGCGTGTCTCGAGGTGTTGGTAGCGTGTGTAGTAGTCGTTTCTCTGATCTGTTTTCCTCATTTTCTGTACATCCCACACAAAATTGTAACTTTGCAGCATATCTATTATCATTGATATGTGTCCCAGATGCCCCCAAATGTTGCAGCAATTTGCTAGTTTATGCTTGCTTCAAGTTTTTTTTACCGAAGTACCAATTTCTAGCAAACTTAAGTGCACTGTGATATGATGACCCAATTTAGGATTTGTTATGTGCTACTGCTAGTGCTGATGACTATAGTACAATTGCAGGAAAGCTCTTCCCGTATGGTGATTTCTTCAAGTGGCTTTCCTATGGAAATGGTCCGTGGTCACAGTTCTTTAGTTTAGAGCTAGTTGTTTTATTCTGTATTAACTGATTTTTTCTTCTGTAGATGGAAAACATCCAGGATGTGATCAGTCGTACATTGGGCGTCGGGAGTTTTCGTTTACACTGGAGAATGACATCTACCTGCGCTTCCAGTCCTTTGACACTGCAGCTGAAATGGAGAGTTCTATCAGGGAGAAGTGCCCTTTCAAGATTGATATTGGACCTGTCTACAGCGTAGATGTATGATTTAGCATCATTAAACATGCCAATTATTGCTCTGCTTGATTTTGAATTTCTACATTACACTCTCTATTCTGATGAAAAGTATTCTTTTTTGTAGCCTGCGAAACGACACGCCTATGCCCAATCTGGCAATAATGTATTTGTACCGGTGGAGAGGGAACTTATTTTTGATATTGTAAGAAACATTGCACGTTTTTTATCATTCATTTGTGTGTGCACATTCTTTTTTATTTGTGCAACTGTTGCAAGCTGCAAACATATTCAATCTCCAGGATATATCCGATTATGATGATGTTCGATACTGCTGCTCTGGAGCCGATGTCTGCTTGGACTGCTGGCCCTTAATGACCATTGCTATCAAAATCCTGGATACTTCACTTAGAGGCATGTTGTTTATTATTCAAATAAAAGCACACGTGACATTCCCATTTTTACAGATTAGTTCACTTGAATTGCAGATTTGCAGTCACTTTCTTGGTCTGCTGTACTTGTAATAATTGAACGCATATGTTTGCAGATGATTTTGGTTTCAGTCACATATTGTGGGTATATAGTGGCCGCCGTGGTGTCCATTGCTGGGTCTGTGATAGCAGAGCAAGAAAGTATGCATAAAAGAACTTTTTCTTTGTTTCCTTAGTTTATCGATCCTGAAAGTGCATCTTTATTCTCCTATTAGGCTCAGCAATGAACAAAGGGCTGCAATTGCGGACTACTTTCGTGTCTATAAGGTGGTGCTTCTTCATTCATGACTCTAGATCAAGGTTCCAAAACCTGGAACCGGGGGGAATACCGCCGGACGGCTGATGACGGTTACCTGCTGGTAACCCGAAAAACCGACCGGTAACCGGAAAAAAACTGGCCAAATTTCAAGCGTCAAAATTTGAATTTGAAACCGGTAACCGGAAAACCGGCCGGTTACCGCCCAAAAAATCGGAGAAAAACCGCTAAAAACCGGTTTTTCAAATTTGAAATTCCTAACACATTCATGGCAAAAAGCAGGAAGTCAAGCATAGGAGGTGCATGCATCTTTCTAATATATTCCATTAGTGTTAAACAATGTAAGCATCATTAGGAAAACTAACTTTTACATTTAAAATTTCAAATTTGAATTAAATAAAAAATCACAGGTTTTTATTCATGCATATTAGCCTTAAACAATAGGTAATCTAGCACAATAAAGACCTAAACCAACCTACCAACTGCATTATGCAGTCCTAAATTCAAATTTCAATTTGAAATTTTTTGGCCGGTTTTTTTTTTCTACCGGTAGGTGACGGTATTTCTGGTTACTGGCGGCTATCGGCCGGTTACCGCCGGGTTTTCTAACTCTGCTCTAGATGCCGTTTCCCCTCTGCAATCTGTTTAATTGCATGAATCTTTCTCAGGGTGGTGAAAATACATTAAAGAAAGTGTCACTGACTGGACCCGTCCTCCATCCTTTCCTTGCGTATGTCTTAATTATCTTGCTTACTTCTATATCGTGTCAGCACAAACTGAAATAGCCAAATAGGTTATAATGAAACTCTATTCTTCTGCAGACGGTCATACACTGATGTTCTGAAATTCTTCTTCGAAGATAAGCTTTTACTTAGCCAACAACTCTTTGCATCTGAGGAGAGATGCCAGAAGATACTTGATCTTATCCCTGATGAAAGTAAGAGAGAAACCTTAATAAGCCAAAATAAATAAATAAATATCACTGCTATTGACCATTTCTCGTTCATCAAGTCTTGAATGTGTTCAACATCATCCTAAAGTGGTGACATTTCTAGATGCTGCTAGTGAGCTCCATGACAAATGGCAAGGAAATAGACGATCTTCTATTTCAAAGGAAGATGTAAATGCAGCCAGATGGGAGCAATTAAAGATGACCTTGCAGTCAGGAAAACACAAGGTTAATGTTTAATCTCCTGCAGTCCTATTTGCTTTTATGTGCATATTTGTCAGTTTGTCAACTTAAACTGCAAAAGGTATTGTATACCTCTTTTGGTTTGATTAGAATATTTTGTGAGGTATTCCAGCTTCTGAATTACAATGGCATCTGGTAATTCACTTTATTATGTAGATGGTAAATAGTTGTTAATGTCTCTGGCGCAGGGGCTTCGCAGATGTGTAGAAGAGATTGTCTTCTCATACACATATCCTAGACTCGACATGGAGGTAAAAGCAAAATCATATTCATATGTTTGCAGTAAGTGAATATCTTTGTTTGTTCTGTTCCCTAATCAAGTTGACATTGAATCAGGTGTCGAAGCACATGAATCATTTGCTAAAAGCCCCCTTTTGTATACACCCAAAGACAGGTATAATTGAATAGAGTTCTATTTTTAGTTTCTTCTGTAATAAACTAATAAGACAGCACAGTTGTATGCACAAAAAGCAGCTGGTTATAGTCTTATAGATATATTTTGCATATCCATTGGAAACTTTTACTATGTTTGTTCCTTGAATGATACACTTTTCACATGTATGCATTCACTTAATGCTTACACTTATGCTTCTAATTTGTTCTCACTTTCTGGCGAGTTATATTTTTCTAGGTCGTGTTTGTGTTCCAATTGATCCCAATAACTGCGATGATTTTGATCCTACGGCTGTTCCAACTCTATCACAGGTATGGTCGATAGAGCATTTCATGTTTCTAAGTGTCATCACTGTCATGATGCAATCCTGACTTGCTAGTACTACCATACTTCTCCAGCTTTTAGGAGAGCTCAATGCTGCTGGTCTTCAGACCGATTCTGAAAATGGTATGTGATTAAAAACCTGCACCTTTTGGTATTTGTATTAAATTGTACCATTTTAAAACTTGCAAAAATGGCAATTTAGTACTATACAGCCTTGTCTTCACCTCTGCTTTTCACAATCCTGCTATGAATTACAGACTGGGAAAGAACATCCCTCAAGAAATCTATCGGATATTTCAGAACATCCTTTCTACAACCACTGCTGAAAGCTTGCAAGGTATGTGGTCTTTGCTGCTATATTTCTACGATCATCTCCCTATCCACAGGCATTTGTATTAACAAATTCGAACCCTGTGAAATTTCTTCTACTTGATCAATATGATGCCCAAAGGCGATACAGTAGACTTAGCCAAACTCGATGATCTTTTCCATACTGGAATGGTTGGAAGCATCCATCATGTGATTCGATCTGTCTCCTGAAAAGTAGGCATGCGTGTTTAGTTTCAGTCTCTCCGACCTCTTAAACTGAAAGGATCGATTTCACTATCAGTTCGTAGCGTTGTGCTCGAAGCTATTCATTCTTGCTACGGTGCATTTGCTTAGAAATTAGTTCTTCTCTCTCTCGCGGTTGTCATTTTTCAAGTGCAAGCCTCAGTTTTTACCATGTAATTTTGCAGGAGGAACTGGAAAATGCATACAGTGCAAAGCTCCAGCAGTCCAAGAATCCCTTGAACTGGTAAATTTACATACACAAAGGTGTGCCATGTTGCATGCCTCTCGCAGCGACGTCGTTCTTCTCCAAGTGGCCTCTGCGACGTCAACGAGCACCTCCCAGAGTGTCGACCAACTTGCTTGCTTGCTGCCTGCTCCTACCATCCTAGTACTCCCTCAAGCATTACGCCCTGGATGAATGCGGGATCATTCGGTTATGGTCCCAAGCTTCAGGTGTAAACACTCTTGAGATGCGACCCATGTGATGTTTGCCCGTCCTTGGATGCCGGCTATCATGTAAGTTCCAAGTTAGCTACGGGTTTTGACGAACAAGTGGCACTGTGTCATAGAGCCTAGTGCTGGCTTGATCATTGATCTGTTATTGTCAGTGTTGTATTAGGTCCGTTCCCCTTACATTGTGCCCTCTCGGGGAAAGTGGAGGATGTTTTCTGCCGATTGTCCCAAGCTATTTCTTGTTACTCCCTGGCTTTCTATGGAGCAACGCAACAAAACTATGTTTCCTGAAGAGACAGGTGGTCCTCGTTTCGTTTCTCACCCCCAAGTTCGTCACCAGCTCGTTATGCTCCTGATGTGAGAAAATAATAGAACGAACTGGCAGCGAGGTATGCTCAACAATTTTACGCAAGCTCACGCTCATCAGCTAATGAGGCATGTTTTTTTTTTGTGGCTTTTGGCTTTAGCTTTTCACTTTTTTTTACAGTAACTAGCTTTTAAACGAAGTGTTTTTTTAAGATAGGGTCTACTAGTTAATTGTAATACATACTATATCGACTTTATTTATATCGGTAAAAAACCATACGTGAATTTCAGTTACTCTGTAATCTCTCACACAAACAGTCACAAGCTGCAGCTAAAAACCATAAGCCAACCACAAAAGAACAGGTCCAATTGAAGCCACCGTTTGTATGCAATTTCTCTCGATTTTGTCCAAGAGCTCCTACCCACAAGACAACCAAAAAGGATGACAATCCTATCCGAATAATTTCCACGAACACGAAAAGTGGCCAATGGCAACTTTCATTAACAGATGCGGTTCTGCCACTTACAATGTTGCACACGTTAGGATACAACACTCTTCACAAGATAACTACCTACCTGTACACGGTATTTACATTATGTACATGAGATTGCTTGCTGGAGCTCACCAAAACGGACACCACCTGTGGAACAAAATAGAAGCAAGCAGGAGGCAGTGAGTAACGTAGCACAAATCAATAATTGTCAACTACACAAAAAAAGATAGTTGCTAGAAACGGGATTCCTCTTAGAATTATCAATGGTCTAAACTTATCAATGATAAATTTCGATGCGTACCCGACATAATTTTGACACAGGTTTTCATGCGAAGTAGCTTGAAGTATAAGTTTCTGAACCTGATCCTTCACGGATAAACCGGGTTCTACCTCCCGAGTAGGTTTCTGAACATGATCCTTCACGGATAAACCAGGTTCTACCTCCCGAGTATCTCCCGAAGCCAAATGTTCACTAGCATGTTGGGTGGAGCTGCCAGCTCCTGACAGTGCTGACCCTGAAGAGAAGTCACGCCCTGTTAGCTTGTGACTCATCCGTGCCATTACAGCTACAGCACGCTCATTTAAAACCTCATTGGCGTCACCGAGTTGATTGACGGCCTGCATGGACAACATAAATGGTCACTACTATGGGGATGTGGATAAGACTACACATAATCGAACATTCGAGGATGACAGAAGTCAACCTGTAGCAATTCCCTCTCACGGGCTCCCCGAAGGGGTTGCATGAGCTCTCTATTTGAAGCAGCTTCGTCACTATTGACAACTGCGTGTGTGTGAGCATTTCCATAATTTGAAACTTGAGGAACTTCGTTGAAATTGAACAAACGCCAATTGATTAGCGGGTCATGTACAAATGCCTGAAAAAAGTTGATGTTAAGGAATGCATAACAAAGAAATATCGCCAAACACGTAGGTGTTACTCGCTGGACTCTTGCTGTTGGTGATAGCAAGATCCTTACTCTCATGGAGAGGAAGACACTTGGAGATGGGGCAATTTTTTCTATTTCTCACACAATGCCTTACCAACCTGAGGGGTTGGGGATACATATTTATAGGCTGCCAACCAGCCAAGCATATGCTAAGATCTTGTCCTAGATGCTAAAGCGATCTGTCCTAGATCTTGTCCTAGATGCTAGTCAAGGATGCTAAAGCGATGATCTTGTCCTTGATCTTGTCCTAGATGCTAGTCAAGGATGCTAAAGCGATCTTGTCTAAAGCGAGATCTTGTCCTAGATGCTAAAGCAAAAGATCTGTCCTAGATGCTAAAGCGGATCTTGTACAAAGACCGCAGACAAAGACTTATTCATCATTCTCCCCTAAGTCTTGTACGTCGTCTTGTGGGACGTTGAACCATCCCGATCCTAGAGCGAGCTCGAGGAATTTGATCCTCCCAAGAGGCTTGGTGAGCGGTCCGCAAGTCGATCCGTGGTGTTGATGTAGCTCGCCTTGACACCGCCTTCATCCAAGCGACCTCGGATGAAGTGGTACTTCACCGGATGTGCTTGCTCGTTCGTGGAAAACGGGTTCTTCGCCGAGCCGAGGCGGACTTGTCTGTCCACCCCGAGTGCCACCGCCTCGGTGTCTCCGAGGAGATCACCAAGCGGTCGAGCGAGCAGGCGCTGAGTCGAGCGGTGGAAGCCGCTATGTACTCGGCCTCACGGTGACAGGGCCACCACCGCCGCTTGATCGATCGCCACCTAACGAGGCACTTGCCGAGGAAGAAGAGAATCCGCTTGTGCTCTTCTTTGGTGTCGATGTCGCTGCGTGGTCGCCGTCGGCCGCATTCGAAGTCTTGCGCAGGACACCTCGGGTAGTGCAAGCCGTGGTCGGAGGTGCCCGCAACGTAGCGGAGGATCCTCTTCACGGCTGCCGATGCTCGTCGTCGGTCGCCGCATGAACCGATGACGTAGCCAACGCGAACGCCAAATCTGGGCGTGTGGACGGGTGGCGAAGGCTACCCACGATGCGCCGATCTTGCGTCGCGTCCGCCTCCTCCGCCGTGCTCTCACGACTCGACTTGACCTCTCCTCCATAGGAGTGTGGGTGCAGGTTGCGATCGGTGAGCCCGCCCGGCTTCGACGGTGCGCTTGGCGTGGCGGTCGGCGAAGGGAGATCTGGGCGTCACGGTGGACCTCGATCCCGGTAGAAGGAGAGAGCCCAAGTCGCTCATCCGGAAGGCGGTCTTCATCTCGCCTTGAACGCCTCGACCTCGGCCTCCTTGGGCCGGTGATTATCAGTCGTCGGCGTGACGCCCGCGCCAGGCGTTGCCGCCTTTGCCCGCCGGTGAGACCGCACCTCGTGTGCGCTCTGCTGGAACCCCATTTGCTTGAGGTGGAGTCGACTTAGCGTTCCGGCTCGTGGTGCTGCCGCAGCCATAGAGGGCCTTGCGCGGCGAGAACCTGCCCTCCTGCGGGGATGGCGAATCCGGCGGTGACGGACGTGGGCCTCCTCCTTCAAGTCGCCGTTGAGGAAGGCGGACTTGGCGTCCATGTGATGGACGCGCCAATCCTCTGGCCGCAAGTGCTAGGAGAAGACGAGCGGACTCCATGCGCGCAGCGGGTGCGGGCGTCATCGAAGTCGATCCTCCTCGCGCATGAAGCCTCGTGCCACCAAGCGAGCCTTGTGCTTGACAATGGCGCCGGCTTCATCCCGCTTGCCTTGAACACCCACTTAAGGGTGATCGCGCGGTGCCGGCAGGGAAGATCCGCCACTCCCACGTCTTGTTTCGCTCGGCGGCCATCTCCTCCTCGCATCGCGCACACCATGCCGCGTCTCTCTCCGCCTCGGCGAAGGAACGAGGCTCGCCGTCGTCTGTGCGAGTGCGCTCGCCTCAAGTCGCTGCGCGCCAGCCGAGGACCGGCCGCATGAGGAGGTCGTCCACGATGCAGTGGCGCAGAGGCTCGCCGCCATGGTAGCGTCGATCGCGGTCCTCGTCGTGAGACAATGAGTGTGAACTCCACCATGCGCCGCTCGTCATGGACCGAAAGCTGTTGGGGCCGATCCGGTGGTGTGGCCGCCGCGGTGCGGGAGAGTGGTGGCCGGTGCGGGAGGCGTGGAGTGGCGGTGGTGAAGAGTGGGGCATAGCCGGTGCGAAGGTGGTGGAGCACTCACGGGAGGCGGTGGCGAGCAAGGTGTCGAGGTGGGCGAGCTCGGTGAAGACGAGCTACTAGCTCCCGGCTCTCTCGAGTGGACGTGATCGACAACAAAGTCCACGAGTCGAAGTCGAACCGTCGTCCACCGCCTTGTCCCGTCCGCCTCGCGCCGTCGTCGAACACAACGTCACGCGAGATGCGGACGCTGTGTGTGACAGGTCGAGGATGCGGTGAGCCTTCGAGCCCTCCGCGTGGCCGATGAACACTCCGGTGCTCACGCCGTCGAGCTTCTGATGTGGCCAAGCTCCTTGAGAACGCGAGGGGCCAAGACCCGCAAGTGGGAGACCGCCGGCTTGCGCCCATGCCAAGCCTCGTGCGGCGTCGCTGCCGGCGCCTGGTAAGGCGGCGGTTGAGGATGTAGCGGCCGTCACCACCGCCTCTCCCGAAGACAGTAGGCATCCCTGCGCTGAGGAGGGCCGAGCCATCCCCACAACCGCAGTTGCGCTGCTCGACGACGCCGCTGCTCGCCGCGGCCGACGGCGGAGTAGTGGCGTGAATGCCCTCATCGGTAGCGATCGACGCGACGATTCGCCGCCGTGAATTCGCCGCCGTTGTCTGTCTTGCGCAAAGACGCGCAGCTTTTGCGGCGCGCTCGCCTCCGCAGCAACTGCGTGCGCTGATGGCGTCATGACCTCTCCCTTGCCGCCGGGGACCATCACCCACATGTAGCGGGAGAGGTCGTCGACGGCGCGCAGGAAGTAGCGTCGTCTCCGGTGTGGCGGGCGGTCACCGGGCCACACAAGTCCCGTGCACGAGCTCGAGCCTCTCCTTGGCTCGGGCTTCGCCCGTTGGGAAAGGGAGTCGCCTCGCCGTCAACACGCAGACGTCGCGAAGCGCTCCACATGGTCAAGGCACGGCGGCCTCGCACCATTTCCGTGGCACCGAGCCGCCAGGGCCTCGGTGAAGGTGCCCAGCGCTCGTGCCGCGCCACGCCTCGTCGTCCGACGAGCGGCGAGACAGAGGGTTGTGCCACTGCGTGAAGAATGTAGAGTCGATTTTCGCCTCGGTTACCTTGGCAAGAAGGCGGCGAAGATCCCAAATCCGCAACACCGTGCTCGATCTCGACCATGAGCCGTTCTCATCCACCGTCCCAAGGCGATGATGGAGTTCCGCAGATCGGGGATGTAGTAGACGCCGGTGAGCGACTGTGCTCACGGACACGGCGGTGAGGATGACGGCCGACGCCTTGATTTCCACGCCGGGCGTCCCAAACAGACGGAGCCTCGGATGCTAGAGTCAAACTCGGCGAAGAACTCCGTCGACCGGTCATGTGATGGGTGGCGGCGGTGTCGAGGCACCACCCGTCGATCTTGTTGTTCTTGGAGCCGTGGCCGGGAGGCGTGTGCTTTGGCTCGTCAAGGTGGAGGAGAGCCATCGCGGCGGTCGGTGCGCCGGAGGTAGTTCGTTGCTCGCATGAGCAATGAACGAGCCGGCCGCTCCTCCTCACTTTGCTGACGTGGGCTGGCCGCGTCGTGGTGTCGACACTCCTTGGCCCAATGACCAAGCTTGCCGCATTGTGGCAAGAGTCGTCTCGTCTTGGCTTTTGCTTGCCGGTGGCCGCGCCGGGCGCCCACGGTCATCACCCTCGGCGACGTCCTCGCGCCCGCTGGGCGTCTTTGCGCGCTTGCCGCGCGATGCCACGCTGCGGCCGCTGTCGTGGAAGAAGGCTCCTTCTTCCTGTCACCTTGGCGACGACCCACCGCTCCCGAGTGAGGAGGAGCTTCCGCCAATGGTGACGGGTCCCGAGAGGCGCCGTGGCTCCTCGTTGTCAACGACCTTGAGGCGACCCATCGCCTCCTCGATCGTCATCGTGGAGAGGTCCAGCGAGACTCGATCGGCGAGCCATCCGCTTGTACTTCTCGGGGCGCAGCGGAAGAGCTTTTCCACTCTCTCCTCGCCGTAGGTGTCGTCGCCGCCGCACGGCTTCGCAGCAGTGTTGAGGCGGAGAGCAAAGTCATCCACGTCCTCACCGGCTTGAAGGCGGTGCTCCCACCCGTCGCGAAGTGCTGCGGTGTAGACTTGCGGCGCGGTCACTGCCGTCGTCTTTGCGGCGATGGCGTCCCAAGCCTCTTTGGCGATCCGCTTGTTGGTAGCGAAGCGCATCTCGGGCGGGGCTGCGGCGATGAGAGCATCCGGCGCCGTCGATCTGGTCGTAGTCGACGTCGCCGTCACGGACCGCATCCCACATATGCCGCACTGGAGCCTCACCTCATCACCGCATGACCCACTCGGCGTAGTTGGTCTTGGTGAGGTAGGCCACCCACCGCCGGGACGACGTCCTCGACGACGACTGGTACTCGTGGTGACCACGATGCGAACCGGGAGAAGAGCGTCGCTGTGAAGGCCGCGCTCTCCGTCGACCCGTCTGTTGCCGCCGCGCGTGTGTTCCTCCAGAGCGCCCCGCGCGCCGCCCGCCGTCTGGCTGCCGCCGCGCGCGTGGGCGTCTTGGCCGCCATCGCTTCGCTTCATCTCGCTGCCTCCTCCTCCAGCTTCAAGGTCTGCGTCGGCTGTCATCGAGATGGGCTGCTGTTGGTGCCGCGAGAACCTTGACCTCCTTCTGCTGCAGCATGCGCCAGCTGCCGCCGCCGCCGCTTCCGCCTCCGCTCTGCCTGCCGCCTCATGCCCCTGCCGACCTTGGCGCCCTTCGCGCCGCCGCAGTGTCTCTGCCGCCGCTTCGCTGCATGCTGCTGCTGCCATGAGCTCGGCCGTCTGTGACGCCGCATGCTCGAGGCGATCGAAGGCCGAGATCGCCTGCGGACATGGCGCGCTCTTGGGGGCATTGCGTGGAGGGGCTGCTTCGACGAGCCGCCGCCTGCCTCCCAGAGAGAGAGAAGGGACGGTAGGGCTATTTCGCTACCATTTGGGCCGCCGCGAGGTGAAGAAGGAGATGAGCAAGAGATGCTCAAGCTACGGATAGTATGGCTCGATACCACTTGTTACTCATTGGACTCTTCTTTGTTGGTGATAGCAAGATCCTTACTCTCATGGAGAGGAAGACACTTGGAGATGGGGCAATTTTTCTATTTCTCACACAATGCCTTACCAACCCGAGGGGTTGGGGATACATATTATAGGTCGCCAACCGACCAAGCATATGCTAAGATCTTGTCCTAGATGCTAAAGCGATGTCTTTGTCCTAGATCTTGTCCTAGATGCTAGTCAAGGATGCTAAAGCGATCTTGTCCTTGATCTTGTCCTAGATGCTAGTCAAGGATGCTAAAGCGGATCTTGTCTAAAGCGATCTTGTCCTAGATGCTAAAGCAAAGTCATCCTAGATGCTAAAGCGAGATCTTTGTACAAAGACCGCAGTACAATATTCATCAGTAGGGAGGTACACAAGATGAAGCATAAAGGAGCACAATCAGGGATAGAAATCCTGCTATCAGAGGAAATCCCGCCGGGGCCGTTAATGGTTACCGGAAAACCTGGAGAAAAACCGAGCAAAATTCGAATAGCAAAATTTGAATTTGGACTGTTTTGAAACCGGTAACCGGACGGTTACCGCCCAAAAAACCGAAGAAAAAAAAACGCTAAAAACAGGAAAAACCTCTAAAAACCGATTATGGTTAATTAACAATTGAAGATTCCTAATACATTCATAGCAAAAAAAGTCAAGTCAAGCATGGGAGGTCCTAATACATTGGAGTAGTGTTAAACAAAGTAAACATCATTAGGGAATCCAAACTTTTTCGTTTGAATTTAAACAAACTCGACCGGTAAATTGTTTCCTAGTACCCACCGGTAAATCCGGTTATCGCCGGTAACTGGCCGGTTACCGACGAGATTTCTATCCCTGAGCACAATAATGCAATAGTTGAGGAAAAATATAATCGTGGTGGAACCAGTCCCAGACTGTTTTTCCATTATGGGCCAGTTCAGGCCCTTAACCACACCCCCTTATCCCCATTTTAGGCCAAATACATGTATTATTACTTGGTCCATATGATCCAAACATCAGGATTTGACAAACTTCCAAAAAGGAGACAACAAACCAGACAGTTCTTTTTTTCCCAGGAACTGGCCAAAACCAGAACTGCCCCAGGCATGATTTTAGCACCGGTTTCGGTATCCAAAACACTGCGTGGACACATGGGGAAGAAAGTTCACATTACAAATGAGTTAAAACAGCATATGCCCGAACGTCTTTATTTGCTTGTGATTCTTCCATATTTGTAACTGAAACAGGCATGTGTTCATATCTGAAAACTTGAGGTGAAAAACAAGCAGCAACAGGTTCAAATTTGGCATCAACAGAACCGTTTTTTTTATCTCAACCCAACTTGGAGAAATAGAGATCTAAAACCACTATATTACAAGACCACAAAACTCTGGAGCCCCATGATATACATATCAAGCACTGGCCTAATGAATAGGAACTTCAATACATGTTCAATCAGTAATTTACATCAATCAATTATATCGATTAGGTATCGGTGAAGCAAAAGTTCAATATATTCGGGGCAGGACCTGGGTATAAATCATATGCTTGGATTGGCATAAGAATCTGACAAGATTCAAATATGATGAAAAAAACAGCTGGTATATGACACAGATAAAAACCTAAATGTATTCATTAGCAAACAACATATAGGTTGAACTGCTCGACTTTTTTCAAAATCTGTGACAATATGTCTTAGAAAATCTATGTTCAATTAATAAATATTTGTCCAGGCAAGATGCCACGTGCTATACAACAATGCAATTTCCTTACCTCCATCATAGCCATGACGCTGTCCTTGTTTGTTCGAAGGACTTGCATCACATTTTCACAAGTTGTTCTGAAAGTACCCTCAATACCACTAACTTCCATAGCTTTCACGAGCATTCTAGTCAAACGGAATGGTACCTATACCATACATTACAAATCTGTAAGCGACAGTCTCAAACAAAAATGGAAAAGTCGTGCAGTTATAAGCAGTCAATGACAATCTCACGAGGAAAAATGTAGGCAAGACTACAAAAATACAGCAGCAAATTATCAAGTAATTGGCAAGGAATAATGCCCAGAATAAGGCCTACTTACTTTTTCAGGGAACTTTTCTCGATTCATTGAAGCCTCAAAACAATCTCCAAAGTCAATATGTAATATTTTCCCACTGAAGCAAAAGACTATTTTGATTAGACGGACAATTAAAAGAATTTCACAACATTATGTATGGGTCAAGACAAGTTTTGTAGATTTACCTATAGCGATCTAACATAAGATTACTTGGATGCCGATCTCCTAAACCAAGCAAATAGCCAACCTGGAAAATTACCTTTTAAGCATCTTAAAGTGAAAACAAACGTCTCAATTGGAAATCAGAACAAGACAGTAGCTCGTACCATGCTCATAACAGCCAGACTTCTTGTATAATTTGTACGCCGCTCAAGCCATACTTCAGAGGTTCGACTTTTCAGCCAGAGAACCTACAACAATTTTGTTTAAGTAGAATAATGTTACAGCATTATCTAAACAAAGCACCAAATTGGCATGTTATCTTGAAAAGGCTGTAGTTGATAGAGACAAGAGATATAGTATACCTTCGCAAGGTCATTTCCTTCGGTACTTTGCAGAGCATGCTGAAATACTTCCACCTTTGCAATGAGGGGTAAGTGGTCATAATCGGGTGCAAAAGCCAACATAAGTCTGTGTTCCTGATTTAAGAAAATCTGGGAAAAAAAACATTAATTGCTAAGTGACATGAAGCAAAATACATCCGTCTTTCCGAAGAAAACAAGCGATTGCAGCACACAAACCTTCCTGGCATCTCTGTATTCACGGATCAGAGCATGAAGTGTGTCACAGTTTGGAACCCATCCAATTAAACCACTGTTAGGAGACAGAGGTATAACAGCATATCTTTGGATTGATAGATCTTTCTCGGATGTTTTCCTTGAGTTCTCCAGGAGAGTATTCACCAGACCAAAAAGCTAAATGAAGAGAACTTATTAGATATAAAATAAAAATAAATAACTTGCACAAAAAGTTGGTAGTGTGTAATATCTAGGCTGTTCACAAGAACATCAGATTAGCAGATTCTGCCCAAGTGTTAATTGTTGAATGCCAGAGACGGGCTCCAGCTCATATAGATCAGTGCTACTGGGGCTTAAAAATCATAATGCTGAGGCGGGACAGTGTTGTTTATGTTAACATGTACATTTTGTACAGTTTCAGCCACAACTGGGGTGCATATCAGTGGAGCTGCCTGTGCAACTTTTCACCTAGATTCAACCTGCATATTACTGGTATTAAGTTTAGGCTATTTAACTAAACATGGGCATGCAAATGGTTTTTGTTCTGGATTTGTGTTGTTCTTCAAGCTGCCTATTTCAAATTCAATAAGAAAAAAAGATGCATAGTGATGAGGCATAAGGTATTCAGATGGTAAACCACAAGGGCGCTGGGAAAAGAATGGAGAATAAAAACATTTATAGGCACAATATGTAAAGATATGCTTGTTACTCCACGCTCTATTGCTACCAAAACAACCATCCAAATAAGTGTAAAAAAGACTCGTAATCCAAATACAGACCTGCATTACACGTTCATCTTGCCTTAAATCTTCATGACCTTTAAGTAAGAACGCATAATCTTTGCCATCACTTCCATGAATTGTCAGTTTTCTTGGTCTTTGTTTGGATGTTATAACAATCAATTGGGGAACAAAATACTCGATAGTCACAAGTGAATCTGGAAGCAAAATTTCATTCTTAATGTCAGAATTCTATAATTCGAACCAAAAGAAAAATAAAACAGAGAATGTGAACAAATTGTCTTATTGTTGTCACAGACCCCGAATATCACTTAACATTTGTATTGCATGGATCCAGCTACATATCATGTAGGAAAATGAGATATTGATTACAAAAAATATCACACAAATTAGTATATAATCAAAATGTCAATGCAGTTAACATATGTATGCTACCAATAATCCCTCCCACAATTGCAAAGAAAAACAAAATTAAGGGTTCTGGCGACGCAGTAATGCAAAGAACACAGTATGAGCTTCCTTAAGAACTAGAGTACTCCAGTCACAAAGGAGTGACGTTTTTTACTTTCAAAGCCAACAAGATGCTCCTTTGAACACTAAATTCTCTTATCATATATTCAGAAAAAACTTGTAACAGTGCAACATTTATAAAGTATTTTTATGACAAATTCACTCATATCATTTTCATATATCCAAACCATAAGTTTTAAACAAAATCATTGGACAAAATTAATAGGGTTTTGACTGCACGCATTCTAGGGCGTCACTCTTTTGTGACCGGAGGGGGTAAAAAATAGCATAATCCATGGTTGAATAACCTGCAGAATAAGTTCCTGGTACAGCAAGCTCCAACTTCCGGCAGTTGAGCAGCTCAGGTGAAACAGACTGAAAGAAACATTAGGTAATCAATCAGGGGGAAATAAAGGAAAATAAACTTCAGGTCAATAATAATAATATAACATGCTTACAGGCAAATCAAGAGTTGTAAGACTCGGAAGCTGTTTGTCGATTCTCCTGAAAACATGGTAATACAAATCCCATGCCTAAAGAACACAGTAGTCATCCTCAGCCAGAACTCAAGAAGAAACAATACACACGTTATCGCACTGACAAACTAATGTACCTTAGTTAGCTCAGCATCCTCTCCTGTAGCCCGATATTTTAAGCAGCATTCATGGGCTTCAAGTAATTCACGTCCATAAGCCTGAATTATTTTTTATACATAAGTTATCAAACACTTAACAGAATAAATTCAATTGGAAATCAGAATTAAGCTTTACTAATTCAATGGGTCAAGGCACCAAATGACCTACTGTTCAAAACAAACCGAGATGTAATGATACAATGCATATTTTCATGAAAAGCAGCCCAAATGTTAGGCAAGAGAAATGGATTGATGTCAAGATATACTGTGCTGGGAGCTGGAACATAAAGTTTTGGTGATGACACCACCTGAATGAAAGCATCCTCTTTTATTGTCTCGGGCCCCCTCTCAAGCATTGCATGCAATGGCTCAAGTACTGCAAGCATTCCTTCAATATTGTGCTCACCAAAATACATCCTGCTAGCTTCCTCAAGAGCCTCATGCCACATCTCATGCCACAAAATGGCAACTCGTATCAGTTCCTTTGAAACAAGCTGTGCCTGAAACAACAAATGTTCATAGAATCAGGAGTGCTATGCATCTTCCTTGAAAGCTCCACAGGTAATGATGCTAACCTGATCAACAAGACCTCCACTATGCTGGCGGATCTTATCAACGACCTCCTGTGCTGCACGTTGTCTTAATATACTTATTGATTTGCAAGCAACCAACAGAGGATACATCAGTGCCTGATTAAGATGTCAGTGACAAAAAAAGAAAATTAGAAGATCTCAACAACATTGACAAAAAGCAGGGTTCAACTTTCTGTTGGACATTGGCCAGTTACCAGTCATACTGGTTCTAACCGGTATGGCTGGTACCGACCAGTATTACGGTATAAAGGTCTGTTTCAAATGAACATAGGCACTAGAAGTCTAAATAAATTCGAAAACCTGAAGAGACACTGAAAAATGGAGAAAAATAGTTGTTATCAAGGAACTACTGGAAACCAGCCAGTTCCTGGCATACAAGGCCAGCCGGTATTTGAAAAAGAAAAGGAATAAGAAACCCCGGACAAAATTAAAGAATGAAAAAATAAACCTACAATGGTAAAACAAAAGTACTAGTAACTTTGCGGCCACCTTATGCAATGGTGTAAATAAACAAAGAATATTAAAAGACAAAAGCTTTTGCCCACATTTTTAAATCTCTCTCTCCTTTAGAATACTATTCCAAACCTCCTCCAATATAACTCCACAGTTCCTTAGATTTTTTAGTTGTTTCTCTAGATTACTAGATATGGATGGCAGGTCCTCTTGTGTCACTTCTTAGTTGTTAAGGCAACAACTATGATTCTGCTACAGTTGCTGTAGCAATGCATAACACATAGTAAATAGCACTAAAAGCCAGCACAGATACTCTAGTAGAAGTATAGAACATCCCAATCATAGCCAAAGTTGCTAAGGCTAAGAAGAAAAAAATGCAAACCTGCGGATGCCACTTTCCAATTTGAACTAGCAATGACTGTATCAGTTCTCTAACTACTCTATTGTTTGAATGAATCCTTGCAATTATCTGGGGCAGCACAACCAACCACATTTCAATCTTCACAAGTGAAAAGCCTTTCTGCAATGCCATTTGAACCTCTGAGGTAGCCCCATGGTTGAACCAAAGAGTCAAGAGACGAAGGATATCCTACAAAAAAATTAAATAGAATTCATCTTCATCAGTCGAAAGTCTTCTAATTTTTTAAACAACGCATTGTAGAATGTAGAAAACAATTTTCTGCAGTCATATACTCATATCATAGTGCACAGGATTTTCTCATGCCAGCAAGAAGATGCAATAGAATGATTTTTTTCACTAGAGCTGGTCAGCAGTTGATACTTGATAGTTTAGACCAAGTCTCTGCTGCTGCTTGGCTTTTCTAGAAGTTTATGGCTATGAACCACATTGATGTGTGTTTGGATGTGTTTTTGGGTCTATAAGGTTCTGTTTGTTTTCCCCCTCCCCTTCTTAATACAAAGATACGCAGCTCTCCTGCGTGTTCGAGAAAAAAATGAACCACATTGATCTCCTTCCAACACTTCATAGAATATAGTATAATGGTGACTAACAACCAGACAAAATATTATAATTTGAGTTCTGCTAGTCTTATCATTTAGAAGGGTGAGACAAAGGCATTTTAAAGATGCCCAGCGATGAGCTCTTTTTCAAAAATGTTTTGCTCAGAATCAACTTTGTAGAACAAAAAACAGAAAAGAGCAGATTTACCTGTAAGCTGTCATCGACACCTTTGGTTGTAGATGCACAAGCAATAGAGTAGAAATATCCTGTTACTGCTGCAACAACATATTTTCCAGCAATATCTGGCCGGCCTCGCAAAGTATAGCGGGACATGACTTCAGTGTTGAACAAAGCCCATAAGTGCCATGCCTTGCCCCAGTCCTTGGAATTTAATGTGGCATTTTTATAAGATACCAATATTTCTGGAGAAAGAAATGCATAGTTATTTTAAATATAGAGAAGGCAATGAATGAAAAAAAACTGAAGTTTTTCAGACCTTGAATGGAATCATCATCTAACCCAGGTGACAGTGCTCTTTTCCAGGTAGCAAGTGTCAAATACACGCGAGCAATAAGTGGTACTCCAGCATTCAACGCAGCACCTTGGCTTGCTAATGTTCCAGAGTAACTATTTGTGGCAGTAGCAAGCTGCACAGACAGATCCTATCCCACCAAAAAGGAAAGTATGATACGTCATATATATATATATATATATATATATATATATATATATATATGAGTGCTGCAATGTATACCGTCATAGAATAAGGACAAGGACAAGCTTACCTGTAGCCTAGAAAATGCCTCCTTTCGTTTAAGCTCATCTCCAACAGCATACTGGTACTTAAGGTAAGCCAGGACTACTTGCGGATGCCCATGATACAGTGTCAATTCAGGAGAAGATTCAGGATCAAACTGCATGTGGCATAAGAAATTAATTGTTTTATAGGAAGGAGTTACGCAGGCACACACCAATTAACAATAACTACTAGCCTACCTGTAAGAGTTTGATTAAAGTAGATTTAGCCTGACTATTGCGGCCATTCTTCCAGCAAAGTTTAGCAAATTTTATCCAGGTGTCTATGTCTTCATTAGGAGGAAGAACCAACTCTCTAACAGCAAGTAGGGCTTGCCACACCTGAGATTCTTTTTCAAGTCAGCATAAAAAAATGATAACAGTATAGGGCACAAAAATTGATAGCAGAATAGGGCAGGCAGCATTCATTAGCAAAGGCATCATATAACCTCAACATTTCGTTTTGTTCCTTTAATGCGCTCGTTCCACATATTACGGATAAGTTCTCTTCGCCCATCAGCAATTGGACTTTCCATTGGAAGAGTGCAGTAATCAATCACCTGAAGTACACAACACATTTTGTTAGCGAAACAGTAACTTTCTTTCTTCAGAACATCAGTAAAAATAAAAATGAGAATACCTCTTCCAGTTCGGAAAGTTGTTGAACCCGCACCATATTATTATAAGCACGCTCATAACTCTCAAGTACCTGGCCGCAAATAAGTATGGGGTCATGAAAGGGGAAAAGGGGATTGTGATACAGTTAATAAACTTCTTCAAGAGCAGACTAGCCATCACAACTAAAAGCATTCATGTTTTCTTACATGTAAAACAAAACTCAGGAAAAGTATGTAAAATAATTAAAATCTCGAAACAGAATTAGAAAGACCCATGTAGAACAGAGAAGAGCATGCTAACAATAATTCACTACAGAACTACATAGGTGTGATAGGTATTGCATCTATACTCCTATTCTTATAAAATGTATTGAGTTCCAAAAGTTTCCGTTTCATTGCTTCGCAGACACTTCTAATCTCAGCCATATAAGATCAAATGCCAACCCTTTATTCCCTTGATCAAAGGATAGAATTTCCGTGACCATCCAATCCTAACAACCTAGACCATTTGATTAAAATCAGAATCCCCTCCTATTTTCATGCTATCAATTAATGCACTCCCTATTTAACCCTTCAATGACAATTCAGTGGTATAACTTTCATTCACTAGCAAAATAAACTCCTCTCATCCTGCACTTGGCCAATGTAGATTAATTGTCTGTTTCGCAAATTAATCCCTGCTGTTTGATAAAATTACAATTACATAGAAACTTTTGTTTTGGGCCCTTGGAAGCCTGAAATGATGCACCACCAAGTCCTACATGCTCCTTGGCTCGCATGACGCCATGATAGAATTGAATTGCATAATTACTTGCTTAGGATTGGATTGATTATTTAATCCTATACTTTCAAATCATTTTTTTTCTCGAACACGCAGGAGAGCTGTGTATCATTGCATTAAGGAGAAAAAGTCCATACAGAAGAACTTTACAGACTCAAAACACACACACACACACCACAAAAAACACTAGGAGACTAGCCTAAGAACAGAAACAAGAACGACCTCGACCAGAGAGGATCTAAACCAAGATCTGAGGCGGGGCAGTTAGGTAAGAGATACCCTTTGCACCGGCCATACTCCAAATCCTCATCTCCTCCATGACAAGAGACACAAGGGTCCTAACTTCCGGCACAACCCCATCAAACACGCAGCGATTGCGAAGATTCCAAAGAGACCAAGCCCCCAAAATGATGATGGAGTTAAGGCCTTGCCGGACCTGGCCATGGACTGCGCTGTGAGATCTGGACCACCAATCTTCAAAGGAGAGCTCTCCCAGCTGAGGGGAAAGGTTTTGTAATCTGACCTTTTGAAGCATGTCAAACCAAAATTGGCGGGCAAACACACATGAGATCAAGAGGTGGTTAATGGTTTCCTCCTCTTGGTCACAAAGAAGACAGCGAGGGGGGTGTTGCAATCCCCGGCGTGCCAGACGATCCGCAGTCCAGTATTTATTGTGTGCAGCCAGCCACAAAAAGAAACGACATTTATTTGGGGCCCAAGATCTCCAAATTCGCTCCCAGGGGCTAAATTCAATGCCTCCCTGAAAAAAGCCTTCATAAGCTGATTTTGCTGAATAAATTCCATTGGCAGTGAAGCGCCAAATGTGTTTATCTTCTAAAGCGGGCTGCAGCTCCACCTGAGAGAGGAGGTCCCAGAGATTCAGAAAATCAACAATGGCTCCGACCGTCAATGCTCCTATCAAATCCGCAGTCCAGTTGTGCCCCGTGAGTGCCTCCCTCACCGTGTGCTTATTGACATGTCTCTTGGGAACCAAAGCAAAAAGGCAGTGAGCCAAATCAGCGATCCTTTTTCCATGGATCCATCTATCATCCCGTAAGAGGTGCGGCGTCATTCCCGACCTCGGTGTAGATTGCAATAGAGAAGAAGGACTGAACACAGTGGTGAACCTGGATCGGAAAGGGGCCCAAGATCTGTCAGGATCAACCTTCTGAAGCCAAAGCCATCTCATTCTAAGGGCCCATCCCATGCGCTGGAGGTCAGAGATACCGAGACCCCCGAGATGAAAAGGCCGGCAAGTTTTGTCCCATGCCACCAGACAATGTCCTCCCTTAGTTTCTTTTCTGCCTCTCCACAGAAAACTTCTACGGATTTTGTCTATTTCTTTAATAGCCCATTGGGGGAGGTCAACTGCCATGGCCAAGTAGACCACCATAGAGGTTAACACAAATTGAACCAAGGTTTTCCTGCCCACCTTTGTTAGCAACTCAGCTTTCCACCCCGGAAGACGATCTGCAATCTTATCAATAATAGGCTAAACTTCAGCTCTTGTTAGCTTACGTAGGAGAGGGCACACCAAGATATTTGCAAGGAAAATTCATCACTGCAGGAAGATGCTCATTGACTACGACAATCTCGCGTCTCGAGCGATGGATGGGAATATGTTGCTCTTTTGCATATTGGTTTTGAGGCCGGAAGCTTCCCCAAACAAACGAAGAAGACCCAAAGTGACTTCCACATCCATGGCGTCAGGCCTAAGAAAGATGACTACATCATCGGCATAGAGGGAAATCCGGTGTTGCAAGGCTCGAGTAGAGAGGGGCTGAAGGAAACCCTCTCTAGAGGCCTTAGAAAAAAGGTGGCTTAAGATGTCCATGACAAGAATGAAAAGCATTGGGGAGAGGGGATCTGCTTGCCTCAATCCACGCTTATGAAGGATGATCTCCCCAGGAATACCATTGAGCAGGACTTGCGAAGAAGAAGTGCCCAGCAGCCCACAAACCATGTCGCACCAAATGGAGCCAAAGCCCATGTTTCTCATAACCTCAAGGATGAAAGACCAGGAAACTGAATCAAAAGCTTTTGTGATGTCTAGCTTGAGAAGTAAACAAGGCTGCCTTTGATGATGAAGAAACCTTGCCATCTGCTGCACCAACATGAAATTGTCCTGAATAAACCGCCCTTTTATGAAGGCACTCTGATTTGGGGAGACCAACTGATGGAGCCGGACAGCAATGTGATGCGATATGATTATTAAGAGAAACGAAAAATATTTGCCAATAGTTTGTTCAGTGACATGGGTTTCATACGTATTTATCAACATTACATATTAGAAAACATCAAGACATCATATTTTTGTTTTATCAAGAAATACTAGCTCCAAAGGGTAGCTCATATCTAACTAGAAATCTATCATTTCAGGAGGTGTAGATGTTAATTTGGAGAGAGACAAGAAAATGGCTTTTCACAACTATGCATCTTATACAGTATGGCAGAGACAGAGAGACGTTAAGACTACTAATGTACAATATCCCCGCCCCCCCAACCCCCCCAACACACACACAAACATCTCAAGGTCGATGCTGCAGGTGGGGGACAACTAGAGATGCTGCAGCACGGGAGTGGAGAGGAAAAGTAGTACGAGCAACAGCAGCTCAGGAGGGAGAGCAGAAATTGCAGCAGAGCACGGGAGGGAGAGGAGAAGCAGCAGAGCACGGGAGGGAGTGTAGGAGGAGGAGCAGCAGCAGGCCAACAGCTATTTAAGTGAGTCCATGTACATACTCCACAGTCCACATAATTGTTGTTCTTGTTGTTCTTCAGTTAGTTTACTTACAATAATACGAAATATACATGTTTTTGTTACAATAATTGGAAATATACATGAAGTGAGTCCATGTCCATACTCCTTTACTCTTGTTGTTCTTGTATAGAATAGTAGCATAATAGGAAATATACATGTTTTTGTTTCTATACCGGAGAAGTTAGACAAAATACATAGGTAAATCTTACTTCTGGGCTGTTGTATAATGTAAGAGATGGCTAATGCCGCTGTATGATATTGTAGGTGATGGCTGGTAAAAGTATCAATGTTTGGGACCATGGAGAGAGACTAGGAGGTGCTGGGTGGATTGTAAGCTTACGAAGTCAGGAGGAGGTGTCACACGCCTGAAAGAACATATTGCTGGGAAGCACGGGGATGTTATTCCTTGCAGTGGGGTTCCGGAGGAAATGAGTAGGCTCATGCTAGCAAGTACAGAAGAAATGAAGGCAAGAAAGAAATCTATTAAAGATGAACGATGTGAATGGAGCAAGTTGCTTCAGAGCCTGTAGCTCGTGGTCCATCACATGAAGATGTCTTTCATGATGATGAGGAAAAGCAGATGGAATAGGCTCGCCGAGAGTCGTTGGAGTTGCACCAGCTCCAGCAAAGGGCAAAAGCCAAGGGTGTGACGTTTGAACATGGTGGTGGTAGTGGAAGTACAAGTGGCAGAGGAAGGGGTACAGGATGCCACCCAGGATGAAGACCATGGTTCTCGTGCCTCAAGAACAATCACTAAGACCTACAGGAGGGCTAAAGAGTGCCAATGAGATCATTATCGGCCACAAGTTCACAACACTTGAAGGAGAGGGCTTCACTACGTAGTCAAGCTAGCAAGGAGCAATTTCCAATTATGTACCAGGGTTCTTACTTCATTAAACACTTTCTAATTACCCAAAACCGGTTTTCCCGGTTTGTGGACGGTTACCAGCCGTCAAACCGACCAAAATTCAAATTTCGTTTGACGAATTTTGCCCGGTTTTTCTCCGGTAACCGGCCGATTACCCCCCCGCGGCGGGATTTGCTCCAATACCGATATTTCAATCCTTGGTGCAAACTATCTAGCCAAGAAATAATTTTCTCTCTACCAAATGCCTCTCCTTGCCAAGCAAGTTAGAACTCCCCTTAAGATGGAAACACACCCTTTACTATTAGCAAATTGATTGTGTAAGGGCCAGTTGGTAGTTACTGTGCTGCGCTACAGAATCTAGTTAGTTGCATAATCTTTACTGATTCTAGTAAAATTTTGTTGTTCTGGCACAAAAAAATAAAGAAATGGGCAAATTTCGCTAAACTACAACTTTACTGGATAAACTATCATTTTGTTACAACTTTGAGCGAGGATTTCAGGTAGCTGCACCTTTACGAGACCAATTTTTCAAAAAACTGTAACTCTGTCACGAACAGGATGTCCTAACAAATTGGGCCCACATGTCATACACATGAAATGCTGAGGCTATTATGGGTTGCCATGCAAGCGCCAACCGGGATGCCACGCAAGCACCAACAAGGCTCACTATTGAGTTGCATGCACCAACCAATTCACCCAAAAGCTTAAGCTGATGAGAAAAGATGGGCAATTCACTTATACTTCAACACTTCCCCTCACGTGTAGGCTCCCTCAGGCCAATACGTGGAATAGAAGTGGACTGCAATTATTATTTTTTAATTGCGTCAGTCAGGTCTTGAACTCGGGACCTCTTGGCTCTGATACCATATTGAGTTGCATGCATCAACCAATTCACCCAAAAGCTTAAGCTGATGAGAAAAGATGGGCAATTCACTTATACTTCAACACTCACACATCAACGGCACAAAAGTTGCGGTTTGCGGAATTTACTCAGAAGCTCTGCACCACTGCAGCATGTTGTAGTCGCCTGGATTCCCGTTGCGCTCATGTCGCAATCCCGTCATCACGCATGGCCTCGGGATGCACTTTGCTTCGCCTTTGCGCCTCACCTCTGCACTTGTGCGCTACCATGTTGAGGCTTAGCGACCCAATGTTCTTCTCCTTCCCCATTTTCCACCCTAGCCTCGCCTCCAGCCCTCGCGGTTCAACCGACGTTGGCAACCTCGCTCTGTGCACACGACCAGCCTCTGTTTCTCACTACCAAGGAGGGCCCACATGTCGGTTCGGTTTAAAAACCATTTAAAAGAAATGAGTCACTAACTAGTAGGCTCACATGATAACCTTCACTTTAAAGAGAGTAAATTTCGCATAACTGCAACTTTTGTGCCACTGATGTGAGGGTCGCATTGGCATTTGTGTGGCACCCCGTAATGGCTTTTGTGGTGGAGTTGCAGTTTTTTTTTTTGAAAAATTGGTCTCTTAAATGTGAACCCAAAATCCTCACATAAATGTTGTAACAAATTGATGGTTTTGCCAGCAAAATTGCGGTTTTGCGAAATTTACTCTATAAAAATTGCATATCTCCCACTCAAAAAGTGTGCAATTTGGGGTCTACCACAGTACCACCCATTCAAAACATGTTTTTTTACCACTCCCAAGATCAATTTCCAGAAAATGCCCAAAATACATTATGAGGACCTAAGATCCGTATCTGCCAGGACACGCACGGATAAACACAAAACAAGCTGTTAAAGAGTCCTAAACCCTTAGATTACCTTCCTCATTAGGTTTACTACCCTTATCCATAAAGGATTGTAATCTAGATTGGTTTGTTAGGGAGGATAAATAACCTCACCTTGGTATTGAATAAAGGAAGAGCTACTTCAGTTGGAAGTCGCCCGCCTCCTCCCCCCTTTCACTTCCGCGCCTCTCCCGTTCCCTGCTTTCCCTGCTTGCCATTGGTTCCGTCGGCCTCCACGGCGCCCTCACGTCGCCAGGGACCGCCCCACGTAATCCGCCCCGCCATACTTCTTCCGGCGCCGCCTCCTCCGTGTTCTACCAATTTGGTATCGAGATGCCGGCGAGGAGAGCGGCAAGCGGTAGAAGGGAACACTGCCGCCGCCACCGACCCGTCGCCAAGGCGCCGGCCGAAACTCGTCCGGCAGATGGCGACCTCTCCGCATGCATGGAGGCACCGGAGTTCGGTCGTGAAGAACCACCACCGCCGCCTCATCGCCAGCGCCCATCCACTCTTCCGCCCCAAGACGCTACCGCTCCCCATCCACTGATCCAGTTTCCCGCTCATGGTCGCCGCTTCCCACCGGCCCGCTGCCTCCTCTGCGGCCGCCCTTCCGTCCGGCCAGTGACGAGCTCGGTGGTGCGGCGGGCCACTGGCGCCCGCTTCCACAAACTCGACTTCACACCTCTGACGGCAAGGACCCGCTCAATTGGCTCAACCGGTGCGAGCAATTCTTCCGTGGCCGGTAGCACCTTAGCGTCCGAGCGTTTGGTCGATGAATAAGTCTTTGTACTACGGTCTTTGTCAACATCGCTTTAGCATCCTTGTACAACATCTCGCTTTAGCATCTAGGATGACTTTGCTTTAGCATCTAGGACAACATCGCTTTAGACAAGATCGCTTTAGCATCCTTGACTAGCATCTAGGGCAAGATCAAGGACAAGATCGCTTTAGCATCCTTGACTAGCATCTAGGGCGAAGATCGCTTTAGCATCTAGGACGACATCTAGGACAAAGATCTTAGCATATGCTTGGGCGGTTGGCGACCTATAAATATGTATCCCCAACCCCTCGGGTTGGTAAGGCATTAATGTGAGAAATAGAAAAAATTGCCCCATCTCCAAGTGTCTTCCTCTCCATGAGAGTAAGGATCTTGCTATCACCAACAGCAAGACTCCAGCGAGTAACATTGGCTCGCCTCGTACCATCTCACGGGCGCCGCCCAGACGTGGTACTACGCCTTGGAGCAGGATGAGGGCATGCCCTCCTGAGAGCGCTTCAAGGACTTATGCCACCTCCGCTTCGGCCCTCCAATCCACGCCAATCGCCTGGCGGAACTCGCCCGGCTGCCCTTCTTGTCCACCGTCCAGGACTATCAAGAGCGCTTCAATGCACTCCTATGCCACGCACCACAATTAACACCAATCCAGAAGGTGGAGTTGTTCACCGTGACCTCCGGAACATGTCAAGATCGACGTCGAACGGGGAACCCGTGATTTGCGACGGCAATGCACCTTGCGCAGCGATATGAGCGCTGTGTTGTGCAATGCCAAAGATCACTGCAGCGGCCGAACCGTCCCCTCCAGCGTCCACCGTCGGCTTTTCCTACACCGCAAAGGGTCGCCACCCTCCCCGGCGCGCAAACCTTCATGCCACCGACGCCACTGCGGTCACAACTTTGCTTGACATCACGACCATTCCACCGCCTCTCCGTACCGAGTTGACGGACCGACGCCGGCGGCTCTATTACAATCTGCGATGAGCGATGCGTCCGCGACCATAAGTGCCGTAATTTCTTTATTGAGGTGACCGACTACGGGCGGCGAGGCGACGACGACTTGGCGGTGCGGCGGTGGGCGAGGTCGCGTCGGACTTCTGGTGGTTTCCTTCATGCAATCACCCATTCGCACGAGGACACCATGCACCTACATGTGACTATCCACGGCCACCGGCTTCTCGCATTGCTGGACTCCGGCTCCACCCACAATTTCATCAACACCGAGTCCCTAAGCCGACTCCATCGCCAGACAACGGACATCACCAACATAAGGGTAGCGGTGGCCAATGGCGGCGGGTCCCTGCAGGGCATGACCATAACGTCGCCATGAATATTGGGCCCGAGGACTTCTCCATCACCGCTACGGATCGACCTCGGCTACGACCTCGTTCTCGGTGTTGCCTTCCTCCGAACCACAGGACCCATTCTTTGGGATTTGAAAACCTATGCATGGCTTTTGGAAAGGAGACAGTAGTATTCGGAAGGGCCTTGGCTCTCCACATGATGACACCCAGCACCGTCCCTTCGCGCCATCACCGGACACACCAGCAACCTCTCTTGGATCACCTTCGCACTGTACTGATGGTTTTGAAGAACCAAAGGGCTGCCACCACCCCGACCCTCGACCATCGCATCCACCTCCTCCCGGCACCGCGCGGTGGCCGTCGCCCTACCGCTACCCTCAACTGCAGAAGGACGAGCCGGGCGCCAATGTGCCGCCATCTTTGGGCGGGGCATCATCCGCCAAGCACGTCGCCATTCTCGCACACCGTGCTCTTGGTCAAAAGGCGGACAACTCCTGGCGATTCTGCATCGACTACCGTGCCTTGAATGACAAAACCTCCAAAGACAAGTTTCCCATACCGGTGGTTGACGAGCTCCTCGACGAGCTCCATGGCGCCCGATGCCACCAACCGGACCTCCGTTCCGGCTACCACTGTGCACGCATGCACCCGGCGACATCGAGAAGACGGCCTTCCGCGCCCACCACGCCACTTCGAGTTCCTCGTCATGCCCTTCGGCCTGTCCAACGCACCAGCTACATTCCAGGCCCTTATGAACGACGTCCTCCGTTCCTTCCTCCGTCGGTTCGTACTCGTGTTCTTTGACGACATACTCATCTACAGTTCATCATGGTCAGAGCATTTGCAGCATGTCCGGCTCGTCTTCGATGCACTCCGCGCCCACTCCTTGCATCTCAAGCGCTCCAAGTGCTCTTTTGGGGCGCCTTCAGTCGCCTACCTCGGTCATGTCATCTCCGCCGACGGCGTCGCCATGGACCACGATAAGGTGTCCGCGGTCGCCTCCTGGCCAGTGCCCCGCTCAACCCGGGGTTTGCGCGGGTTCCTGGGCCTAGCAGGATACTACCGGAAGTTCATCCGGGATTTCGGCACGATCGCAGCACCACTGACAAAACTTCTACGCAAGGACGCTTTCACCTGGTCAGACGATGCCGCGACAGCATTTCAGGCACTCAAGAACGCCCTAACAACGGGACCAATCCTCGATGCTGGTCTTTGATCAACTATTCATCGTCGATTGTGGCGCTTGGTGGCCGGCGTAGCCCTCCCTCCACCAAGACGCCGGGGCCATCGCATTTTTCACGGCCGTTTGTTTTCGCCATCTCAAGTGGCGGCATATGAATGGAACTCATCGGCCTCGACAGTCGTTCGGCATTGGCGCCCATACCTATGGGGCCCGCTTCCTCATCCGCACCGACCACTTCACCTCAAGTTTCTGACCGGCGCTCTCGACAATTCCGCGGCACGGTGGATTAGCAAGTTGTTCGGCTTTGATTTCACAATTGAATATCGTCCCGGGCGCCTCAACACAGTGGCAGACGCCCTATCGCGCCGCGACTCGGACTCAGCCACACTCCATGCGATCTCGGGACCCTCATTCCACCCCTTCGACGAGATCCGAACCGCAACAGCCACCGACGAGGAGTCCGGCCGGCTCCGTCAGCAATTACAGGAGGGCACCATTGGGGAGCCCTGGCACACGGCTGACGGGCTCTTACTCCACGGCTCGCGCATCTTCGTATCAACAAGAACACGACTTGCGCAACGGTGCTCTCCACGGCACATGCGGCCACCATGAAGGCATCCGAAGACACTCCAACGAATGAGGCGGACTTTTACATCCCGTGACGGGGCACTTGTTCGGGACTACGTGCGCTCCTGCCTCACTTGCCAGCGCAACAAGACGGAAACCCTGCAGTCGGCAGGACTATTGCAGCCCCTCGACGTACCATCCAAGGTCTGGGCTGACATCTCGATGGACTTCATCGAAGGCTTGCCGAAGGTACACGGGAAATCGGTAATCCTCACCGTCGTCGACCGTTTCTCCAAATACGCCCACTTCATCGCACTCGGCCACCCATACTCCGCCACATCTGTCGCCAACGCATTCTTTGTTGAGATCGTCGCCTTCACGGTTTCCCACCTCCATAGTCGATGATCGCGACCGGTTTCACCGGCCACATGTGGCGCGACCTTTCCGGATGGCGGCGTCAAACTCCGTATGAGCACGGCTTTTCACCCCAGACGGACGGCCACCGAGGTCGTCAACAAGGCCATCGCGATGTACCTCTGTTGTGTCACGGTGGCCGGCCTCGTGCGTGGTCGATCGCTACCTTGGGCGAATCTCGCTATAATACTTCCTTCCACACCACGCTCAAGACAACTCCATTCCAGGTGGTTTACGGCAAACCTCCTCCACCACTACTGACATACACAATAGGCGCCGCCGAAGCGGACAAGTGGGCGCGCTCTGCGCAACCGTGGCGACTTCCTCTCCGTCGACGCGAACGCCTCCTCAAGCGCAAAGAAGACACCAAACGCTACTACGACAACCATCACCGTGATTTGGCGTTTGCGGTGGGTGATTGGGTATGGTCGCTCCTCCACCGTCCGGCACAAATGTTGGAGCCTAGGCCCGAGGGAAGCTCGGACCACGTTACGCGGACCCTTCAAAATCCTCGGCGGATCGGGAGGTTGCCTCACCGTCTCCGGCTTAGGGGCGCCAGCTTCATGATGTCTTCCATGGGATTGCTTAAACCTTTCCACGGCGAGCCCCGTCGACGACGCCTCCGGTGCCACCTCACGCAAGACGGTGGCTACTTCCGCGCGCGGAACGCTGTCTCATGAGCCCGGCTTGCCATGAATCGCATGTCTTGGTCGATGGCGCGGAATGCCCAATGACGAAGCCACTTGGGAACAACTACCGCGCTTCGAAATCTACCGAGTTCACTCGAGGACGAGTACTTTCCGAGGTGGAGAGATGTTATGGCCAAGCATCCGTGTCTGCCAGGACACGCACGGATAAACACAAAACAACTGTTAAAAGAGTCCTAAACCCTTAGATTACCTTCCCTCATTAGGTTTACGACTCCTTATCCATAAAGGATTGTAATCTAGATTGGTTTGTTAGGGAGGATAAATAACCTCACCTTGGTATTGAATAAAGGAAGCAGAGCTACTTCCAGATTGGAAGTCGCCCGGCCTCCTCCTCCCCTGTTTCCGCCTGCGCCTCTCCCGTTTCCCTGTTTCCCTGCGCCGCTGGTTCCGTCGGCCTCCACGGCGCCCTCACGTCGCCAGGGGGACTGCCCCCACGTAATCCGCCCCCTGCCATACTTCTTCCGAAGGCGCCGCCGCCTCCCAGGTTCTACCAATACTGTTCACCATTTCTTCCCTACCTTGTCCTCTCAAACTCTATTTCCCACAATTGCAATGGCAACACAGTAATTACCTTGTTTGTGGTGGTAAACGTACAAAATCTGAAAACCCTAGAGGAATATGTGTAAAAAGAAATATACTTTCAACTATTTAATATATCCAAGAGTAGAAAAATATAAGTGCCTTTGAAATGTCACCACAATGCCAACCAGGGCCTTAATTGATAACAGATTGTTGGTCCTAAAACAGCTCTTCAAAAACTTTCAGAAATCTGGAAACTGGAACCGGTAACCCTACCAGCTCGTCAAATCAGCATACTAGCGATATGAAATCATTCGAGCATAATATTAGTTTCGTTTGGAAATCTTCATCACAAAATGGTTTACCACTAATTAAGGTATGCATGTCCGTGCCTCTAAAAGATACCTCCACATAACAGAACAAGCACACTGGTACAGGGACCAGGATGAACCGAGGAAGAATGCAAACATGCACACAGTGGCCTAAAAAATATATATTATTGATGCTCATATAATCGCACCATAGTCATCACTTAGCTTGCCAAGTATCATAACCTGGCTGCATGAAATAATTCCAAAATATAAATAACAGAATGAAATATTTTATAATAAGAAAATCAGAAGAAATCTAATCATTGAAATTATAAAAAAGAGTATATAATGGTTATATGTTATACCAATGCCGCAAGTTCTGTAGCCAAACACCGCCGCGCTCTCTCAACATATACACGAGCTTCTTCATACTGTAAACAAAAACACAAAGTTAACAAAAGTTATTATCAAAATTATGAAAACATGGTAATCAAAATTCACAACGGGCAAATAGTCAAATACTATACCTTTTTGCAACGAACAGAAAGAACAGCCCTAAAGAAAGCACCATTGCTGCTTCCATCACCACTAGCTGTTGTATTACCCAACGTCCGGAATTTGTTTTCGTCCCCATCATCCAGACGAGAAACATATTCAGCCATCTGGTCCCACTCACCCATATGCCAAGCAGCATTAGCAGCCTATACAGACAGAAAAAGGAAACAATTTAAATTACATGTGAAAGATACACTATAAATAGATAATAAGATATATCCACAACCATTGGAGCCATTTCCAGTCGAGCAGATGATTCTGCACCAGTCCATTGCTCTCTGCATAATGTACTTAAATCTTCCCAACGAGCCAAGGCCGCTAGACACCGCATGCGACCTAACATAAGCATGAATTTCAAGATTGGGAAAAGTGTCGAGTATTTGCGAATGGAGACAAGAAACAAAAATGTACTGAAAAATGTACTGAATGCCTTACCCAATGTAGCATCCAAGTTTTGTAATGGGCCAGATGCCTGAGATGACTTCTTGGTGTATGCCCTTAGGGCCTCAACCCAACGGTGCAATTTTTCGTACCTGCATTGCACAAAATTTAAGCAAGTGTTAAAACAAGGCATCACCAATGATGGATCTTATGTCAGCAAATTTTCAACCATATTTATCATTACAAGGCATTCATAAAAAGTCAGATAGCGATCATAATGTGAAAGAAATTTAGTTCAAAAAAATGTGAAAGAAAATGTTGTTTTAATCCAACAGCACAAAAGCAAATAGGCATGTGGTAACCATACCAAGATTCCTTCAATTGAACTTCTAAATGCTGTTGTGAGTAAGTCAATATCCCAATAGCTGCCTGAATAAACAATAAAAGGAATTAACAAATTATAACAGATCATTCTTTTATGCTTGCATATGACACAGGAACCAACCTCATGCTGGTGTAACTGATTGTTAATATGAATAAGTGATTCAACCACCGTAACAGGACTTGCACCCATCTTCTTGGAACATACAGCTTCAAACTCCATTTCTTTATAATGGAGGGCTTTTGCAAATGCTCGACACTGAAAAATTAGTTCAAAAGTTTCAATAAAAACATGCCCGTTTCATTAGATCAACAAAATCTGCAAAAGCCAAACAAATAGCAGTGATAAAATTAACCTTCTCAGCAAGTGCACCAAGCAGCCTGGTATCAATTGGAAGGGGCTTCTCATCATGTTCCATAAACTCTGCCTATTTGCATAACGGAACAGTTAACAGACGAAACAACATGAAGAAGTGTAAAAATGAAGAAAAGAATCCCAAGACCAAATTTACCAAGTTCAACAGCGTAGCAAGAATTTCTGGAGGTATGTTTTGAGATGAGAACGCTGTCTTGAGACTTCTCACTAGTTGCTCCTGGGATGATTCATTCATTTGGGCCCAGAAACTTGCAAAACCCGCAGCAAACAACTCGCGACCAACAGAAGGCTGAATATTTGTGTCAGAAAATACTTTACAGCGTGAGTAACACATTCTAAAGAACTACTTCACCTGAAGCTGTGCTAGCCTTGCACAAGTACGTAAAGCTGGAGATGGTGACTCTTTGAGAAGTGCATTACTGAAGTGCCTCATCCATTCAGCCCAGTCTTCTCTAGTACTTCTCTGAGAAGCCTCGCCGGCACTTCTCAGAACATCATTGACCTGTAGCAGGCAAAAGTATTAATTATTAAAAAGATTGTAAGTGTCACGAACTTTAGTTCTAATAGGGTAAATACCATAAATAAGAGGGTCAGGACCAGGGAAGAAAAACCGACGGTTACCGGAAATCCCGGTGGATACCAGGAGGGAGAAACCGGTCGAAATCCCTATTGGTTACAAATGCACTTCCTAACAGGGTTCAAAAAAACCAGCGGTTACCGGCCGGTAACCGGATTTGCCAGTGGGAACCGGTAAAAAAACCGTCTGGGTTACTTTTGAATTTATAACTGCATAATGCACTTTCTAGGTTGATTTAGGCATTGTTTGTGGTAGATTAACTATTGTACGAACTAAAAATGCATGAATTATTGTCCTTGTTATGAATATTGTGTGTATATTAAAGAAGCCCAATGAGCAATATATATATATAGGGAGTACAAAGGGATATTACAGGGGAATATACCGATTCCTATTCTATCTCTAATACCCTTAACACCCCCCTCAAATGCAAGGCGTATACAATAGCATTGCATTTGAAAAAGGGTTAATACTAAAGCAAGAAATATCCGACGTCCGAGTCTGATAATGTCGTCGTTGCATGCAGTTTTTTGAATAAACTGTCAAATCAAGCCGAAGAGGAATAGATAGAAGCATGACGGCGCAGATCGAAACCCAATATGGCGGCAACGCAGCGCACAAGGTGCAAAAGACGCAGGACGACCTTAGAAGCTTGGGGCGACGACGAGAGAAGCGGCGGCATCATAACGACTTCTACGATCTGCACGCGGCTCAGAGAGTAGAGCTGCGGCTGCTGCCATACAAAAGAAAATTCCTACTTTTATGACTAACAATAAATTTATGAACTCGCACGGCTTGAACGAACTAAAAATTAGAAACTACAGAATTAGATGAACGCAACAGAAGACTCGAAAACAGAAAGACTCAACGACCACAGAAGTAAAACGAACTCCACCTTATCTAGACTCTCCACCCGTCTCTCCTCACACACTCCCGTCTCTCCCCTTCTCTGAGCTCACACCCCCTCCCTCGCTTCCGCCGCTCTCCACCCTCACTCTCACTCCCTCCCTCCCGCACACTCCCTCCCTCACTTAGAGAGAAAAAGGAGTGGCGGGCTCCAGCGACGGCTCCCTGGGGCTAGGCGACGGCGGCGGATCCGTGGCGGGTGGATCTAGGAGAGGCGACCGGAGAAGAGGTGGCGTGGGCCGCCGGCGGTCGGATGAAGCTAACGGCGGCTCCCTCGATGTAGCAATGAAGAAGGCGTAACCGGATCCGATGCAACGGCAGCCGAATCCGGGACAACGCCTAGCAGTACCTGGCCGGCCCGGGTGGCGATGTCTGGCGGTGGTGGTTTGTCGGGAGGAGGCATCGCCATGACTCCAATGGTCGCATGGTGGTCGAGAGGTGCCTCCTCACCGATTCGGACAAGCCATCGTCGGGAGGCGGATCCGGTCGGATCCGGTCTCATCCAGCCGACGGCCGGATCCGGTGGCGGTGGCTCCCGTGGCGGGCGTGGCGGTGGTGGAGAGGCGGATCGACAATGGCCGGATTCGAGAAGAGGCAGCGGCGATCCGGTGGGGGCCGGCGGATCCGGGTGGCGGCGGCGGATCCGGAGGAAGCCCGGTGTTGGGCGTGCAGGCGCGAGCAGGCGGCGGACGGCCGGGCGGGCTTGACAACGGCCGCGTGCAAGGCGGTGGACGGCCGGAAGAGGTGGCGGCGGCCACAGATGAGGAGGCGGTGGGTCTGCGACCCAACAGGTGGCCGCCCGGGGCGTGAGCGGATCCTCCGGGCGATATGATAAGTAGATCGAGGTTAGGGTTTCAACCTAAGCTCTGATACCATGTTATGAATATTGTGTGTATATTGAAGAAACCCAATAAGCAATATATATAGGGAGTACAACGGGATATTACAGGGGAATATGCCGATTCCTATTCTATCTCTAATACCCTTAACAGTCCTAAGATGCCCCCACATTTTGTAAGACATCCAGGCTAGGTAGTACATGCTAGTTTGAGATCATCCTCAACCACAAGACTCTTCTTCCTATAAATCTCATGATAACTCAAAGTCTATTCTGACTTATGGATGTCGAGATTAATATTCCGCATATTACCAAGAAGTTTATAATCATTTGGTACACTTTCTATTTAATATTTACATTATTCCAATTTCTAATTATCCAAAACGGGTTTTCTACCGGTTTTTCCACTGGTTTTCCGATTTTTGGACTATTACCGATCGTCAACCGAACAAAATTCGAATTTCGTTTGACAAATCTTGCGGTTTTTCGATGAATTACTGATCCCAAGCGTGTTTTCACCCTATGATCGATATTTCCAACCTTGCTTCCAAGGTTGGTTTAGGCCTTTTTGTGCTATATTACCTATTATATGAACTAAATATGCATAAATATGCTAGCTCCAATATTTTCTGCTAGATTTTCTCTAGTTTTTCCCAGTTTTTAGCGGTTTTCTGGTTTTTTAAGCGTTTTTTTCCCGGTAACCGGAACGATTACTGGTTTTCAAACCGCCCAAATTCAAAATTTGAAAAGTGAATTTCATCTGGTTTTTTCCCCGGGTTTTCCAAGAAACGATCGGTTCAATTCTTGCCATGGGTAGGGTTTTGCACCGGTTCCGATATTTCTATCCCTGGTCAGGATGGTGCGGCTTGAAGGAGATGAGATACTATAATAGGAAGAAATAGATCATAGATGAGATAGAAGACTTTTAACGAGAAATACTAATTATTTCTTCTTGCTTGATTTCATAAGTTACAACACGTGGCATTTTATAGAGCTAACTTGACTTGTCCCCTAAGACTAACTTGTCCCCTAAGATTTAACTCAGTAACTCTATCTCTAACAATTCAATCTAACCCAAACTGTTTAAGTATAACTTCCTAATCAAACTAACAGATCAAAACTGAAACAAACTAAATATGATGTTGTCGGTGTATGCTACAGCAACCGCGCTACAGTGCCATGCGTGCCACAGTACTCGCAGCAGGCCCATGGCCATGGCAACAAGTACAAGAAAAAACCAGAGCTACATGAAAGAAATGATCAGAAAAACAACTTAATAGTTGTTTATAACCTAGAAGAAACTGTCAACCGAAACATCCCAGAAGCCCTCCCAACAGGTACTCCCTTTGATTGCAACTATAAGTCGTTTTAAATTTAGGCACAGGAATTAAGAGCAACAGAAAATGACCTTGGTGACCTTCATTTATTCACACACTTTACAAGCTCTTCTCATAAATATTTTGGGAAGGTAAGAGATTGGGAAGGAGACCTCATTTGCTGATGAGAATAAGAGCATCCATTTCAACAAGGGTATAATTGGAAGAAATGAGATAAATGTGCCTAAAAGTTGTATTCAGAGAGAAGTTCATAGGGTTAAAACGACTTATATTTGCAATAGGAGTATTTGATAGCTAGGAGAAACACAACTTGATGCTAATCTTGGAGTGCATCTCTTCAATATGACAAAACGACACATCAAGAATCCTGTGTACAGTCGAAGCCATTTGCAGTATTAAGAAGTCATCAAGCATTAGAGAGGATGTATCCTAGGAGTATGATTGGTGCATCCAGATGCATTGCAGTAAATATCCAAGTCACTGCCCTATAGTTTGACTTTAGAGTTTGTTAGACATAATTATCTATTCTAGTGAATGGTCAAGTTCAAACAGTTCCAATGTTCTGCTCTAAATAGCAGCAACTTGTTAGCAAGTGGTCATCACACCTTTAAGCGCTAATGCAGGTTAGCAGTGTCGATATGCAGAGCAGCTGGGCTACCATGAACACTTAGTGGGTGCATGTGCGGTTGTTGCGGCTGCTACTTAGAACGCTAAACAAGAACATTATGATGTCATGATTTCAGAAAATAAGACCAAAGGTCTTCACAGGTATGGTATGGTCTTCAACAAAGTCAAACGGTTAACAAGGGTGAGCTCTGAAATCTTAAAACCAGGCTAAATGGTCAAAAGATCATTGAAAACAACAGTTCATAAGATGCAGATACAAGTGAGGAAATATATAACATCTCAATGGTTTCAAAACAACAAAATATATTACTTGATGACTTCTTGGTTGCCGCTGTGTTTCATCAGCTTCCTCAGAAGGAACGCCATCAAAATCATCAAGGGGATCACTAATGACATCAGGTGGGCACTGTGTGTACTTTTGTACTGACAAGTTCTCAGAGATGAGTGGCTCTCGTCTTAGTAACCGATTTTCAATCTCATCCCATTTTCTGTACTGTAAGAAATGAAAATGTGAAGAAATTAGACCAAACCATCAAAAATGGTACATGCAAAAATTCAAAACAAGATACCCTCAAATGGTGCTTCACAAGAAGTTTGTGTATTGATGGTATGAAAATTGTAAATTCTTCTCCAAGAGCATGTGCGAGACAGCAGAGCGCCTCTGCAGCATCTTTCCGTAAATCATCATTGTTTCTAGTCATAGAAGGAAAAAAAGAACAGTCCACTTAATAAAAGTGATGGACAGAAGTAGTAGTATAAAATTGACAAATAGATCATTAATGTTAATATGTTATGCTCATAAATATGTTCTAAAAACAAGAATCAGTAGTCAATAATAAAATTTATCAATTTTTGCACCAAGATAGCAACAATACACAAGAAATAAAAAGCCACTTCTAACCATAAATCTTACCCATCCAAGACTAGCTTCAGATGATGCACCAAAGCCGATACATGAGTACCAACCTGGACAAGATATGTAGAAGACAAATTGTGTGCATTACGAAAGCACAGAAGCTTCTACAATCTAGATCTTTTTGGTGAAAATTACATTGATATATCAACTGGATTAAAACATCAACCAACCTGCACCTTGGGTATAAGCTTAGTCAAAGTGACAATGGCACGCCTTCTAATATCAACAAGCTCCACTTTAAATAAACGAACAAGCACTGGAGCAACCAAGTGCATGTGCTCATCCAAATTTCCTAAAAGGTGCCATTAAACTCAAATATGTTAAAATTGACCAAACGTCCATTATGACCATGAAAAGAGGTGGGAGCTGGATACAAACCGCCAAAAACTTCAAGTGTGTGCAATATGTCAGGAACATAGTAATAATCATTGCAGCGTTCAGCATCACCCAACACTTGAATACAACTTGGTAAAATGTGAAGTAAATACATTCTGAACTCATCATTCAATGCTAAGCATAGTTGCTCAACAAGGTGAAGAACCTGGAGAAGCAAGATGGTAATTAAGTAAACCATGATATGAAACACCAGAATCACAAAAATAGTACTCCACGATTTCCTGTATGACATGATAAGAGTCATAGGAATACATGAGAATTATAGCATTTAGACTGGACTTCTCACAGCTGACAGCAGGTTAGCAAGACACAGGCTAAACAATACAGAACTCACAGAGCTACATAGTTAATGTTTAACCAAGGCAATAACAAAATTTACTACTAAGGCAAAGTTTGGAATTATGGGAGTACATGATTCAAGTATTGCAAATAAAAGATCATAGGATGCAATGATGCTTTCCATGTTGCTACATTTAAGGATGAGGATGCACATGCGTGAAAATAGTAATCATAGATAAAATAAGTGGGATAACTGTAGTTAAGCATCAAATTTCCTGTGAGAAGGTAAGGCTGAGGAAAATATTTGCAGTTGGCTGTTATCGCATGGTAAAATTTTAAAAAGAGATCACAATCTACTTCAAAGTGATTGAATTTCTGAATTTTTACAGTACTAACGCCCATGGTTTGGCGGGCACAGATTTGCATTTTGCTAACTAAGGACATAACCGAAGTAGATTGGCCCACTGTATACCTTATCTAGGAAAAATTAGAAGCTGTGGTCTGCAGCAGTATTATACTGCCAACAGAACATAACAGATAAGAGCTAAGGAGAAGTCATGTATTATTACCGGAGAAGCCTGTGGACCCTGTATGGTCCGGTTTGGTGCAGGCAAGCTGAACGAGGAAGTCCACAATTCGGAGATGAGAGAAAGCATATCTTGTAAATATTTCCGAATGTGCTGTGAATAAGTAAATTAATTCAATATTCTAGATATCGACTGCACTAGAAAGACTTTTCCAAAAATGATATGAAGCAAAAGTGCAACACTAAAGGACCATGTTACCTGCCGAACGATAGATACCAATGTACCTAGCTTCCAGGTTATGAACTCTTTCAAACCACCATCCTCGCACATGCGAACAGCACGGAATAGCTCAGGGAGAACCTTCGGGAGCAAAAGATAGTATGTCAGAAATTTCTGTGTGTAGCACTCATTCTATCTTTTCCCACAAAGACACAAATGTACTTAATCGTTTTGCCTTACATCCAAGCTCAATATTATTGAAACCTTGGAAGTTGGAACTACAAAGGTTTCAATTTATGGACAGTGATTTACTCAACCCAAGGAAAACTTCAGTTTAAAAACAATTTAAGACCCCCTCCGAGATTTCTGAAAACCAGAAAATCTGGAAATTTCCGGGGGGGAAACCCAAATTTTTTAATTCAAATATATTTTTTTTGTAAAAACCAAAACAAAAATACTGTTCCTGGAAAACTATGGCCCCACGCTGCAGGTTTCATGCTTTGCCACTGCACAGGCATACATTGTTCTGTTTTGGTTGGTGTTAAATGCATTTTATTCTTATGTTTAAAATTCAATTCAAAACCATTTTTTGCCCAGTTTTTTTGAATTTCGGGGGCCTAAAGAAATCCGGTTACCGGCAGTAACTTGATGATTTTTTCTTGGACCCATCCCCCATATTTTCTGCAAAATAATGTGTGTGGACATGTTCTGGATGGTCATTTGACATTCCTCGCAGCAATACATGAAAACAGCATTGAAATGCAAAAAAAAGGACAGAAGCAATGATGCTGATTTTTCATTCATATTTTCACTTCTGCTATCAAATTGATGCACCCTTACTCGTGAGACTGCTTAGTTTGTGTAAGAAATATAAACACTGCTCAAAAACAAACAGAAAAGATGTATCCACAGCCTAACATAATTGTCAGGTACAATTCCCCAGTGACATAAAAGGTTCTCTGGCAATTAAACTTGAAATCTGCCATTGTTGCTAATACTCTCCAAATCACACAAAAATGTGAATTAGTTTCAAGGACCGAAACACAAACTTCAATGTGCAATAAACTGGTTGCTGGCCCAGATCAGTTATGATACCAGAAGTAACAGGTATTAGTTAGAAAGCTAAAACAACTCAAGGTCATGCATACCCTTGTATCAGTTAAAATGTGTCATGCATGTGCATTGGAGTCAGTTTTAGACCATGGAGCATATCTGGATTGTACTGTGGTCAAACATGAGTAGAATCGAAATATATAAGCAGCAACCGAAATGAAATGGAACTACCATACAATGCATAGGACTTGCAGCACAGTAAAGCAAATTGAGCCGCTCTCACCTTTGGTAAATACGGAACACAGCCAAGGCCCATTGACTAGATCCAAATGTATCATAGAGAAAAAGAAATTTATTAAAGTGATTACAGCGCAAAAGAACAAAAGATTGTTCAAGGAAGAAACTATTTTAAAATATAAATATTACCTTAAAAATAAAGATAAGAGAGCCAACCACCATTTGATGATAACTTGAAAGGGACGGATCTCGAAGAATTCGCATGAGAGAACTAATTGCAACCTAGAAATAGAGGAAGGTTACAGAGGCTAACACAGGAATCATTCAGAATTTCAGATTTCTAATAAAATAACACAAAACCATACTGTTGAATAGTAGTCCTCAGATGCTGAAAAAGATGGCCAGAAATCAGTTGGTAACTCTTCCATGGAAACAATATGGTGCGCAGTCTCAATTGTTGGACGTAGAACCTCTCTATGTTGACCAGTTACATTATGCTGATTGCGCTTATGTGCATGAGGGTCCAATGCACCCATAATGCCTAAAACCTGAAAAAAAATATACCGCTTTATTGCTTGATCGAGGGCATAATATAATTTCATGAAACATTAAGCATCAATCAAATAAATACCTTCAGCACTTCCAGTCTAGTCGACCATTCCAATTCACCATTGAGCAATTTCAAGAGTAAGCCAAGCAATGAAGGATACTCGTTATAGGGAGAGATAACATAGCTGGCGACCATCCATGAAAAATCAGAGAAGGTAAGTGATGCCCATACTGCAGCAATACACTTAATATAGAATGAAAATAATTACTACAACATATATGAAAACAAGTATGTAGGCTTTATCATGCAGCTATCTTTCATATTATCAAGAGTCAATAACCATTTTTACCCATAGGGTAGGAAGAAAAGCATGAAATTAGTACCATGAATGAAACCAATGTGGTAGTCGGAAAGTACAGCCCCCAACCAAAAAAACAATAAATAAGTACAAGCGAAGCCACAAACACAAACGGCAAAACACAAAATTAAAGTTTTGAAAAATGAAGACTCTCATAGATATAAGACCTACTAAAGTCATAATTACCATGTCAAGCCTCAAGAATTTGATAATGCTAAAATAAATATGCTACATTTATAAGAAGCTCAAAGAGATAACAAACTTCAAGGGACAGGCAGATAAAATTTAATGGCAAAAATCTTGTAATACAGAATTGAATTCATGTTGGGAACTTGGTGAAATACATGTAACTCAATATGCATTCAAATGAGAGGACAAAAAAGAAGTACAAATACATGTAACTCAATATGCATGCAAAATGAGAGGACAAAAAAGTACATACCCTGTGCTTTGAATAACTTGTCCAAGGGTTGCTACTGCTACTTCCCTTTTACTAACAGCACCTCCATCCCAAAGAGCATCCACAACTAGAGGCATTAGCTCAGGAAGATATTGCCTCATTGCAAAACCACCCTACGATGCAGCGCATAAATTATCAACATTCAAGTTGTAGCAGTTTCAAGCAAATTAACCATAAATAAAAGGAAAAAAGTCCAATTTACTCCTCTACTTTCACAGAAGTCCAGATTGTATCCTCTACTACAGAACCGATTATTTAGCCCCATTAAATTTGAAAACTGGTACAAATCACCCCCTCAACAGTGGATTTCAAAGAGGTTTTGCCGCGCTGGCCACTTATGTGGCATCACAATCAGCGTTAAGTCAGCAAATTAAAGTGAGACCCACCAGAGCGGATAGAAGAGAAAGAGAAACTAAGAGAGAAGAGAGGAAGGTAATTTATTTTTGTTTTTTTATTCTTTAATTAACTTGTTGACTAACTGTGTGAGGTGGCTTGCTGATTCAATAATCAAGCCCAATCAGATACCAAGTAAGAAAAACCACTACCAATGCCACCGTCAGGGTGTAAATTACACTGGTTTTGAAGTTGAGGGGGGGTTAAAAAACCATTTTTATAGTAGATGGCCAATTTGGACTTTTGTGAACGTAAAGGGGGTTAAATCAGACATTGCCCAAAAGAAAATAAAATAAAAATCACAAGATAGAGGAAAATATACCACTTTCGCCAGTTCTCCAACAGTGGCAAGCACTCCTGAAGCAAGCACATTATTAGCATTTGGTCCTGTTCCTTCACACAGTCTAGCCACTAGCGCCTGAAAGAAAACAATATGGGAACTAGGAAGTAACAATAGCATAAGAAATAATAAAACTGATCTCCTTTCTTACTAACCTTGTGAATAGGAGCAATATAAGGAAGTATCAGCCGTGCACAACTCCTAATTAAGCAGCCCAACAATCTAGCACTTTCCTCTCTACACTTGCTATCCATACTGCAAACAACATGAAGACTTTCAGAAGCATGATACTGAAGCAACATGATATGACTTTGGAACCAGCATTGATTATCAGAAGCAATTTTTTTATTGCCGTGAACCTTTGGTCAAGATACGTGAGCAACTGTATAAGATAGCGACGAAGGGCAGGCAGTACATATGCAGGGTTTTTTTCAGACAATCTGCCTGCAACCGATATTGCCAATTCTCTGACATCATACTCCTAGGTTAAACATAAAAAGAAGATTATCAACGATCACAAGGGCCATCATGTTTAGAAATTTACTTACTATTAGCAAACATAAAGGGAATGGGAACTGACATTACAATAATCTGGACCAGTGAAAAAAAGCAACATAATGTTCTTGTTCTCATATAGATATTTCCAATCATTGATATAATAATCCAGGACTATTTCTTTTTGTTTACAAAGACACAGGCTATTAAGATTTAAGAAATAGGGCAACATAATAGTCGCAAGATACAAATGAAGTACATCACACGATTACTGATCCAAGATTCATTCAGTTTCTAGAAATACTTGCATAACTAAACCATAAAGTTCTAGAAAAACATATGTTGCACACAGACCCTCTTACTGTCATACTTTGACAGTCATTAATGTGCCACCCTTTTTTGCATAACAGGAACCCCACCGGTAATAGATCTAAAAAAAGGCATACAAGTGTGCAAACGCACACCACAAAAAAGGACCCATTTTTATCAAGGCTGCAGCCTTTTGACAAAATGAATATCACACTAACAAAGTAGGCCCTGAAACTAAATGAAATTCGGTTCTTACTCTTGTCTATTCCTAGTTCGTTGCATTTAAGACAGTACATGATCACAATAAAAGATGCAATTAAAAGTAATGCCACCTTATGGAACACGTAATGTCGGGCATTCATTTTTTTTCCTACACTCCTCTATGAATTTGGTTAGTCACCTCTTCTGCTTAGGGGGGAAAATCATATTTTCTACTTCCTGATGCTGGGACTTAACAAATATATGTCACTATCTACAACTAAAGATCAAAAGAACACATGATCGGCTAGGTCAACATTCTAGCAGTATGGAAGTGCAGAAAGGCGACTCTCACATCCTGTAATACAAAAAGATTTTAACTGCACTTTCATAAAGAACCTATACTTTCATGAAGGAAGCAAACAATAAACATAAAAGGTGAACCAAATTTGACATGGAAGCAGCTGGGAATAGATCTAAAGGCCCACTCTATATGATAAACATGTAATACAGTGTACCTCATCATTTAAGGCAACAAAAATTGAAGTCAAGATGTCAGCTTGGGCTAAAAAATCATCAAAAGTTGGATTCCGATACAGAGCTTTGAAGACTGAGCTTCTAACACCAACATCAGCATCAGCAACTGCAGCAATAAGAAGTTTTTCCACTATCTGCAGAGGAACATAAGAATGCCAACAGGCAATCAGCATTATGTCAATCAAAATGTATAACAGGGATTATTATCATTACAGTGTGCCTATGAAATAAGAACATAAAGCACACAACTGCCAGGAACCAAATCCCAGTCTGTGAAGAATCCTGTCAACTACCAAAGATTGATAAGTTGAAGCATGAGTAACTGTCAAACGGGGCCTGTTAGTCAATGAATGACTAGCTCCTTTTTGCAGGTCCTTGTATGTAGCCAATGTTGTGACTTAGGTGGAGTAGGTCCGATCATGAACTATGTCATGGGTAGGCTACGCCCATCAACACGGCAACCCTCATCCAAGTCGTGCGGATCAGCAACAGCAGGAGGCGCAAGGCTGTTGGCTTTGCTATCTCATCCAAGGTTCCAAAAACCGGAACCGGAAGAAATCCCGGTCGGAGGCCGGTAACGGTAACCGGGCGGTTACCGGCCGGTTATCAGAAAACCGGTAAAAAACCGGTCACAATTTGAAAATCAAATTTTAAATTTTGAGATGTTTTGAAACCGGTAACCGGAAAAACCGGAAAAAACCGGTCAAAATTCAAAAATCAAAATTTGATACCGGCCGGTTTTTTCGGTTACCGGTCTCCACCGGTAAAAACGGTAACCGCCAGGATTTTGAACCCTGATCTCATCTGTTGGTTTAGTTAGAGTTTGTTAGTCCTCAGTTGCATTAGGCATATCTTATCTGTTAGTAGATGCATTAGTTAGTAGCATGGCTATTTAAAGGGAGTCTTGTACTCATGAGAAGGCAGGCAAGAATAAAGTAAAGTCTTTCTCTCCCAAAGGTTCTTCTCCCCAATCCATGGTCTCCATCTCTTAAGTCCTTCCCAATCAGCTGTGCACCTGTGCCGTCCCAGCCCTCCTCTGTACAGTACTTATCCCCGTCATGAACTAGGCTCCCGACAAACGATGTGAAGAGCTATAAGTATCCTCCCAATTGTAACAAATAGCTATAATGTGAACTGCCTCCCTCTATCCCAGTATCCCACTATTGTTTTCCCTCTCCTCTTCTCATATATAATTTGCTTCCATGTCATTCTATAATGAGAAAATTTGGTGTATGCCATTGATGTTTTCAAGCTTTTGGATTTTACTATTACTTATTTGCCTTATTGGTTTTATGCCATCAGAATTGCAAACTTCTTTTCCAAATGCCACTAGTGACTCAGTTTTTCTAAAAATGCCAGAACTGCCCTTACCATTTTATTCTCCCCTTCCCTCTTGTGTTATCCTCATGACCCACCTCTTTCTTTCTCTCTCCTTTCAAGGTGTTTGATGAAAACTTGAAATAATTGTACGTGAAACGAGCAAAATGGCAATTGGATACAAATTTGTGAATTGACTGGGCACAAGGGGCATTTCAGCTTGGTCATAGGGTTTTGTCCTTGCCAGAGTGGCATTCCCCAAAGGAGTTTGCAATTTCGATGGCATAAAACCAATAAGGCAAAAAGCAATGGCAAAACCCAAAAGCCACAAAACATCAATGGCATAGACCAAATTTTCTCTTCTATAATTTCAAATTCTCCTGTTATATATGAGAAATTTTAACTCTGGAAGTATTTAAAAAAAGCCATTATTCATGCAACCATGCTCAAGTATAATGTTAAATGTCATACAGCCAAGCATGCAATAATCAAGTCATTCACTGCAATGGATGATCAATTACCCAATGAAATCCAATTATGTAGGGGCCATCTAAAAACCTGTAAATTGCATTTAATTGAAATAGATAACAGACTTAGCCCAACATAACAAAAATAAACAATGATAAAATGAAATATTTTGAGACGTCGATTCTCTGTTTCTCATATTCCATGTAAGTTATGCATTTTGAAGTAAAGCGTGTGACAGTTGACATTACCTGGACAGTCCAATGCCTCTAATATAATGTTTCAACCCAAAAGCTACTTAATGTAAGGAGCAGCTAGTTAGTGCAATTGTTAGATCTGTAATCTGAAAGTTGCATTGATGGTACACAGTGTTTTGATGGGTATGTATTCCCTCTGTTTCACAAGATCGGTCCATTTTATTGGAAATTGTCATTTCACAATGTAAGTCCATCGAGGAAATTAGTTGAAGGGTAGAGTTCCCCAACACATGGCTGAAGCTTTGACTAGCTGGATTAATTGATTAAGAAAGGAAAAGGATTTGGTTGTTATTCTCTATCTGCTTGATAACTTTCAGCTGCTGATTAGTTGGTTATTTTCAATTTTGTTAGGTTGATTTTGGCTGTGCCTTAGGGCCTGTTTGGAACACATGAATGCAAAACAGAGGAATGGGGAAAAACACAGGAATGGAAAAGGAATGTGGGTTTAATACAGAGGATTGGGAAAACAGAGGGATCGGAAGGGAATGGTGTTTGGAACACAGGAATTAAAAAGGATGTATGAACCAAAAGAAATATATGGATGATATATACATATACTGGGTTCTAATTCATGACTCACCTACAAGTGGGCCCCACAAAAAACAAAAACAGCTATTCAGTTCTCTACGTACCAAAACAAATCAAAAGAATATCTTTCTTTTTTTCCTAGACTCGAAGCATCCTTAATCCTTATCTCTTTGCTTTACTTCATGGCTGTTAGATTTTCATTAGAGCTGATCCCCTTTCTCGAATACAAGTCAGAAAGCTTCCCCTCCTCTTTCTTGGTCTTGTCAATATCAATTCGGTCTCCATGGATGGCGCAGCGGCAACGCCCATCCTGTCCATCCTCTATCCATGGCGCAGTGGCGGTGGCAGGCCTAGATGCTGCAGCAGCAGGCATCAAGAGGGTGGGCGGCCACGATCGCTGAGGCGTGGCGGGAGCAGGCAGCGATAGGGGGGTGGGCGAGTGCTGTGACAGCGGCACGAGGTGGCAACAATACAACCCTGTCCTCTCATCTTCTCTCTCTTCTTGCCTCAATCCTACGCAAAAACTTGAGCTCAGAGTGGATGTTTCAATTCCTGTGAAATCGATGGATTTGTGAAACTTTTGTTTAGTTTAGTGTTCAACTTTCCTCCATTCCCAACAGCTAAATGGGGTAACATTCCACAGGAATGGATTCCTTTGGAATTCCTTTGATCCAAACAGGGCCTTAGTTCCTTTGGAACTTTGTATATTACTACATAACATATTTTACATAGAAAAAATTGGTTTGGTGACACTGAAAGATCACGAGTTTTGGTTTATACCATCAAAAGATTCTAGTATACTTTAATACCATCGAAAGAATGTGTCGCTCCCGTTTTTGCCATTCGGTCCAACTTGAGGGTCCCTACTGTCAACTAAGAAGCACCGATACTCCGTTGAACTACCGTACCCGTGTCTGTCAATCGTGCCTTTTTGCCCTCCAATCTATTCATTCACCCAGGCCATTGCCTCCTGTGAGGCGGCGCCATTGGTGTTATTGTCTGGTGCACCCCTCTAGCACCTCCCTCCACATCCCTCCTCCATGGTCTCCCCTCCCTCCGCCTCCCTCCACTGACCTGTCCTCCTCCCCCCTCTCGCCTCCTCACATTCTCCTCCTCCGGCTCCCGCTTGACATGACGGCCATGGTCGCGGGAGAAGATGTCAAGGAACTCAACGGCGAGGCGGAGGCAGCCAGCGTAGAAGGTGGACAAGAAGCAGTGAGATCCGAATGTGGCAGGCTTGGGGGCGGGGGCATCCGCGGCCAGGGGTTGAGGGTAGCAAGAACTAGTGGTGGTAGGCCGAGGGAGGCAGGCCTAGGGTGATGCAATTCCGCGGCGAGAGGTTTGGGGGCAGCAATTACTGGCACCGGCCATCGGCTAGAGGGAAGACAATGGTGCTTGGCTAGCTTGGATGAAGTCGACGCCGGCTTTGGTGAACACGATGGCTACCAGTGGTCATCACCCTCCTCCCCGACCGTCACCCCCGTTGCCGCTGACTCATGTCTGGACAGAGAGTGCCACCAGAGAGGATGGGGAGAGATGAAGAGCAAAGGGTACTAGTGGAATTTTACATAGTAGTTTTGGCAAAAAAAAAAAAGAAGGAAAAAGTGAAAAAAAAATGCTAACGGGAACGGGCAGAATGGTATAAAAAGGAACGGAGAGATCTTTCGAAGGTAATAAAGTGTACCAGAGAACTTCAGTGGTACCAAGCAAAACTAGTTATCTTTGGTTGTTACGGAACCAAGGTTCGAAAAACCGGCGGTTGCCGGTTGGTAATCAAAAATCCTAAGTTACAAATGCACTTCCTAAGTTGGTTTAGAACTTTTGTGTACTAGATTACCTATTGTATGAACTAAATATGTATAAATATGCTAGTCCCAATATTTTGTGCTAGGTTTTCTCTAGCTTTCCCGGTTTTTAGCGGGTTTTTCGGTTTTTTCCGATAATCGATCCGGTTACCGGTTTCAAACCATCCAAGTTCAAAATTTGAAATATAAATTTTGTCCGGTTTTTCCGAGATTTCGATGAATCGGCGGTTACCATTCTTGGTCGCCAAATGGAAAACCCCGGTTAGAGATTTGGAACCTTGCACAGAACCAATTTTTCCTTTTATATATGTTAAATCTTAATATATATTTTAGTAGGGCTCTCCCCTTATGTTCTAAAAAAAAGAAATCCATCGAGGAAATCAAGAATGTAGTTATTGCAATATTTACACACTATACACCTGCTTTAATGATGTGAAAGGGACCATTTCATAGAGGTGTGAGTCAAATCTTATTAACTGTTTCTTGATTTGGTGTCTCCTTGCAACATGCGCATGGATTGGTGGGCTTGGACTTATACTACGAAACAGTGTATATGGGATCAGTTAAGATTTGAATGCCACTAACATCAGACAAATTTAAGTTTGTTTGACAGCATGGCACCATATGTGCGGTGGGACCATGGGCCTATGGGAGAATGTTAAGCAAGGCAATAAGGCATATGATGAACTGCCACGCTACCCCACACTACATATGTTGACAGGTTTTTTCAAGGGACAGGTGTTGGCATGTTCTAGAACAGAATAATAATTTACCACTTCAAAGCAAAATCAATATATGGTCACCAAAGGACTAGATCTTTTATATGGCTCTTCAGAATGCTACTACCAGCTCAACTTACGTTTTTTTCCAAACTGGACTATGTTCTATGTGTATGTTAAATGAATTGTGAACAATTTCTGCTTAACTGTAACCAAAAAAAATATTGCTCCAGTTTTTCAGCTAACAATTTATAATAACATATTTATTTTGTAATGTCCTTTGAGAGAATTTTGCATGATGGGTTCAATAAACTATTTACTTCACCTCAAATGCAAGGGTTACAGAAGAAATGATCGATGTGTTGTAATATCACAGGAAGTAGCCAAAAAAGAGTGGGCAGTACTGAAGTTTATAATTAATATTTAACGTGGCAACACTAAAATAGTTTAAATTTTCAATAAATTAGCATTAAATAAAGGAAAAGGCCCATATAACACTCCGAACTTTGCTCGAAAGTCTGTCTAGCACCCCGAACTATGACACCGGACATTGGACCCCCCTAAAAAAACTTCACAATCCAATTCAGATAACACCCTAACTCGGCTTTGAAGGTATTGCCCGCGTGGCGCGATAAATGGGCTATTTTACCACGTATGATAACATGCTGATCAAATTTATGTAAATGATAGGTGGGGCCACAAAGCCTTCTCTCCCAAATCGAAACATAGAGGGAGGGAACTACAGAGAAGCCCTTATGGCCCCACATGTCATTAACCCAACCTGGGTAGCATGTCATTCTACGTGGCAAAACCACCTACTCATCACACCATGCGGACAATATCACCATACGAAACCACGTTAGAGTGTTATTTGAACCAGATTGCAAAATTCAGAGGGGGTCAAGTATCTAGGGCATGTTCTTTAACGGCTTCTAAAAGCGGCTTTTGACTTTTGCTACAGTACATAACTTTCAAACGTAGTATTTTCTTAAAACAGGGTCTACAAGTTAATTGTAGTACACGTTATAAGCACAACATCTGTATCAAGCAAAATTGCAAGTGAGTATCTCTATATCTGTAATCTCTGTCGCAAACAGCTAAAATTCAAAAATTTCAACCAAAAGCCATAAGCCACAGCCATATCAAACAGACCTCTAGTTTCATAGTTCAGAGTGCTGAATGGACTTTCAAGCAAAGTTTGATGTGTTATATGGACTTATTCTTTAAATAAATATAGTTCAATCAAGAAAGGTATGCTTCACCACATACTTGCATAGGAACTGAAATTCTGATATTATATTCTGCAGTTAATAATAGGTCATTTGAAACTATTCATCGTAACATTATATGTGGAGTTAATAATACCCTCATTTCAAACCGTTTACCTCACTTATGCGCTCTTCCCAAAAAAATATACTATAACAAGCACGTCTAGTATTAAGTATGACACAAGATAGGTTTCCTGGAATACATGTCACAGAATTAATGAGCGTGCGATAAAGTTTTGAGACAAACCTCCTCTATAAGCCGACGGCGCTTAGCTCCTCCCATACGATTTGACCTATTTGAACTAAACTGTGAACCAGATGAAGCAGAAAGGGAGTGTGCAACCAATCTGGAACAGCATATGGCAGCAGCTTTTCGGGTACTGCTATCCTCATCTTCCAGATAAGGGATGACACTCTCTCCGGCAAATTCCAGGAGCTCATGACCCTGAAACCAAAGCATATTTTGAGGTCCAAAGACACAAGCAATCACACAGCTTTGCAGAGCATTTCAAACCTTAAAGTTGAAGTGTGCTAGAGTCCGCAGTGCAAGCTGCACAAGGACAGGACCACTAGAATCCACAAACTGCTGCAAACTGCTTAATCTGCTTGCTCGACCAACAGCAGCACCTGACCTCATAGAAGACTTTGGAAGTGCTTGAGATATACAATCCAACAAACGCTCCTGTATTGTTGGCAGTAGGGATGGGATGCTGTAGGAAACGGAAAGGACATTATAGCCCTAAAGACAGAATAAAGTGAGTGGAATTCAATACAGGAAACAGTACCTAGTACTTATAGACTCAAGTGCCTCTACAAGTTTATCGGAAAGACCAGCAGTAAACATGGCATCTAGCAGTCCACCGCGAATATGTGGTTCCATCACAGAACCCATAGCTTTTGCAAAGCTTCCTACACAAGAAATTGCCTCAAGAGATGGCCGTCCTCTGCGAGGAGCTATCTGCGAATAAAAGCACTAATAAGCAGGACAAAGTTCAAGTAAGCACCAGAGTACAATAGGGGTTCTGAAGCATACTGCATCATGCAAGTGTGGGGTGATTAGGGGCAAATAGAGCACAAGTTCAGCACCCAAAGCACCAGCCATCTCTCCAAGAGCAACAAACCCACTAGCACGCTCATCCGGTGTACGTAGAACAAACAGGATATGATCCATGCAAATCTGGGAATAAGAACGACACCCATCAAGATACGGCGCAGATTTAAAATTTTATCTTTCTAGTATGACTTCAGAATTAGGAGGAAAAAGAAAACAAGATACACGATAAGGAAATGTAAAAGGTGGCAAGGAGAAGAGAAAATTTGAGTTTTAAGAATTGTGGTAGTGAGAAAACCTTTAGGTAGTTGGTCACGAATCTGTCACGCAGGAAGTGGGCAATTCGAGGAAGAAGCGCTGTTATACTACGACGAACAAGCTGATCCCGGTGTTTTAAGTAGTTGAGGACTATATCAGCCACTTCTCTGTACCTAGACATCATAAACTCCCCAGTATTCCTGTAATATTCAGCATGCAACAACAGAATTAGAGGATGAGAAGTTGTGCATTGTTACCACAAGTAAACTATTTTGTTTCATGCTGTTTTTCTACACTGATGTTCATAAATGAAAAAATTAGACATGTGTTCCATATTTGAAGAAATATAAAGAAATATGGTACACACAATTAAACTGTGAGTTACCTCAACAATTCTCCGACAGCCAATAATGAGCCATGAATGCTATGAACAGAAGCATTTCTGCCTAGTCCAACTTGCGCTGCTTCACACATGCGGTAATACCTAATAAGATCATGAAATGAAAAAATAAGATAGACAAAATGGTGCTGCAGAAGTACATGAGCAGTGATTTGCAGCAAATAGAATATTAGAATGTGCTTTGGACAATATCCCTAACAATATAGCATAAATAGGTTGCTGAGAGCAGATAATTATTCACAACCTTCAGATCCGAAAAAAAAGTGTACATAGTTCTCTTTAGACTTTAGAGTAGGTTGAACCCATCTCTTTAGACTTTAGAGTAGGTTGAACCAGGGTTCAAAAACCCGGCGGTAACCGGCCGGTTATCAGTTTCTACCGGTGGCTACCGGTAGAATAAAAACCGGCGGTTTTTTATTTAATTCAAATTTAAAATTTTGAATGTAACACTAATGGAATGTATTAGGAAGATGCATGCACCTCCCGTCCTTGATTTCATGCTTTTTGCCATGAATGTATTAAGAATTTCCAATTTGAAATTTGAAAAATCGGTTTTGTGGTCGGTAACCGCCCGGTTTTTCCGGTTACCAGTTTCAAAATTCAAATTTCGACACTTGAAATTTGGCCAGTTTTTTTCCGGGTTTTCCGGTTACCGGCTGGTAACCGTTACCGGCCACCGAGCGGCAACCCCCCCGATACCGGAATTTCTAACCTTGGGTTGAACCCCATATACCAAAAAAGATGGGAGACATCAATTGTCAACATGGCTCTTGACGAGTGGATTCATCAAATTCTGACCAACAGACTGGAAAAATGGCAGTCTTAAGTGATCCAGTTGAGGTAGGGAAAAGCTAGCTGAAGGTCGTAGTGTGGGCCATGGATGGGATTGGATGTAATAAGTTACCAAAGGCTGATATCAGTTTGTATGCAGTTAGTGTAAAATTTTTAGTACGTGAGACATTTTTAGTATAGGCTCGTCAAGATGATCGAAATGCATACATAATATGCCCAATTTGGAGGTCAAATTGCTGCTATTATATCTGCTGAATTCTGATATCCGGATCCGAATCCGAGATGACCCATACCATATTCGCATCCGTATCCGAATATTAGGTATCCGGATCCGACACAACCGGATCCGTTTTGTATCCGGATCCAGATATTAGGTATCCAGATCCGACATATCCGGATTCGGTAGCCGGATATCCGAGTAATATCCGAATCCATTTTCACCCCTAATGACCATGGTATTAATATGAGTAGATCAACAGATGAGCCATTTCAACCATAACAATCCTCTTAACCATCGGACTATCTAACTGAAATGTTTCAAATGCTGGTTCCATAAAATAATAGTGAAGACAAAACTATGCTTACCATTGTACACGCCATCGTGTTTCCCGTTTTTCAATAACATGAAGACAAGCACGCAAGGCTTCCACTGCTCGTTCGCGAACAGCCTGTTTGGGGTCTCTTAGTGCTACCCATATAGCATCAACAAATTCAGGAACATGAACATTGAAAACTGTGGATGCATTTTCAGCCAACTCCTATAATAAGAAAAGGCACAGATTTTATACATATCGTAGTATAGTCCATCTGGGAACAATATTAGAGTAAAATTAAACTAATACCATCATAATAAAGTGATTTTTAAAATGTAAAAGCCCAGAATGCTAGTGATACATAGCAGGGAGGTGTTTATATGCACCAAGTGCACAGTGATTTGCACACATTGATGCACTTCCAAGGGGTGATTCTAACTGCTTACCCCTTGAAGTGCATCAAGATTGGTGCAACTTAGTAGGGAGGGAGATGCATAGAAGCACTACTCAATCATGAAGCAACTCGTTCACACCAGATGTCAGTCCAAAAGATTTATGATACACTAAACCTAAAACAAGACGGGTTATTTCGGTGGCTGACTTGTCAGATGGAACAAACACAGAGCCCCTTAAGTCTAGTTGCACATATCTGCTTAGTTGAGATTTGAGAACAATATGAGCATTAAGGATACATGATTGCAAATTTTGCTACTACTGAATTTTCTGTGAGACTATAGCATAACACAATGAATTTGTCACTGCATGCCATGGAGCAGGGTTGATAAGCCCAACTGCCTCATTGCTATTTTCTCCTGAAAAGGATGAACAGAAAAGTCCTACAGTTTGCACAGCTCATGTTTAACATTAACAACGCAATTCATTATCTAGTTTTACATAATTGCATTAACGATCATTCTAGAATCCAGGGTGTACAAATATCAACATGCAAAGTAACAGGAAAACAATATAAAAATATGTGTAAAAGGAATATTGCAAAGGAGGAGGTTGTCTACCATCATGATCTTGATTAAAGCACGTAATGAATATAAAAGCTGGTCAGTTCAACTTACTTTGAGAATAAGGACAGCTGCAAAGCGACGATACTCCACTCGATCCCCACCAAGCCATCCTAAAGCCGTTTTAATCTAAAAAAAGTGTTTGTTAGCAAACTGAAAAACATATGTTGAAGCAAATTGGAACCAATTATAGCTTACCTGTTGCTCCACTTCATCTGCAGTCATTGCACCCCCAGCTTTAGCTAAATGACCAAGCACTGTGCTTGCTGGAACTAGGATTTCAGGGTCACGCTTTACTTCAAACACATTTCTCAAGAAACTGGCGAACTTCAAAACCTTTGATGCACCTTCCCCAAAGGGCATATCAATCAAAGCATCGATAGCACGAAGAGCCAGTAAATTTTCAGCAACATCGTTGCTTTGCAACAAACTAGATATCTGCTCATAGAGCTGTTCCATAAACCTTAGAAAAGCTTCACCACTGAGATCTCGAGCTTCCTCCTCAACATGTTTCCGTAAGGCAGCAGCAAGAACATCCTAGTGCCAACCAGCAAATACAATTATAGATAACTATAAAATATATCAACCTAGAAACGCATATTGTTCAATATTAAGGAAGTACCAGTCTACATAACTAATGAACTACTATGTCAAGTACCAAAGAATCTGGATGTTAACATCCCATGGAGCTAAATCTTCAAATAAACCCCAAAGGCACGAAACTACAAATGACATCTACGGTGCATTACCATCAACAAACAAATCATATGTGGGGAATATTCACTTCACACTAATTCCCCCATGAGATCGGTATCTTTTCCTGCTACATCTGACAGCCTAACAGGCTCGTGGACGCCCGACAACACCTCAACGAAACATATATCGGGAAGGTACAGAACTACAATACTCCAGACATCAAATGCGCTGATTTCATCCACTACAACTAGCACAGGCAAAAGAACCCCCGCTATCAATACCAATACCAGCAAACAGCGTCAACGCGAGCAACAATACCAATTAATCCAACTAGCTTCCGGTAAGAAGATAAAACCCCATGCCCGTCCGTCCTTCCATCCATCCCTCGCTAACTGATGCGGTGCCCTAACGAGAAACAATCAGCTCGGGCTAAATCCACACGCTCGCTGATTAGGCTAAATAAACTCGCAGAGCATATCAACCAAATCAGCACACCCCCACCCAAATACCTAGCTCCAGCCTAACCGCACAACAACAAGAAGAAGAAAGAAATCTCAAGGAATCTGAACACGAGACGGTGAGGCACGAACCGCTCCGGACGAGATGTAGGCAGCGATGTTGAACCCGTGGTCCTTGGCGATCAAGTCTGCGCACCAAACGAGGCGACATTTAGCCACAGAATTCCGGGCAAAATCGACGGGGAGTACACCGCGGGCGCCAGGAGGGGCGGAAGGGGGAGGCGTACCTTTGGGCTTCTTCCCGATCTCCGGGAAGTGCGGAGAGGGCTTCATGGCGGGGCGCCTCCAGAGCCGGCGCGGCGGCGAGAGGCGGAGAGGGGAGTAAGCGAGGAGGGGAGGGTTGAGCTTTCGCTGCGTTGCGCTTGCGCCACAGGAATGGCGGCGTGGAGATGCGGGGGGTGTCGGGGAGCGGGGCACGAGGTTTTTCTTTGGTTCTTCACTCGTTTGTTTGATCTGAGGCGGCGTTTGGATCCTGGGCTACGTGAGGTGGAATGGGAATCGTTTAGGCCCTGTTTGGATACGCTTATCTGAGAATCGATTTTAATTTGATTCAAATTTTTTGATAAGTCGTGGTCTGAAGAATCTGCAATCTGAATAATCTAGGCGTTTGGCAATCCTGATTTTTTTCCCACAGATTGTCTGTCCTGAGTGTAAAATGACCTATATGCCCTTGAGGCTGATGATAGCTCATTTATTGAATGAATACGAGTGAATGCAATGATGGTACTAATTTTTCGCTTTAATATGGAATTTCGTTACATTAATAACTAATCCATAGGAAAATGAAATGAATAACAGGTTCAGCATTCTCATTCTCTAAAATACATTGAAATCTAGATGGATACAGCCAATCACCCAACCATAGCTGTGGCTATAGCATCACGCAAAGTACCCATATCCATGTCATCTCCTGAAGAACTCCCTTCATCTGTGCTAGATTCAGTTCCATGCGTACTATCATATAGGATATTTGACTCGAAATCAACATCATTTATGTTCTCGTCCTAATGAAATTGTGAAGGGCCATACAAGCAACTATAATTTTGATTGCTTGTTAACCTGGATATTGAGGCAAGTTCAAGAGAATACACCATTTCATCTTGAGGACTCCAAATGAACGTTCAATCACATTCCTCAAACTCGAATGTGCATAATTGAACACTTCCTTCAATCCCACCGGATTACGACCATGTTGCCATTCTAAACGTGGTACCTTTGTCCCTTGTATGGTGCAAGATATCCTTTCCTGTTAGGATATCCAGAATCGACAAGATAATATTTTCCTACATGTTAATTAGATGACTAAGTTATATAGTACAAAGTGTACTTCAACAATAATACACGAGTGGAACTTTATAGTGATACATACCTTGAAGAGGGTGTGGGAATTGTTCCTTGTATGTGAGCAGAGTATCTAATAATACACGAGTGTCATGCATGATCCGAGCCAACCAAAGGACAACAAATGTGAACCGTGATATCAAAGTCGCAAAGCGCCAAAACATTTTGTGAAGCATACCCATGGCGACCAATATATTTAGGTTGTTCATTTAATGGAACGATTCTCAGATATGAGTGCCATCAATTGCACCAATGCGCTCTTTGAAATGGGGCCAAAACTTAGCTTCTTGTAGCTTAGGATGTATTGTACCAAATTGTGGATCTTTAGGCCTAACAATGTCAAAAGCCAAGCCCATAACAGATTCTAGCACCTCTGTGAATTTCCTACTAACAGTCTCTAAAGAGTGGCCAAACTTGTTCTTTACTTGCCTTAATGATTGAGGTGCACCACATGTCCACAAAAACATTCCTAAGGCTTCCTTGGTACACATTACTCTACTTGATTTCAAGCCATAATTTTGTACCAAGGTGTCGTGAAGGCGTAGGAAAACCGACCTTCTCATTCGAACATATTATAGCATTCAACCGGATTTTGTAGTTGGACCTCAACCCACCGGATTCCGGTCATGACCCAGATTGTCCTAGGAATTTCATTTCTCTTGCTACCATTAGAGCCCATGCACTCCAAAGCAATGTATGCCACCATAAAGTCATCATCATCATCAGTATCTTGGTTCTCACTAGAAACACTAGAGGTACTCATTAATATCTGTCACAACAAAAACATCCATGAATTAGAGATTTTTCTCATACAACACTTGGCAAATAAAAGAGCATAGCCTCACACAGGAACTTGGAAATAAATAGCATAGTCTCACATAGCAACATAGAAATAAATAGTCTCACACATTTGTCTCATACATGAAATAGGCAAATAAAGTAGCATTATTTAATACAGAATAATAATACTACACAACACTAATTCTTCTTCGATCTTCCCATGCCCTCCCGAGCCAACTTAACCTCCCATTTGGTGTCTTCAAAGTCTTGAACATGTCACTTGCATCGCTTCTTCATAAGAAGTTGTGTGGCATAGTAGTGCTCATCGGTCCCTTCTTCGGCCCCATCCTTAATGACTTGATCCATCATATTAGACATCTCATCTCTAACATGGTCTACAACTTGTGAGGTGGCTGAATGTTTGCTACTTTGTTGCTTCATCTCATATGCATCCACAAACGCTTCATGCATTGGTCTCTAAAGTTTTCTTTTCTTTCCTTAGGAAATAATTAGTGGCCTTTTGTCGCCCGCCTCGAAGTGGGAGTTCCATCTCCTCAATATTTTCTCCATCAATATTTCCCTCGAGATTAGGATCCCCTCACTCGAATATCTACAAAAGAAGCACCACTGTAGGAACAAACGAAGTCTCATTTGTCACACCGATTGCTTCAAACATGATATTCTTGGTCCTCATGCTCAAGTGGTACATCTTTGAAAGTTATACAACCTTGCATAGCCTGCAAAAAATATATGAATAAATTAGTTATATAAATTTTAGAAACACAATACAACTGTCAAATTAGTAACAAATTGTGTACTCACCGCATTTTGTTCTGCCCACCACTCGTCAGTAGCAACAATGCACCCAGTATTAGGATCTCTTCCTAATCCACTAGCTCTTATGTTCAAAGTCTTCCACTGGGTATATTTCTTTTTCATTGTATCCCACCTGTTCTTCATTTGCCCTTCATTGTAAGGCCTCTTAGTTCGTTCAAAAAACTTCCTAATAAGATTTGCATAGCCCACACTATTCAAGCAATTTTGCGGCCTATTGTGGGCAAGGACTTCTTCAACGCAAATGTCATTGAAAACCTTGGCAGCATAAGCATCCCATTTAGCCTGCATCTTTGCACCCTTTTCCATTGGAACCTTTTCCATCTATAATGTATCCTAATGAATTATTTGACTCAAATTAATTAAAGTAAATATACAATCCATCCATCACAGTCATACAAGTAAATCCTAAATCCATCTATACAAGTAACTGTCAAATTGGAAGGTTGAAGGAAGATTTCTATACCGAGAAAGAGCCGGCGGGCGTCAGATCTGGGCGTCGGTGTGGGAGTAAGAGCCGGTGCGGGCGTCTGGGCGTCAGATCTACGCAGGGGAGAGGCGTGCGGTGCTCCCTAACGCTCGGTTTGAGGGGTATCCGGGGAAAAAGGCCTCGCGGTGGAAGAAACGCCCCAACGGGCTTGCGGTACAGGATTCTGCGGTACAGTGCAAAAACGGATCTTTTCCACCGCCGTGATTCAAATAATCGGAAAATAATCAAAGCGTTTGGGTGGGATTCTCGCTTAATTCTACCTAGAATCGGATTTTAAGCGTATCCAGGCCCTGTTTGGATACGCTTATCTGAGAATCGATTTTAATTTGATCAGGATTTTCTGATAAGTTGCGGTCTCAAGAATCTGCAATCAAGAATCGTCATGGTGGAAGAAACGGCCCCTTGGGCTCATGATGCAGATTTTGGATTCTCGGTGCAAATGCCGATCTTTCCACCGCGGCGGTTGAAATAATCGAAAAATAATCAAAGCGTTTGGGTGGGATTCTCGCTTAATTCTACCAGAATCGGATTTTAAGCGTATCCAAACAAGGCCTTAATGAGATGATTTTAATCCACTGTTTGTTCGGTGAAATAAGGGTATTTCTTTACGGTTTGTAAAAACAGCTTTTAATTTTTACTATAGTACTTAACTTTTAAATATAGTATTTTTTAAGATAGAATCTACAAATTAATTATAGTACATGCTAAAACCTTAACATCTGTATCAACTAAAATCACAAACGAATATCTCTCCCTTCGTAATCTCTGTCGCAAACAGCCAAAATTCAAAATTTTCAACCAAAATCTATAAGCCGCAGCAAAAAAGAACATGCCCAAAGAAAATGGAGCGGATTCGGGAAGGGATATATCAAACTTATTGATATTGTTCTGGTATCGGTCAGTTATGAAAATGGAGCGGATTCGGGAAGGGATACCGCACTTATTGATATTGTTCTGGTACCGGTCGGTTATGACTAATGTGTATCATTTCGCTACCTAAACCGGTATAGAGCAGTCATGTGTTTTGTACTGACTTCAATACTGGTCCTATCGGCTTGATACCAGTCAATACCGGCTTTAATACCGTATAATATCGGTCATCCAGCGGAATTGATAATACCGTCTATTGAACGTATTGAACTATATGTTATATTTGGTCATAGTATTTATAGTAATATTACAAGTAAAATTTTATGTGCATAATTGAACATATATATATACTATTATATTAACTCCGGAACAATATGTCAGTACGGATTGGTACTGAAATGTGCCATTCCAAGAGGTAAATCCATATGTTCTTCAGAATAGTACCGACAAGTGTAATACGGAGAAGTCTAGCGTTACAAGGGAAGGGTTCGAGGTGGGACGTGGGTATGGTGAAAAATTACCGCCTGCTGTGGACTGGCCCGTCTGAGCCCCACCGTCGAGCTCGAGCGCTGGTCGTCTAAGCCGCGTGGCAAACTCCGCCGCTACCTTGTTGCAAGCGCACCAGATCGCTATCAACCGAACTGCGACCTGCTGAAACGTCGCATGTCGCTCGGGCGTCCGTCCCACCACAGAGCACGGCCACCGCGTCCGTCCCCTGCCGCGAAGAGGCAATAAGCCACCGTTGCCGCTACCGACGAAGCCACGACATGGCCGCTGCCTTCTTGATCTCCTCGGTCTATCTTGATTTGTTTTCCTTTTTTTCCCTATCCACGAATTGTTTGGCAACTACTCGACTATGTAGGTAGCCTGGCTATGGGCTAATGGCTAACATGTGTTACGGCTTACGAATCATGGGCTTCAATGGGTTTTAAGAAAAAGACGGCTTTGAATGTACACTAAAAAACATGTCTCCATTTTTCGATTTCTGCAAAAGAAGACAGGCCTGCTTTATTTAGGCCCTGTTTGTTTCCACTTAAGATTATTATAATCTAGCTTATAGTTGCAGATTATATAAGCTAGCTTATAATAAGCTGGTGGGAAATAAGCTGTCAGGTGTTTGGCAACCTGGATTATCAGAGTTATGAATTGTTGTATTCGAATGTTTAAATACTACAATGCCCTTGAACTTATAATGTTTGAAGGTTGGGGAGTTAATGAATGGCAAAGGTGGGTAATTTTTCTGAAGTTTTATGGTCATTTAGATAAAAGGTGATCTATGAGCTGAAATAAGCTGAAATAAGCTCCTTTTTTGAGCTTATTAGATTATAATAATCTGGGCTATTAGATTATAATAAGCTAGCTTATAATCTATCTGTTTGTTTCCACTTATGATGTATAAGCTAGATTATAATAATCTTAAGTGGAAATAAACAGGGCCTTAGACTTTTCCTTCAACTTAAAAGTAAAAAAGCCAAACTCTAAACAAAGGGACATTTAAACTGGGCTTCTAGAAAAGTCAAAAGCCTCTCATAAATAAAAGCCATTAGCCACCACTGAGATACTTTTTTGGAATAACTCTCTGCCACTCAACTTCATAAAAATTAAGCATCGAATGCCATATATATATATATATATATATATATATATATATATATATATATATATACACACACACATATATATATATGGGAGCATATCTAGTGCTAATGCACTATTCAGTGCTAACATGCTAATGCGAATGTTGGCCGTCGGATCTGGATTGAACAACCAAGATTCATGAGGGTGGGAGCACCCAATCCACTTAATCTTTTTGCACTTAACCCCTCGCTATGAATGTTTTTCCTCGTTAGCCCCGCCTCCCTTCTCCCCGCCTCCTCCTCCAGACGCGAAGGATTAGGGTTAAGCGAACTCCTCCGTCCATGACCGCCGCCTCCTCCAAGCCGGCCTCCTTGAGCTTCCTCACCGAATCGCGCCGCCCCGACCCGAGCGCCGATTCCCTCCGAGCCGCCTCCTCTCCAAGCGTCGTCGCCCTCCAACTCGGTCTGCTTCCCGAGCACCGACGCCATCCGAGCCGGCCTCCTCCCCGAGCTTCTTCTCCAAGTGCCGCCGCCCTCCGACCCGGTCTGCTCCCCGAGAGCCGCCGCCATCCGACCTAGCATCCTCCCGAGCGCCATCCTCCTCGAGCCTCTTAAGCTCCTCCACGAGCGTTGCCCTCCCGAGCGCCTCCTCCCGAGCTCCTCCCGAGCGCCGCCTCCCGGCGCCACCACCCCAGCGCCGCCTCCCGAGCGCCGCCTCCCGAGCGCCACCCCGAGCGCCGCCCCCCAGCGCCGCCTCCCGAGCGCCTCCCACGCCGTCATCACCGCCCCGACGCCGTCGTCATCATCGACCACCTCGATGCCAACCACAAAGCATCGCCGCCTCGCTCCAATTTGTGCAAATGTATCTGGTTTCTGGAATTGAGCTGAAACAATGT